>CM070632.1:21839507-22265056 GCA_036346255.1 Ampelocalamus luodianensis | reverse complement strand
GAATTTTTGGATCATAATAGCAGGTGGAAAGGGAAATGGTGGAGATACTATACTCACCAAGATTCGGCATGGCGTGAAAACTAAAATTATCTTAGAACCCACTGTGTTACCATGAAAGGGATGATGGATATAAATCTTGTACACCACGGGAGCGTTAGTGATGTGACAATCTCTGCCTGATATTGACGACACTCGAAAGTCCAGATAGTGCATCAACAGAAGAATCTTGCAAATTGAATGTTAAGTATTCAGTTTGACCAATAAGATCTGAGACTTGCTTCACATTTGAATAACACAAAAGATTTTTCATCGTAAAGAGGTCTCACGAAGACTTTTGGGAAAATGTCAACATTTGTTGACTTATTTAGCAAAGAAAAATAAGTGCGTTACAAGAAACTAATTAGTCAATTGGATATTCGGGAGAAGTAATTTAATCGTTCGATTTTTCTTCTTATTTTATTAGTAGCCTTATAGTAGTCTTAGATTTTTCATTTCGATGAGCCTCGTTTTTAGACATTCATGGAATAATGACCTTTCTAATGTAAAAATTAGCCATATCTAGTACAGGCTATATATTCTGTTATTTTGTAGAGAGCACACAATTTGTATCCAGAACAATGCACACAACCTTTTTTTAATGCAATATAAGCTACTGTAATCTGCTTGCTTTCTTGAAGTTATAAGACAAAAAAAATTGCAAGCTACAAATATTGCATGAGGTTCATAATGAGAAAAAGTAAACTCTAACGTAGCCCAGTCCAAACTATATTGTTCATAAAGAAGTAGAAATGAATTGTTCGAGGCCAAACAAAAGGGAACAAAATAGCAGGGAAAAATTTCAAACCAGTGATGCCAATAATTAACCCAATCCAGTCAAAGAGATGATGCTCAAGTTTGATGAGGGTAAAGAATTCAATATGCAACTCACTAAATCAGCATATATTGGCTTTGTCCAATTTGCACAATCTAAGCCAAGATTTTGAAATCTGGAAACAAAACATGTTAAATGCTACTACATGACTAGACTTTCATTCATTAAACTCTTACATGTTCTATTCTATAGAAAACACTTATTACATAGGCCAATGCTGTCAACGTATCCACTTCAATTTTGGAATGGCATGGACCTGAGAAATGAGGTACCATAGAAATAAAATAATACTTGATAAGGACATTAAGCACAGATGTATATTTACGTTGTTCACACCTACATTGAAAGCTTGGTGATTGCCGAAGCGATAGACATATGCAAGAACTCTGGAGAAAGAGAGAAACACATGTTAATCAAAAAGAGCAACCTCCAAAAACTAAAAATGCAAAAAAAAAGGACAAACAAAGCTATAACTACTCATCTCAAGCAACAACTTACTACTATAAGTATGTGACATGGCATTCACATTGACCCCGATAACCACTAAGTGAGGCCAGTATTAGGAATCCACAACCTGTGTAGCTGCCTTGGATTGTTGAGCAACACGGAAACATATCTCCTTAACAAAATTAAACTATGAACAGCCGCAAGTATTTGCTCAAGGACAAAACATGATGCATTTTAAATCAATATAATATCATAATGACATAATCACAATAACCAGAAATCACACCTGATTATTATCTTCGGACATCTCCATGAACCATCTCCTCCTAAAAACCCTAGCTGCCACCAAACCAGCGGCGACGGCGGGGCTTCTTCTCGGTGGTGATGCCTGATCTGCATCGCCCAACGCCCGACACCGTCCTCCGATTTCCAACGATGTGGACTTTCGTCGAGGTTAGATCGGGGTCCTTCTCCGCGGCTCATCTTGAGCATGGTGATTGGGGCCCTTCTCGCCGGCTTCTTTGGTGGTGCGACTTCATCAATGGCATGGCGGCAGAGGTGGCGCATTTGGTAGAGATCGCGACGGTTGGTGGCGGTGGCTTGTGCGGCGCTCAACTCCTCCCGGTGGGCGGTTGTTAACCACCGCGCGTGGCTGCGGTGGGCGTGCCTTCCTTTGGTCTTTGGCGGCGGTTGGCCCTTGGGGATGTTGTGGGCGTTGTCTTAGCGATCTAGCCTTCATTGGTTGGATCCGGTGACAAGGTCGCCTTCGTGGCGTGGTCTTTTCGATCCGGTGAAAACTATCTAGCCTTCGCTAGTTGGATCCGCAATGACGTCGACTGGCGGCGTTACCTTCTTGAAGGTGTTGCTTTGGAGAACCGGTACCTAAGCTCGAGTGAAAACTCTTGATCGACCTTGTGGTTGCACTACTACAAAAATCTCATCACAAGCGATGCAGAACGCCATCACAAACAGTTTTCAAATCGTCGAATTTGTATGTCTATGATACGCTGTTATCATAGGCGATTTTTGAGCCGTTTGTGATAAGGCACAACACGGACGGTTTTTGGTTAAAACCGTCTGTGAAGGGCTACTATCACAGACTGTGTGATATGTAGGATATCACAGACTGTTTTGTTTACCAACCGTCTGTAATTCCATACATATCACAGACGGTTCTGTTTACCAACGGTTGGTGAATAGAACCGTCTGTGATAGTTCTTTGTATCTAACTAAATTTTTTTGATTTTCAGCTAGCCTCAGGAATTGCTAGCCATGCCCTCGGAAAACAAGCAGACATAAAATAGATACATCACAGATAAATCAATCGTTGACAACTCAAAGTGATCCTTTGCAACTCAAAATCAATTACAAAAGAATATGTTCAAGTATTGTCGATAGTGTTACAATTAAATTACAACTACTCAAAGTAAATTACAATTGAATCAATTATTTGAATGTCGTTCGTGTGTCAACGAGTGAAACTCTCCGTCGGCGTTAACAATCGCATCTTGATGAAGTGCTAGAGCGCTCCTCGAACCTCCAAATCTCGGTCATAGTGAATGAATCTAAATCGAGTATAATGCCATATCGTTAGCGAGGAGTAAAGTAGTAAACATATATAGTTAAATTTATAATTAGAAAATAATTATTGCGATGGCAAATCTGGATCCTTCGTCTTAGCTTTGTAATTTGTTGCATATGACGGCAAAAAGTAGAATGCACAATGATCTTATTTTTGCTAGTGGTACTACAAAAATAGAATTACATATATAGGTATAGTCAATTCGAGAGACATTATTACGAAGTGTGATATAGGATTACTGTGTTGTAGCTCATACCGAAAATCGCTTCATGTGTTGCAGTGTGGCGCTCGATCCCTTGTATGACCCTGCATCGGCAATATATGCGATAAATACCCTACATGATTCCAAAAAGTTATCTTCAGCCATTTCAAACGAAGGAAGACTACAATAAAGTTGTGTATGGAGGAAATGAGCATATCTGTCGAGTATTCCTTCCACAAGCGTGAAGTCATGCTTTTTGTTGAGTAGGGAATCAAGGTATATTACCTTGTTCCTCTTTGGTATAATGACTAAAAGGATCCAATGGTACCTACTCATGTACATCGCTATAGTCATTAAACCTAAGTTTGTGATGCGTATAACGTATAAATGAAATTTGTATAACAAGTAGTGAAGCACTTACTGCTGGTTGTAGGGCACCAGTATGTAGTCCTCATCGTCCTGAGCAAGCAATCTCATCGTTATTTGTATTTCTTGGCGAGGATGCATCTCGGTGATAGTTTGCTCGAGACCACGTGTGGGTCGAGGAAGCCCACCGTTCTCACCTTTCCGGGGCATTTTTCATCATGTATCTATACATAAGCAATTAGTTGTGACATTTATCGGTATTACGTGAATGTAGAACTTGATTGTATACACTTACAGTGTCCAGCATCGTAGAAGTGAGACATCGAGGGCAGTGAGGTTGAATAAGTCGAATAAGTCGTCAAAGCCCACAACGAAAAGGGTCGGCTTTGTGATGACGTGCCTTGTATAGCCTATTTTGTAGTATTGGATCCGGCGACGACGACATGAGTCGTATCCCTTCTTGGAGGCGTCGCTACGAAGACTAGCTCATCATCACCTCTTTACTGCGCAACAGCTGTTCGCGTGTGGACGATCTCCTGGATGGTTCCGGAGGCAGGGCTGAGTGGTTTTTTTTAGGCTAGCATTTTCATGATAATTTGTTTGTCTTTGTTGGCTTTTGACTATTTTTGTTTTAAGTTTTTAGGCGATGGCGGTGTAATGGTGTGTGCATCTCTAGTTGATGTAGAGGTCAGGAGTTGTACTTCCATTATCTAAAAAAATTCTCCACAAACCATCTTGTTAGACTGATGGGAGGTTATGTTAGCTAATTAGTATCACTTTGTACATTCGCAATCCTACAAACAATATACATTCTTATCAAATGGCAGTCAACAAAGGAAAGATGGAACTTGAATTTAAGCATCAAGGGTGACAATCGACAACCTCTCGATGATATTGGCTAAAGCAAACTTAATTTTACATAATATGAATGTGATAACGATATAATGTGAATGTAGATGATAGTCTGTGAAATGAGAACACACTCACAAATAGATATATTTTTTGTAACGAAGAACATTAGCTAAGATTTAAACATTTTATTTTTCAAGAGTTTTATCTCCAAACAGGCTATAGTTTGGGAAGAATTGCTAAATCGGTACCATTAGGAAAAATGCACAAATTCTAAAATAGAAGTGTTTAGACTTGCAAATTCATGAGCACAAACTTGAGCACTATGTTTTCTCATTAAATTGATAAACATGGTAACTTGAAAAGTAGAGAGCAAACATGGGCCTTCTTTTCAAAGCATTTTGAGGGATTTTGGGCTGACAAAATTGAGGCATAAAGAGAAAAGCTAAGAAAACACAAGACAAGAGGAGAATGGGAAGGAGATGCTAATGACGTCCTAGGGTTTGAGCATGTGGCAACCAGAGTGGCGGCGGCAGCGTGGAAAGGGAGGCGGTGGCGGAGGTGACGGCGGGAGGAGGCGGGGAGGAAGCAAGCGCGAGGGCACACGATCGACAGCAGGGAGGACACGAGGGATGCTAGGCGAGGGTAGGCGAATGGAGAAGGCGACAACACGAGCACGACAGCAATGGGGAGGAGGTGGGCAGCGCGGGCAAAAGTAGGAGGGAGTGGCGAGGGCGGCACGGGTGGGGTGTAACTACGAGGAGGAGGCATGCGGCGCCGGTGAAGGGAGAGGCGAGGCGAGCGAAGGGGATGAGGCGGCGGGGTGGCACGAGCGAAGGAGGAGGCGGCGTGGCAGAAGGGGAGGAGGGCAGGCAGGGTAGTGCGATCGAAAGGGAGGAGGCGTGCAGCGTGGGTGTAACATCCCAAAAATGCTTAAATGCAAAAATACAAGATTTTTAAAACTTTTTTTTGTATTATCTGTTGTCATTCTTTTTGCTTGCGTTTTTGAGAAATTATTCGAGTAGCATTTTCTATTTTGCCGACACGAGTGGTAAAATATAAACCCTAGAGATAAAGACCCTAAATGCAAAAATCGAAACCCTAAAAGAAGAACCCTAGAAAACCTAAATTGTAAAAGCAAAAGAATCAGATACAAGAAAAACATAAGTATTACCTTTGAAATATTACAAGAAATATAAATCCTAAAGTCGAAGTCGTATTCAAAACCCTAATAATCAAAACCCTAAAAAGGCAATGTTATAAAAGTAAATCTAACTAATGCACCATATGCTAGTGAATCTCCTGAAAAGCTTATTTAGAATAAAAGACCAAGTGAAATCTTGCTCCAGAAATTGATCCATCAAATTTTGTTCTTTTTTTCTCAATCTCTCAATTCTTCCTCACTTGTATTACTATTCTTTGGGGTAAGCCACTTGTTGCCATCGAACCAGCTTCTCTTGGCTTTTCCTAAGGATGTAGCTTCTTCCTCCCCTGCCCACTTCACGCACCAGCGCCCATGCCACTCACCCTTTTCTTCCGTCGCTCTGGCACTGGCTTGCCAGCCACGTTGCTGCCATGCAGAGCCCTACGTCGCTCAAGCCATCGCTAGCAAAGCCACATGCCCATACTGCGTCAGCATCACCGCTACCAACCCAGGTCAAGTCTGATGCCCAACTCCCGCACCAAGTGCAACGCCCGCCCATGCCGACCACCATCGGTCTCTTCACCCAAGTTACCTACAAAGGACCTCCCTGAGCTGCACTCAACCCCTCGTTCACTCCCACCCTTTCCCCTTCTCTACCGAGAGCCAAGGGGCTAGAATCGTGTAGAGCAGAGCCGTGGCAAGCCCCTCGACCGGCGGTCCTCGTCAAGCCGCACCACCGCCCCGGTGATCTTCGGTTGTAACCGCTGCACGCACCAGCGCCGCATCCTTGTGGCCGCATCATTTTCCTCAACCACAGCCATCACCGGCTCTGTCCTTCCCGAATCCGGCCAAACGCCGCCGCCATGCCCCGCCCATGGAACCCCAGATCGATTCGTTGCACCTAGAGCTTCCCCGTGGCTCCCTTGTCCTCCCCCGACCTTCCACTTGAGCCCTCCACCGCCCGAGCATCGCCCCCACGATGCCCTTGCCGCGCCATCACCGGCTCACGGCGCTAGCCCGCTCCAGCCCTCCTCCGTCACCACCACCGACTCAGGTAAGTCCCCCATAGCTCCCTTATGCCCATGTGTGCCTCCTTGTATTCCCCCTCCTCTCCGACGTCACCGCGCAATTTCCTCTCCCGGTCCGGTCGCTGCACGTCACGACCCAGCCATCACCGACCGCCTCAGGCTGCGCCTCCGCCAACGGACGGCCACGGCACCACGGTTCCATTTTGGCCGCCGCCGACAAGGCATGCCCGAGCCGCCTCCAGCCTTGCCCTGTTATTGCCTGTACTCCTCTCTCTATGTGTTTGTATCTCTCTATATGTCTCTATGCGTGTGGTTGCATGTAGCTAACTGACAATAAACCCATTCCATTCCAGTAGGCTGATTAGTGAGGGAGTTTACTTAATAGTTTACAATATAGTTTGTATTAATCAGTGGTCAATTAGGGTAATTGGAGTGCTAATATCATTTAACTCAAGAGGTGAATTTCAATGACAGTAGGTTCCACTGAAACTTGAAGATCATTAGAAAGCAAGTTTGTATGTATGAATGAACGTGTATCAGTGAAGGCCACATAGAGTAGTTAGCTAATTAGAATGTGATAATATGCTATTTAGCTAATAGATGTTTAGATAACAGATAGTGTGCTCAAACAATGGTAGTTAGTGAATGAATCAAGTGATTAGGGGTTCAATATAAGTCAGTGAGCAAATGGCAGTAGGCCCTTTGGATGAGATTATTAGTTAATTTAAGTAATTAGCTAAGCTGTGGGAGAATGCTAGTTAAGAATTGTTAGTCAATTATCTGCTAAGTATGGTGATTAAAAGTAACACTCCAATCTGTGTTATCAGTTTTTGGATAAACTCCAAGATCTGTCTGGGTAGGCTGTCAGTAGTTAACTGATCAGTGAGCCTTTTTGCTATGTAGATAGAATATACCAGGATTAGTTAGCTGTTTAGGATATTGTCAGTAGGCTAATGAAATTGCCAATACAAGTAGTTAGAAAATGTCATTGGTTCGAATAGCTAAGAGTGCTGTGATGACTGATTGATCTCACAAAGATTGACTTAGCAATTGTGTCGTGGATCTGGTAAGAGGTTTAGTTAACAGATACTTGGTTGAATGAATAGAGAAGAGAACATGGAAATAAGTAGAGATGACAGCAGGAATCCTAATACAAATGGTTAGGGACAATGATAGTGTTAAAACTATCTAACTGACAATGAGCCCCACATCAGTGAATGTTAACTAGAAGTTGATTAGTAGAGTTAATTGGGTAAATAGTTGTCAGGTATTTCATATTAGCAGTTACATGACAATTAGTTCCACTAATAATGACTAAACTAAAATTGGTCCAACCAAGTAATTAGAGATTTGCTGGAAATGTTTAGGAGGCAACCTTGATTAAGGATCCCTGTTAACTAAGGTTAGTAGTTAGCAAGATGCATCCTCAAATTGTATCAAAGACATGAATAAACCAAGGATTAGTAGAAATGACTAGTGTTTAATTAACCAAATAGTGCACTGCCAATAGGGTCATCTCAGTAAACTAATTGGTAGTTGGCAGGGCATGGTTAAGTTAGTTATCAGTGAGCAATAGGCTAAAAGATAGTGCTTCATTAGTGTCTAGGTCCACTGGAATAGATTAGTAGCAAGTAGTAGATTACAGGATAATAGGGCAATCAGTGGTCAAGTAATCAGAAATTCATTAGTAAATAAGTTGGCGAGTAATTGTGAGAACTAAACCTTGTACATATGAGAGCTAAAATGATTCTTATGCAATCCAAAGAATTTCCATATGCTGGAAGAACAGAAGATCCTAGATTAGTTGGTAGGATTTCTGTTAACAGACAAGATTAAGTTATCCTTATGTTTCTACTAAGTTGATTACTGCTTAATAGGGATGATTAATTGATAATAGGCCATTCATTCAGGAGGCTTGGTGTTAAACAAAGGGATTAGTGCATTGAGTATTTAACCTGGGGATAGATGTTAAATTAGAGTTGCATGTTTAAGTAGAGAGTTATTTAGGATGAATAGTAGGAGTAATTAGAGGTTAACTAAAAACAAACAATCTGCTACTAACAAATGTTATAACTATTACCTAGGCCACTCAAGAGAATTAACAAATGTGAAGTTTGAAATATGAAGGAAATTCAATTAGTAAGAAGATCAATTGAACAATACTACAAATGACAGAATTCGTCTCAATATTCAGTGTGTCTGAACATGAACAGTAAGGAAGGCTAGATGCATTTGCCAGTAGACCTTATGACCAAATACTGGATCAGTCAAATGGATTTAACAAATGGATAGTTGAACTAGTGAGAAGGATAATTAACAACACCTCAAGACAGCCAAGTCCATTTTGATGGAATGCATTAACAGAAGATGAATTAAAAACAACAGTAGGATAATGACTTGGTTAACACAATAGATAGAAATATTATTGAATCAATTGGCTATTGGAAATTTATCTAACAGCAACAAATCAAGCTGAAATCAAGTGGTGTTATGTATGTCCAAAACCAACAGTGAACAACCAATGGTTTGGTGAACCATGATTGGGCAAATATTTTGATAGGAAAAATTTAAGGATAATGGTAAGTAAACCACTAATGGATTCATCAAATTTGAAGACCACATGGTGATAGCTAAGTCCAGGAATTGAAGATGTTTGTAGTGCTTAATAACCTTTCACTGCCAAAGTAACAGGAGAAGCCAAAAATCATGAATTTCATAATGATCTCAGTAACAGTAGACCTTATGCCATGGCTTTGATAATAGCAATAATGGCACTAGGCCAATGAGATGGTTAATAAAGATGATAAGGCAATTAGAGATTGAAAATCATTAGTACGTACTTAGCCATTATCACTAATATCTAGGTTAAAAATGGAGGTCAACTAAAGATAATCTTAGTACACATTCTAGTTAAAGGTTAACCTAATACTAGCAAATTGATATATCAACCCAAACTGACGTGTGGTGTTAGCTAACAACTTATCTATAAATTTCAGTAAATTTAAGATCCTCCAACACACAACACTGAGAAAGTGAATCCACAGTGAAACCAGACCAACAAAGTGGAAAAATAGCAGAAGCACCCGACACCAACATTGAACAGTAATGGTTGTTAACAACCATTTAAAATGCTTTTAAAAAAGAAAATCTGTCTGGTTTATGCATGTGGATCAAATGGTTTAAATGTATACTTCATGTACAATTGGGCATCTATTTACAAAGGAGAAAACAAATCATTACTCAACTGAAATGGCAAGGTATACACTCCATATATAGAATCTTGCAGCGGTCAAATATAGTTTCTGAACCAAGAAACTCATTCATGAAGCTTTTGATATAACTTCTGTGAAACTGCAAAGATAGATCAATGGAACAGGAAAGATAGTAATCATCTAAAGTCCTGGACCGACAAAAATAGTTTTCTTTTGCTCTTTCCTGTGTCCAAGTTGGTATTGCTCTATATAAAAACTATGGCAGCGTGCAAAGGAGGAAACAATTAGACCTATACTCAATCGGACCTTCAGAACTGAGCACCATGTGTACCTCAACTCGAAGATTGTCGTGGAATCGTGTCAGAAATGTAGCTAAGGCTACAACACATGAGAACAAAAAGAACCTACATGAAAATTCGAATAACACGAAGCCAGAAACAACAAAAACACGATGCTAGTTCATTAATCTATTGCACTTGACCATGCTAGAAACAACAAAAAAGCAAGGTAGCACACCTTCCTTTCTCACCCATTTTATGTCCGCCCAAACTGAAACCCCACCATATGAACTATCCATTGAACAGAAAGTGCACATACATCAGTAATCACAGCATCACATAGCCATCACATAGCAAAGGGAGGTAGAGAGAGGTAGAGGAGTAGAAGAGGGGAGTATACCTCAGTGCGTGGCAACGGCAGCACAACCACGGGCATAATCATGCGCGGCCGACGCCACCGAGCCTCGAACACCGCCGTAGGTAGCCACGGCAAGCAACCCCAGCATCTTCACCATGAGGAACACCAAACAAAAAAATCAGTAAATGAACCATCGCACAAACATAAAAACCAAAGCAACAGAAAGGGGTTAAAAGGGGTGTTGAGTCCAGGAGGAGGAAGCCGGACCGGGCTACCACCCCAAGTCCGGCAGGCCAAGCACCGGGAGCGAGGCGCGGCGCAGGAGGAGCCGAGCGGAGGGCCAGGGCGGCGCAGGAGGCGCGGGAGGCCGAGCAGGGCGAGCCGGGCGAGCTGGTGCGGGCCGGACCGAGCCGAAGCCAGGGCAGAGTCGGAGGCGAGACCGGGCCAGGCCGCAGGGAGGCGAGGAGGCCGAGCGCAGACGGCACGGGCGAGGCGAGCCGGTGGAGCGACGTCGAGCAGAGCCGGAGGCGGTGGCGCCAAGAGTCGGCCAGAGAGAGAGAGGCGGAGCCATGGCGCATTCGTTCGGCCAAGGCAAGAATCAGGAGGACACGCAGCGGTGGGGCGACACAGAAAGCAGCGCCGGCGGTGCGAGCTCACGGGGGAGAAGGCTTGGATCGGCCGGATCTAAGCCGTGGCCGACGGATCCGGCACTCTATGTTTGATGGGCGGTGGGCGGAGAGATGGCGGCCGGGGATGTCGGCGGTGGTGCGGGGCCGGAGGGCGGGCCGGGTTACGCGGAGCGCGGTGGAGGCGGAAGGCGTGGGCCAGGCGGTACGGCCGGGCAAGGAGGAAGGGAGGAAGCGAGGCGACGCGGGCATGAACCGGCAACGCGGCGGGGCTGGCGAGGCGAGGCGACTCGCGGGCACGAGCCGCCAACGCGGCGGAGGGCGGCGAGGGCGAGGCGGCAGCGCTGCGGGGTCGGGGTAACCCTCGGGTAGTCGGGTGGCGAATGGGAGGCGGGGGTGGACGCATCCGAGCCGCACGCGGAAAAATGCCGATCCGACGGCCTCGCACCTGCCGATCACACGCGCATGATGGCGATCGGACGGTCCTCGGAGAGCTCCAAAGCCTTTAATGGTTGCAATAATACTAAATGTACCTTAGTATAAGCTTAGTTATGATAATAACTTTAAAAAAGATACACTTAAATCACGAAACTTCTTCGATAAATAGAAAGTAATAACTAAAATAATTATGAGCATATAAAAGGTGATTTTGACTCTATGATCATCGTGAATGTATACATAAAATACTTGGAGAGAGTGCTTAGAGTACTAGGTAGCCGATTAAGGAAAACAACATCACTTAGGCTTTAGGTATCATCCATCGTCATTAGTTCTCAGTAGCAAAACCCTTCATGATCCGAAAGCAGATCTGAGAGTATTACCTAACCAGGTAATCTTCCCCTTCTAGGTAACCATTGAGAAATATTCATGCGGACATTCTCTTTCTCCCTGTTGGATTTATCTAGTTTTGTCTGTAGTATTTCCTTTATCAACTCCTTGGCTATACTTCTTCTGAAGTATTTCCTTTATCAGCTCCTCTGAATATAATTCGTCTGTAGTATTTCCTTCATCAACTCCAGATGAGTATATATTTAGGTTTCATCTGAAGTACCCCTTCCCTACTTTCAAAATACCGGCAAGTATGTTTAGTTCTGTTTGAAGTGTTTCCATTTGTTTGGATGTATTTAAATTTATTGGATTTCATTTGAATATTTTGATCGTTCTTGGGATTGAGCGTATTCTGCGTAGATAGAATGGAGTTATAATGGAGCAGTGAGTCAGAGACAGAGCAAGAACAAAATCGGGATTATCATAATATTGGGCTCTAGCAGTCCGAGACAGAGCAAGAACACAATAACATTTATTCAATAACTCATAAATATAGACGTGATACAATCATCTCTATAATTGCTTCTAGGGTATATTACCAACAAATTTGTCAGGAGGAGGGACAGGCGCATGGCGGGCGGCGGACCACCGCAGTGCCGTGCGGCAAGAGGGCCGGTGGTGGGCGAGGTAGGCCTCCCATATGGTGACCGTGCGGCAGATGATCATTCTTGTAAATACGTTGCGAAATGCATCAATATGGCCAAAAATTCGACCAGAGCTCAGCACTCTCTCTCCCTCTCTCTCTCAAGTGTGTGTAGAAACAAATATTTTTGCTTCTAAACAGGAAATCGGTACGTCCAAATGTATACGTGTGCCGAATAGTTTTTTTTTTGGTTTCTTATACTATATAAATTACTGCATGATGATTCGTAATATGTCGCTCGTTCCAAGGCTAACATATGAGTTTAGTGACTACGTTTCATATATCTTGAGGTTAAGAAAAAAATATTTTAACAATTAGGATGTTGTGGCTGCTTGATGGGGGACTATGCCTTGGTTGTCAGTGTTAATAACAATTAGTAGCCTGGGCGCGCCCGCCCTTGGGCGCGCGTGTTTTGACGATGCTAAATACATTTTGCCATTACTCTCTGTTTTATTTGCGGGGAACTGTAGTTGAGCATGTTTTCTAAACTTTTATCAAAGGTAACAATGCATTTACATGAAAACAGGAACCTGTAAAATTTCTGAGAAAACCACATGGCAGGTAAAATCATGAAAAATTACATAAGAAACTACGATCTCATAAGCCTTCACAAACATTTTCATAAATTTTGGAGCTATATTTCTATATTTAAGAAGCACAAAACCGCAGCACACTCATATGGCATTGGTAGACTTTTGTAAATTTCTCCCATGGCCTATTTCACTTGCGCCATCTCTGAAATACATGTATACTTTCTGCATACACCAAAATCGAAACAAGAGCAGATGACTGCTGTATTAACAAGTGTATCATAAGAAATACATGTATACTTTCTGTATACACCAGTAAAAGAACCTAATGTCGCGCCAGCCAGGTTTGTGCTAACCACCTATCCTGAGTGGCAAACAGATGCGTTGTGAAGCATATGGCAAAAGAATATCTCAGAACCATGCTATCAAACTTCAGCGTTCGTTTATGTTTAGTCATTGTTCTTACCCCTTCTAAAAACAATGTGCAAATATTCACGTGGCATTTTTTTGGTGCATAATTGATCTCAAATTTCGGATGCGTCTTTTACAAACACCAAGAAAAGGGTATATACTAAAAAGTGCTAAACACTACAACAATGGAATCATGAGTTATAAACTGAGCAGGTAAAAGGATGTCACACCTTGTAGTACAGCATTTTCAGCAATCCCAAGATCCTTAGCAAGATATTCAAGCTCGCCATTGACCAAACTGCAGCACATACATTCGAAATGAATTATTAAATTTTGCTTGAGATTGTTATTTGTCCATTAAAATTCAGATTATAAGGAGCCTGTGCTTTATCCTTGTGATGGGAAATTCTCTACTATATAGTAACAGTGACAAAATACATACCCAAGATGGTAGCCAAATAAAATAACCCCCAAGCAAGCAACACCAACAGATCACAGAACAATTCTAGAAGATTTAGCCTGAACCTTCTTAGATGGAATATCCTCAGGGTCAACTGGATAAGATAGTAAATGAGTTGAGATTAGCAGACATGGTTAAACACCAATTCCAGTTCCAACTTGCAAAAAAGAAGCTACGAGCACAAGAACAACAGGTAGAGGTTCGCAAATAATATCAAAAGGATCTAACAGTCTATAGAGCATCTCACTATACTGTTTTCACAAAATTTTGCAAAACATTAAAAATAGATGTCGCGACTTCTATTTCATGGTCTTTGTTTTAACTGGTTGTCCCCTTTTTTTTTCTTATGTTGTGCTTGCTCTTCATGGATCAAAGAGGTTGACCATTGCTCTATATCTTTACAATATTGATCAAAATAACTGCCATAATCTTTTCTATGAATTTGAATAGAATTCATGTGATGATATGACAAATACCAAAGTAATCTTTAGAGACATTTGACAGGTCTGGTTTAAAGTCCAGATTTATTACATGACGTCTGAAACAATGCACCAATAGATTGATTATAAGGCTATCTTACCGTAATCAAATCCTATGAAACCAAAAATGCAAAAATGACTGTGTACTATCTGAACAACGTGCATGGTCCCCATGTAACAATGGCAGCATAATTTTTTGAGAGTTCACTGCAGAAAATAAAATAATCAATGACAGTAGCAAGTAATAAAATCAATTTGAACTTTCATTAACATAGCTACATAAATCTCCAAGAAAATATAGGTCAAAGTTAAGAGAAACTCAAGTCATTAGATATTGAAATTTGCCTTTACATATGTTAATTCAACTGTTGATATCTCTTCAGCAGGCATCTAACCCATATGTACAATTATTGAGCATGTATCTCAGTCCAAGTAAAAGAACTAATAAAAGGCGAACAGGTAATATGCACTGTGTATTCCTGTAAGATGAGTAGCCACCGCTCAAACCTATCTGTTAGTATTGTTTGTTTGAAAAGATACATTAGATAGTACAGCTCTATGACTCAAGAGATTAAACTGGTGTTAAATAAACAATCCTTACATTGAGTTGCTGCAGAGGCACCGTCAAATGGTTTGAGATGGGCAACATGGTCTACAGATATCCTCTCTGCCTCTACAGTCTTCAATCAAAGGTACTTGTGCTAAGTGTTAATAATAATAATTCATATCTAGATCAACACATAGAGAAGGAAAAAACTAACCTCAATTGTGTAATTTGATCTGACAAAAATGAGTTGAGGACTCTCATCGATAACATGCAACTCTTGAAATTAAAGAAAGATGATACAGAAGGTATTAGCAGCACAAACAGATGGAGAAAGGGGATGGTAAAAGAACATTAGTATATTAAACAGACTGCGAACTAATTTCGATAAGGTATCTAATCAGAAGAGAGAAATCAAGGGTTACCCATGCTATACCAGTGATAGCTAATTTATCAAAAGGGCAGTATATCATAATAAAATGCACAATTGACATGCTCCTAAAATCAAATCTCAATACAGCGCATATAAAAACCTTGAACTTACGTGAATCAATCCATGGTAGAACCAAGACGCGCATATAAAAACCTTGAACTTACGTGAATCAATCCATGGTAGAACCAAGAAACAATATAAGTCAATTGTAATACATTCAACGATAATCAAAATTGTAAAATCAGATTCACCTACAACTCTCATAAATAGTCACAGGAGATCCTTCTGGGAGAGGTTAATTGTGGGATTCAAGAGAAGATAAACAGGGCTTTCGTTAACGTCCATTAGCTGGATAATATTAAAAACTAAACTACACAAAGAGGCGAATAAATAATATATTGAGTAGATCTCAAAAGAATATCCTTGACAAAACGTGAAGTTCTCATAAGACTTTACAATATATTACAAACAATGCTTCAATGCCTCAAGAAATGTCTATACCTGGAACAACATCCAATATGTTTCGGTTCTTTGCTGCCTCATCCCAAAACTGACGGAACCTAGCAGTCTGTAAGCAAATTAATTGAGGCTAACAGTGGATTCCACAGTAGTTCTTAGACACCTATACATTAGTCACATAGTCAGACCAAGTGTGTACCTCCAGGTAGTGAGAAAGAACTATCAATGTCTTGAATTGCTCGTCCATTTGCTAAAGTAAAAGAGCATACAAGTCAACTCCACATAATAGCATAAAAATTTGAAAGCCAAACATAAAAGGAGCACAAGACACACAACTAAAAGGCAACAGGACAGATCAAGTCTGTCATGTTATACATCTGTAAGACTAATTTGTCTGATACAAAATTTAAATTTGTCAATAACCACAAGGGATACTTCAAAAATGGGAATACATGTTTCTTTGCGTAATATTCTTGAATTCCGTATGAGCGTATACCGAATATAAAGGAAATAACTGAATATGCTTATTACATCAACTACAAGTCTAAGCCATTATGAAATACTGCACATCTCCAGGTCTACAGATCTGATAATATTATTGGAAGGTCAATATAACAAAGTAACAATTAGCTTCCATCAAAAATAGATCAATGAGTATTGAGTATTGACAGATAACTCAATACTTGTTAATTATAGACACTCATAATATAAGTTGCATTATCAACAGCATTTGCTTGCAAAACATAAATATCTAACGGATGAAAAAAGTTCAAATCCATAGGATACACACAGGAGGTCAGGATATATTTTTATACCACATGTTTAGGATTTTTTAAAAAAAGCATAGGCTGAATTGAAGGGCTGGCATTGCCATGAGAGCCTGTGAATAGAACAACATACATAGAGATAAAGAGTTGGAAGTGAACCAAGAAAGATTATATTAATAAAATTTATGTAATCATTAGTTGTTATCTGACCTTGATATATATCCGGGCTACAATCTGTACGCTCAACCTTTGTGGCTCAAACTGCAAAGGGAAATAAACCATTAAGCAAACATATAGATGGAGTCATGATCTGGATAAAAATGGTTCATATGGGATGCATTGTTACCTGGTACAGACGAAGAAGGCTGGCACCACACCATCTCACAACCAGCGGCGATTACCGACGAGTTGAGGGGGGTCGGCGTTGAGGATTGGACGGGGGATTCCTTAGATCCAAATCCATCAAGCGGAAAAAGGGGGAAGTGAGGCTGGGGAAGAAGGAGCCTTGGGATCTTCTTGGCGGGGTGGCGAGCGAGGAGGTCGGCACTGGCAAGGCCGATGAAGAGGCCGAGGCGGTGGTGCCCTGGCCACATCATCGAGCGGCGGTGGCGCCAGGATAAGAGGAATTGGAGAAAAGCGAGGGGGAATCGGGCCCGGTGGCGCTGGGCGTGGTGGCAAGCCAGCAAGCTCGGCGAGGCTGACGAGGACCACAATGCCCTGGGTGAAGGCATCGGGTGAGGAGTATAGGGGAGAGAGAGCCAGCCGAGAGGGATGAGAGGGGGTTGTGCGAGCGAGGTGGCCAAGAAGAATCATACGCCGCCATCTCCTCGCGGTTCTTGCTCTTGGAATAGGGAACGGGGGAGAGGGGGGAAGGAGACGAACCTAGAGGTGGGGCTCCACCTGGAGCGCGGTCGCGGCCACCAGGGATGGCTGTCGGAGGCACAGGGACGGGAATAGGGAACGGGGGAGAGTGGGGAGGGAGACGAACCTGGAGGCGGGGCTCAACCTGGAGCGCGGCCGCGGCCGCTGGGGATGGCTGCCGGAGGCGTAGGGACAGCCGAGCCGGGCAAGAGAGGAGAGGGTGGGGTAGGGTGGAGTAGGCGCGGGTCCTTGTCACGGTGGAGATGGGAGAGGCCAGGAAGAGGGAGGAGGCGCCAAGGAGGAGGGCGTCGGGGGAGGGAGGAGTGCGGGGCGCGGGTGGAAAGCGGAGGCTGGGCGCGATGAAGATCGAGGGGATGGGGCGGGGGCGCGGGGGAAGGTGAAGGGGACGGTGGGGGAAAGCCAGGCGGGCGTCGGAGGAAATCGGCCGAGCGAGCGAACGAAGGAAAAGCAGGCGCGCAAAACGAAAAAAGAAATCGCAGGGTCGCGAAGGACAACAGCAGGCAATCGGACGGCAGAGGAAAAAAGAGCGACGTAACATAGTTCTCTGCGCGTGAAGTCTCCCAGCATTTAACCGGTAGGATACAATAGTCCCAAGAATAATGTTCCAAAATCCGTGCAATACAACCATTGTACGCTCAAGCAGAGAAAATATATTTTTTGTGAGTATATATTTCGATTGAAAAGATGAAAGTGAAATAAGTAATTTTCTATCGCAGGTACTCGTAGTGATATTTCTATAATTATTTTTCAATATATGCCCATAAAATTTAATAGTTAAAGTTGCACCTTTTATGTTGAAGAGCCAAAACATCATATATTTTTTACTAGTTAGTACATTTAGCCCGCCATATGTACATTGTAACGGTGCTTTATTTGAACAAATATAATAGCATTTTTCTGCGGAATATAATAACAATTTGGTAGTAAACAAATTACTCCTCCACTCACGTACTCTTATTGTTGAATTACTCTGGTACGTTGTGCAGGGTAGGCGTACGAATAATAAACAAGCTAGCTAGTGAGAGGGGGTTTGCTTGACTTGCTGCCTCTATCTTCCTCCTGACCGCTTGACAAAACATGAATGCAGGCTAAAGCTAGCCCGTCGTTCCAGTGCTGTCTGAATGAGCCCTGCAACAGTTACAGGCACCTTTCTTTTCAACAGTGGGCAGGTAACTGTGCTACGGCCTGTGAAGTGTGAACCCAGCACGCACGCACGCTTTGTCCAAACCCATTATCAATTCAGCCGTTAGCTTGCTATCAGTGTACATATGTATGTGCATTCATGTACGGGCTGGAGCCGGATCCTCGACGTACATTACTGCAGGGCGGAACTGCAGTTATAGTAAAATGAGTCTGCAATGTATGCACTGTAGTAATATATTGTAGCAGCAGTGCTACTCTTACTGTAGAAGCAAAATTTTACTGTAGTACAGATACCATACCATTAGATATGAACCGTTAACTTCCAAACTGTTGGTTGTGGGACGATTCTAATGTCAGCGGATCCATTCTGCTAGTGTGTGTGAGGACAAGACACGAGATGTCTAATGCCATTTTGTTGAAACATTTTGTGTAAGGTTTGATATTCTCCTCCCCCATCTGATTGAACAACAACAATTTTCTTATTTAGTAATATTTCAACATGAAGTTGGAACTTGTCAAAGAAACGAGCAACATCGGATTTGCATTTTATTGGATAAAACCGACAAATTTATGAAATCATCTATAAAGTCGACATAATGTCGAAAGCCTCCGATCGAGAGTGCGGTAGGGCCCCAAACATCGGTGAAAATAAGATCTAAAGGAGCATCGGATACATTATTTGTGAGGGAGAGAAGGAAACCGTGGCTCTTGCCCTCTTGACAAGCATTGTAGACATGCCTGGATCTTATTAGGAGTAATAGGAAGTTTATTGTCATGAAGAGCACGCTGAACAATAGTGGAGGATGGCAGAGTCTGTAATGCCAAAGCCTCGGAGTGACCTTAACACTGATGAAAGCTTTCTTATTCAAGACAGTGGAGGAAGCCGCACTAGCGGGTCACTAGAGTCTGTGTACCAATTTGTCTCGATCGACGTCAGAGGATGGTGTTGTTGCTAGTGCCGCCACATCGGGTTCCTCGGCTGGTAGGAGTGATTGAACCGGTTGTAGCACTTCAAAGCCACATGACCCGCTTTGTTACGTGATCCGGACATCGTGGACGATTTTCGCGCGCACGTGTTTGGAGTTGTTGTTGTAGCCGTTGTTGTTGACGTTGGTGTTGTACTTCCCACGACCGCCTTTGTTGCTATTGTTGCCTCCGCGTCCTTGCCCCGAGAGCCGCCTCAACCTCCCGAGAGTTGCACACAACATTGTTGATCGAAATATGGAACACGTTGTTGTTGTGTTCCTTGCACATTTCAAAGTTTAGCATGTGCGCATACAACTCGATGAGGAGATTGGCTCTACTCGTAGTGATGGACGTGACGAGTGCATCATAGTCTTCACCAAGGCCAGCAAGCATGTAGGACACTACTTCTTCATCACGGTGGTCATCCCAATCTGAGAGAGAGTTTTTGCAAGATTTTTGACTTTATTGAAATAGTCGGATATAGACGAGTCACCTTTCTTCATGGTCACGATTGCATCCGATTTGCATAGGCGTTCTCTCGGATCTAGACGAAACATCCCTTCTAATGCACTCCGGACTTTCAAGATATTGAGAAGAAGAACTTCGGCTATGGATATCCTCTTGCCGAGGAAAGCAGGTGCTGGCATGCAGTTGGTCTTGGATCAACCACTATTGATACGTCGTCGGGTTCGGGATTTGAGTGGCACAATCAGTTTGTTCTCTGTGTGATGGTGACTGATGGTCGTGGGGTGGTGCCATCGACATAGCCAAGGAGTTGCTGACTCCTCAGATAAGGTACCAATTGGGCCTTCCATAGCAAGTAGTTTGTGTTTGTCAATTTGACAGTGATGATAGAGCCGAAGGAAGGAGCAGACGGAGTTGGAAGAAGTCTAGCCATGGAGGAGATGGTGGCTAGGGATGACGAGCTCATGACACCGCTGGTGGTGGACATGATTGTTTTCTATGTGTTGTGAGGCTTTGATACCATGAAAGAATATTTGTGGATATTAGAAGGAATTGGGAGCAATTGCACACATAGAAGTGCAGCAGATTATATTCTATATATAGCGTGCCAAACGCTCTGTATCAGATCCAGAAAATGCGTTTTATAGGCAATCATAGCAATGAGGAGTTCCTCCTGCCATTCCTACTTCTATATTAGATCCTCAAGACTAGGGATTGATTGTTATATACCATTACAACAAATACATGACTATTTCAACACACTCCCTCAACCTCAATCTTAACCTCCTAATACAAGTTAAGATTGTATCTAAAGTTCTAAAAACACTGCAATGGAAGCAGTTTGGTGAAAATGTGTGCTGTTTGATCTTGAGACGCGACGAATCGAACTTCCAGTTTTCTTTGCAACTCATTCTCTTATGAAGTGAAAATCCACCTCAATAAGCTTGGTACAAGCATGAAAAGTAGGATTCGTCGACAAATAAGTCACTCCTAAGTTGTCACACCACAGAGACGGTGGTCTCTCCTGAAACATGCGCAATTCCTTCAGTAGTGACTGAATCCAAACAGCCTCCGTGGTTGCATTTGCAATCCCCTTGTACTCTGACTCAGTGCTTGACCTGGATATAGTGTGTTGCTTGCGTGAACTCCAAGAGACAAGATTGGTCCCAAAATATACTACAAAGCCACTAGTTGACCTACGATCATCTAAGTAGCTAGCGCAGTAAGAATCTGTAAAGGCACTCACAAGGTTTGAATTTTACTTCCTGAAGTGTAGCGTCACATGTTGAGTAAATTGCAAGTATCTGAGGATCTGTTTTACTACTGACCAATGATCTTGTGTAGGATAATGTAAAATCTTGACACATCTTGTTGACAGGATATGATATATCCGGTCGTGTTATTGTCGTGTATTGGAGAGTCTCGATAATACTTTGGTACTTGGTTGCTTCGTGTCAAACAAAGATGTTCCCTGTGTTCTTGACAGCTTTTCACTCGACGACAAGTGTCACAACCCCAACTATTAAAATGGATTATAATGCATCTCACTAACATGCATTATCAAATTCAAATCATTTCATAATATATTGTACTTGGAAAATCTCATTTCATATAAACATACTGATTCAATTTCGGTTTTCTTTTAGCATCTGTAATAAAAGTTGTGATCATCATCTGGAATCAATTTATTTAAATACTACATTAATTCTCATGAATAAATATAAATTTTCCAAAATTTTTGGGACTAGTTTGAACCTAATTAAAATTCAAACAACATTCATAGACATACAACATGTTTGAATTTAAATGTCGCAAATTTTAATATAAACAGTGGGTTTTCATAATTTTTATGGGAACTATATCTTCCCAGGAACCCCCACAAATTATTTCATAATTTTTGGAAATTTATTTCTATTTTTAAGCCCTTGGTCAAAGTGGAGAAAACATTTAAATTCTCATCAAACTCGCATCGAACCAAAGCCATCGTCTTTGGGCTTGAGTCCGACTTCGCGAGCCGACTCACCGACCGACTTAACCGCACCGTGACATGCAGCCATCGGATCATAGATCGACGGTCCAGATCTCACCATGTTGGCGAGTTCAAATCATCGCAATTGATCTCGCCCACCCGATCCTAATCTAATGGACCACCCGCCACGAGCGAGGACTCACCTCGGCGCCTTGAGTCGCTGCCGCCGCTGGCCCACGCGCCGTGGTCATCTCCTTCCTCGGCAGCGAGCCTCGAACGCGCGCCACGCGCCCGAGCGGCTGCTCGCCTCGGCCGCGGGAGAGCCGTCGGCCCAGTCACCGCACCGGTGACCACTCCGAGCTCCTCCGTCTCACGCCGCCTCCATCCCCGTCAAGACCCGAGCTTTTACCCCTTCGAGCGATTCATTTTTCCCTATCTTTCCTCTCTGTCCGAGGAAAGAGGAGCTCTCCTCCGCTCATCTCTCCAGAAGCCTCGACCGGTCGTTCTTTCGCCTCTATGATCGGCGCCGTCTCCATTTTTGCTTAGCTAAACTCCTTTGGTTGCTTGTAGCCCCACCGCCTCGGTGCCATTGGAAGCTCCAGCATGCTCAGAGGCCACCTGTGTGGTCACCATCGCGGTGAGGTCATCCCCATTCCTTGCGCCACATTCGTGCGCTGGTTTGTAAGAGAGTAAAACCCCTCACTTTAATTGTCGGATAATGCGAGAGGAGCTCACGGGATTTCTGGTTTTCAAATCCACGGCGCTGAGAGCTCATCGTCTTCCCGACGACGCAACCGCGGTGAGTTTTCCGCCGACTCGGCCCTACAGGACCGTCCCCGGTGTTCCGGCCTGCTCCCACCTCACCCGATGTTCTTTATCTCCGAACGCTTCCGCGCGGTGACCTCTCTCCTCGCCGCCGCCGGTTTCGCCGCCGAGTCGAAGACGAAGACCCTCGGTCCCGTGCCTCTCATTCTCGCGCCACTTGAACCCCGGAGTGTGAACCGGCACCGATGCTGCGGGGTGGTTCCTTCCTCGAGATCTCTGCACCAACACCTCTCTCCGCTCAACTCGCGCCGCCAAGACGCCACTGCCTTCTCAAAAGTCACCACCGGAAGGTAGTCCTTGCTATTACCTTTCCATTTGCGCTTAGTCTTTGCACTTTGCGCTTTTCCCGCCGCGGAAAGCACGGCAACACCACCGCCGCGCGCTTCTCGTGTGTCGGACGCCACTGATGTAGGACGGTGATTTTTGCCTGATTAATTAACGCTAATGATTGTGGTTAGATAGTTATGAGTCTATGACTTGTGGGCCTAAGGGTTGTTTAAGTGGATGCGTAAATTATAGAGTACATTTTCGTTAAATAGAAAACGTATCCTAGCATGCTTAGAATGGTTTACGCTTAGGGTTTTGAAGAAACGTGATTCGAGGAATACGCCTTGATCGTGGCGCCGACCGAAGTCAATCTGCCGACTAGGTCAAAACCTTGACCTCGGCCCCACTGTCATTATTCTGCGGCTAGGCTAGCGCCCTGAAGAAAAGTAGTAAATACTTTATGAAATTCGAAATGAGTTAATTGCACACCTAAAAATATGTATAACTTTGAAAATACATAACTAATTCATTTTAACTCCAAAATGAGTGAAAGCACTTACGATAATTTTCAAATTTAATGAACTGTATATAAAAATTGAGTTCAAACATGTCTCTGTAATAGAGAGCACTATTTTGGAAAATAAGCTATTAACACTATTATTTTTACAATAGAAAAGGATGATAACTCCAAAAATGCATAAGTAATTATGGAAACTCCAAAGCAGTGAGACCACTTTTTATAATTTTCATTTTCAGTGAACTTAATTTTAAAAATGGTCTCCAGACATTTGTCATAGAAACTATATTTGGGAGAATATAATCTTTAACTCTATTATTGTTATACTATAAAAGGCTGATAACCTTGAAAATACACAACTAAATCCTAAAAACTCCAAAAAGGACAAACCCAACTGTTTTGAACTTGTATTAATATTACCTATTTACCTATGCAATCCTTTACCCCACCACTGTTCTACAAATTTTGGACAAATAATTAAATTACATGACTTAAGGTTGAAAGAAACCTGAAATTCAAAATAGCATAACTTCCAATTCATAACTCCAAATGGAATAATTCTTTTACCTAAATCCATCTCAAATCATGACCTAACTACTGTAGAAAAATCATGCATTTTTGAGCATTTTGGTTTTTGAGTTGTTTTCTCAGTATTTATTTGATGTTATAACTATATAGATCCCGAGCATATTGATATATCACACTTACGCTAATGAGAGTGAGCAGCTACTTCGTATCAAGCAAGGCAAGCATCATTTGAACTTTTTGCATCATATTTGATCCCAGCTGGTTAAGTTAGTGCAATGATAATTGCTTGCATGCTATTTTGATTATGTAAATATTTACGTGATGTGTAGTTTAGTTATGTCCTATGCTTGAGGTTAATCTTGAATTATACCAGTACCTACATGCTTAAGATAGGATGTGATGATTATTGAATATGGGTTGCTTAGTCATGAAAGTCTAGATACGGTAGTTTGATTGCCAGGCTAACCCGACAATTATGGGATAAACATAACTCTCATTGTATACTTTTGTTTCAGATCCTTGTATCTGCTTTATGAGATAAATTTTGTCATTTTAAATGAGCTTTTTGTCTGGACAAGTGTTGGTTAGTGATGGTGCTTTGTGCACGAGCATTGGGTAAGTGGAAGGACTTGTGCGGACAATTGAGGACCGAACTTTGTAACGTCGTTAATTCAAGTACACTCGTCTTTGCACACGCGGTTGGGAGTCGTATGGTTAAGTAGGGGAGGGTTTTATTGTGTTAAGTCCCATGGTGGTGTAAGGGCATGGCATGAGTGAAATCCTATGTTCCTTAGAGCCGATGTAATCCTTTATAGTGTGCAGGAGCACCAATTTTACTTGTTTTGATTGCACGGTATGTCCAATATAACTTGTGAGCCCCTAGCAAGTGCTATCGGATGCTTGTACTAGGCAAGGAATCATCTCACAAGGGGACTTAGCTCAATAGGGCTTTCTTGCCGAAAATGACAGTATCTTGATTTACAGCGCCATACCATAGGAAGTATGCTATTCGAGGCCTCGGAGGCTTACGGGCTAATCAAGTCGTGTGGGTAAAGTAGTACACCCTCGCAGGTATCAATCTATTCGAATAGCCGTGTCCACGGTTATAGACAATCGCTTGAGTTCGGGAGTTACTATTGTTAGACTTTTAATTAAAATTGTGGTTGAACTTGGTATTCGTCATGAACGGGATGTTCATGTGTTTAGTACATCAAAGTGGGCTGCCACTTTGGTCTTTGCATGATTCAATTGTTTATTACTGAAATGCTTTACTATATGCTTTACTTCTACTTCAAAGCTGATTTTAAATGGGCACATGAAAAACTAGTATGTGTAGGATGTTAATCGCTATGCCTCTTTCGTAAAACTAAACCAATATGAGCCATCCTTTGAATGACCCTTATGCATAACTATTTTTATTTGTGTAAGACTTGCGAGTACACTTGTACTCAGCCAGATGTTTGCTGGCCTTTTCAGGTGAGGAAGATTATGAGTCTGACAATCTTGTTAGTGTTGACTTGGGTGACACTAACGAGTAGTGTGCTATCATTTAACTCCCGATGCGGTTGCGATGGGTGATGGGCATACCACTCACTGGTCTTTTGCTTTATTTATTTGCTTCACGCTACTTGATACTTTACTTTGAATTTGGCCTACCGTGATGTAATAAGTCAGAGACTTTGACTTTATTATGCAGATGTCTTTTGATCTCTTGTTGTATGCGTTGTATGGATGTAATCAACGTTGGATGAGGGTATGAGTATATTGGTCGTTGATCTTGGGAGCAAATATAAGTCATACTCGTTGTTGATGAATTCTCATTTAACTCACTAAGTGTAATGCTCGAATCGAAGAATGAATCGACAATCATACCGTCGCCTCCCTTTTCTCCCCCCATGCGCGCTGTGCCCGCAGCCCTGCCTCCGTCGCCTCCCGCGCCCGTCTCGTGCCTCGTCGCCTCTGCACCCCCCTCCCGCTTCCTCCTCCTCAGCTGTAAGATCGAGGAGGCCGACTAGAGGGGGGGCAGTGAATAGGCGTTTTAAAACTTCTATTCGCTAAAACCGATTTCTAATGCAGAAGCTTATAATAATACGGTTTTGCACAATTAAAGCATAAATCAACTAGGTTCAACTAAGTACACCAATAATACAAGTCTATTGATAATAATCAATCAAGCATGACCTTGTAAGCAATTCAATTTAAGCAATGTAATGTTGGAGATATGCCCTAGAGGCAATCATATTGATGATGATATTTCATTGTATCCATGATTTAATAAATGTTCCTTGAATATTGCCTTTGTGTTGATTAACAAGTATGTGACTTGTTTGTGAAACTCTTTACTTGTATGGTTATTCTAAAGTTGTCCCTAGTCGGAGTTCATGTGAGGACACACGTGAATGATGGATTAGCACATGTATCGGTTGATGACCATGTTTCATGTGTCATAGACATGGAGATGTCAAACCAATAATGTGGACACATGTTTAGAACATGGGGTTGGACCGACCCAACATGAGACATAGTAATTATTCTTATGGTTCTCTACACAATGTGTACGCCTTGTCCTTAGACCTGAGATTGTCGTATGTACTTGAGATGTGAATCGACCTACTTAGGGGCTATCAAACGCTACTCCGTAACTGGGTAGTTATAAAGGTAGCTTTCGGGTTTGTCATGAAGCATGCTGCGAGACATGGTCACGAGATGGGATTTGCCCTCTCTACCCGAGAGATATCTCTGGCCCTCGAGTGATCGGATCCGTAAATGCATGGCCATGCTACTTAAGGTTAAGAGTTAACCTAGTAAGGGATTCCGGATCACGGATCGAAAGAGTGGTCACTTGGAGCTCGATCGAATATCGTGAGGCAAAGGGATTGGCATGTACATAACGTTGTGATGGTTCGTCCGATATGATCTTTACGTATGTTTAGGAGTTGGCACGCCTTGCCAGAGGCCGCTACCAACTATTGACCAAGTATGTGTACTCGCGTCATGTCTAAACATATGAACCATAGGTCACACACTTAATGGGGAAGCCTAATTCGATTGGATCTAAATTAGATGGGCATTGAGTCCTAATGGGCCTCTATTCGTAGAAGCCCATTATAAGGACGCCTATAAAAGGAGGGCAGGCGCGGCTGGTTGAGGGTTGAGTTTTTCGTGACATCCTCAAACCCCGCCGCCACCTCTCCCACGCCCTAGTCGCCGCGCGATCTAGTAGTCCGGCGGCGCCGCTTCCTCCCGCACGCGTGGATACCTTTGGAGGCGCCGACTGCGTGGCGTTGGGACGAACCGCAAGAAAGGAGCACGACGGGACGCCGCGACGAGGACGAGGAAGTAGTACGACTACTCGCCTCGACGCATCGCATCAATCGAGTACGACTACACCGCTCGACGCGTCGCATCAACCGCACTGCTGGCGTCTAGTGGTAAGACCGTGATCTATAATCGCAGTGATCTTGGTTTACGGGTAGAATTTTTAATTTGCGCTAGTGTAGCCTACCCGCTTCCCAACAATGGTATCGAGCGCGTTCGCCATGTTATAGGTTCGTGATTTGCATATGGCGATATGTAAATCGGCATGATCGATGTGATCGATTGTATAGTTCGTAATGGATTGATCGGTTTCGTGATCATGCCGCTAAGGTCGAAACAACATACCCCTACCGGCCGGATTCGCCATCGGTAGACAAAGTGACACGAAACCGCCATGAATGCGAAGATCAATATGATTGATCGAATCGAACCTAGATTAATAATCGATGTACCGTGATCATGCTGCTAAGGTCGCAGAAACAACATACCTCACCGGTCGGATTCGCCATCGGGTAGACAAGTGACACGTAAAACCGTTGCGGCATGCGAAGATCGCATACAAATTGGTCGAATCTAATAAAGAGTCGATTTGTGGTAAATATGATTTGCCGATCAAAATCCTATGTAAAATTGCATAGATTGGACTGCTTTTTTTACGAATGTCCGACGCCGGAGATACCGATGGTGGCGCCGCCTTCGAACCTGGGGAAACCCTCACCCCTATCCGGTAGATTGCGATTCTATGCATAAACTTGTTTTTGCAGGATGTATGTGACCGTGATGGCCTAATGTGTATGTGATGCATGTTTGTAATATTTGCATGACTGCGTGGTCGTGGATGTACGGCAACACTACCGAGCCATTGTGTTGTCAAAGTATTGTATTAACGGCCACGCGTCGACTTGTGATGATTCCTAGTATTCATGTATTTTATTACTAGTGTTATGAGTAATAGCTTATAGTAGTACTCTGGAGGACACATCACTTGGAGGATGGCACACGTGAACCATGGAGATGGAGATCATCATGGTGGATGATTCTATGGCGATGGAGATCACCATGAGAAAATGGGCCATACCGAGTCACAACCGTGTGAATGCTATTCCTATTGTTTTACTCTATGCATGTTTGAATGGTAGAAGTATAGCGATCCTCACAAAATGTTAAGTTAAACATATGCCCTCCCAATTAAACTTTGCACCATCCCATGTGTTGTAAATTGATGGTGGGTCTATAAAATTAGGGCACCATCAACTTTCCTTGACTAGATGGGTTTTGTATCGATACTTACATGCATAAGGATTGGTGAACTTAACAAGGTTATCATAAAGGTTATGGGCCTTGGGGCATAAAGGTTGGGCGACAGGGCATAGAGATGTCACCCAACAACAAGAGTCATATAGAGATATGATTAGCAAGGTGTTGCTTATCAAGTACCTTGTCTCCTAGCGGTGATGCAAAAGCTCACTAGTAGACTCATTAATTGCGGATCTTGAATCGCTAAGAATCAACAGAGGGATGTTGATTTTAGTGGGAGTACATTCTATTAAATTTGTTTAATACGCTTTACTCTATCATGGTTTTATTTGTCTTAGTATTTTGCATTTCCTATTGTAGATCAATGGCATCTAGCAACCACGCACACCCTTTTGCTTTATGATCGATTCTTGAGAAAGAGAAATTAAATGGAACAAACTATTCGGATTGGTCCGTAACTCTGAGAATTGTTCTCGTGGCGTATAAAAGGAAAACGCTCGACACCCCAATCCTAAGAACTCGCAAATAATGCGCTGCTCGGCATTGTTAAAATGCCTACAAGAAAGCATGTGATGACTCTCTTGAGATTAGTCGCCTTATGCTTGCATGCATGGAACTCGACCTTCAAAAGCGCTTGAGGATCGAAGCGTATGATATGATCATAGCGCTTAAGGACATGTTCCGCATACGTGCCGATCTGAACGGTTCAATGTCTCTAAGGCTTTTCGAATGCAAGTTAATGTAGGTGCACCCGTGAGGCCCACATGTGATCAAAATGGTTGGTTACAATGACTTTGATAAACTTGGTTTTCCAATTGGCCAAGAGTTGGCAATCGATTTCATTTAGCGTCTCTTCCACCTAGCTATGGGCATTTCATTTGAACTACCATATGCATGGGCGGATAAGGGCCTTAATGAGCTTTGTGGGATGCTCAAAACAAAGAGAATGACATTAAGAAGTGTGCGTGGCCTAGCCATGTGATGGCTGTGTGTGAACAAGTCTAGCTTCAAGAAAAGGGTAAGAAGCCATGGCCAAAGAATAAGGGTAAGGTTAAAGATATGATCTCAAGCCAACGCCTAAGCCTACGTCTGGACTCGAGTCAGACAGGTATGCTTCTATTGTAAAGAAACCGCCACTGGAAGAGAAATCGCAAGAAGTACATGGATTCCGATGAATGCAAGAAGAAGGTCGAAGTAAGACTTCCACCCATGGTACACTTGTCATAAATGTTTTAGACATTTTTCTCAGATTCTCCTATTAACTCTTGGGTATTTGATAACGGATCGCTTGCTCACATTTGCAACTCGATGAGGGCTAATAAGAAGTAGAGGAGTCGCAAGAGGTGAAGTTGATTTTGCGTCGGGAATAAAGCAAGGGTTGCTGCGTTGACCGTCGGCACCATGCAACTTCAGCTTCCTTCAAGATTTATTATGGAATTGAATAATTGTTATTATGTTCCTAGTATGAGTCGAAACATTTTATCCCCTCATGTTTGATGAGAGATGGTTATTCATTTGCAAGTAAAGACAATGGTTGTTTGATCTCTAAAATGGAATGTTTATGGCTTTTGCGCCCATTGTGAATGGGTTATTTATTTTAAATCTTGATGATGCGCCTATCTTTAACATAAATGCTAAAAGACTTCGACCTAATGATTTGAATCCCACCTACGCTTGGCATTGTCGCTTGGGTCACATATGAAAAGCGCATGAAGAAGCTCCATGTCGATGGTCTTCTAACTTCGCTTGATTTTGAATCATACGAGACATGTGAAGCTTGTTTGCTTGGTAAGATGACCAAATCACCTTTCAAAGGTTCTTTTGAGAGGCGCCGACTTGTTGGAAATCATACATACCGATGTATGTGGACCAATGAGCACGATCGCTAGAGGTGGATTTCATTACTTCATAACTTTCATCGATGATTTTAGTAGATATGGCTATGTCTACTTAATGAAGCATAAGTCCAAACTTTTGAAAAGTTCAAAGAGTTCCGTAATGAGGTTGAAAATCAACGCGCCAAGAAAATTAAGGCTCGCGATCCGATCGTGGTGGCGAGTATTTGAGTCATGAATTTAGCAATCATCCAAGAGTTGCGGAATTGTTCCACACTAACACCGCCTAACGCCAAAGAAACGGGTATCCGAAGCGCGATCGGACCTTGTTGGACATGGTTCGATCGATGATGAGCCGATCATTTACCATTATCCTTTGGGGTTACGCCTAGAAACGCAGATTTCACACTTAATAGGTACCGCCTAAATCAGAGTTAAGACACCATATGAGATATGGATGGGAAGAGTCACGCTTGTCTTTTCTAAAGATTTGGGGATGTGAGGCGTTTGTCAGCGACTACAGTCGGACAAGCTCACACCCAAGTCGGATAAATGCATTCGTGGGATATCCGAAGGAAACCTTTGGATATTACTTCTACAACCGACTAGAGGGCAAAGTGTTTGTCGCTCAAGTGGTGTTTTCCTAGAGAAAGAGTTTTCAACAGGAGACAAGTGGAAGAACGGTGCCTTGAAGAAGTTCAAGATGAACCAATCGGGAAGACTCGGCGAATGATGCCCATGTGGCGTAACAAGTTGAGGAACCCATGGCAAAGGAAGCACCACCACCACGGTTGTCGGAAAGGCTCCGCAATGCGCGAGATATATTATTGTTAGACAATGATGAGCCTACGACCTATGCGAAGCAATGATGGACCAGACTCAGAAATGGCATAGTGCCATGAGATCCGAGATAGCATCCATGGGAGACAATCAAGTTTGGAATTTGGTTGACCCACTGATGGTGTTAAAACCATAGAGTGCAAATGGATCTATAAAAGGAAGATTGATATGGATGGAAATGTTCATATCCATAAAGCTCGACTTGTCGCAAAAGGTTTTTCAAGTTCAAGGAGTTGACTACGATGAGACTTTCTCACCGTAGCGATGCTTAAATCAATACGGATCATTCTAGCTATTGTCGCATATTTCGACTATGAGATATGGCGATGGATGTCAAAACGGCTTTCCTTAATGGAAATTTAACCGAGGACGTATATGATACAGCCGAGGGTTTTGTCGATCCAAACAATGCTAGAAAAGTATGCAAACTTCAAAAATCCATTTATGGATTGAAGCAAGCATCTCGGAGTTGGAACATTCGCTTTGATGAAGTGGTCAAAGGGTTTGACTTCATCAAAACGAAGAAGAATCTTGTGTTTACAAGAAGACAAGGGAGCTCACTCGTATTTCTAATCTTATATGTAGATGACATATTACTGATTGGAAATGATATTCCTATGCTCGAGTCCGTTAAGACCTCACTGAAAAATAGTTTCTCAATGAAGGACTTAGGGGAAGCGGCATATATTTTGGGTATTAAGATCTATAGAGATAGATCAAAAGGCTAATAGGATTAAGCCGAGTACTTACATTGACAAAGTGTTGAAACGGTTCAACATGGAGGAGGCAAAGAAAGGGTTCTTGCCCATGTCTCATGGCATAAATCTTGGCAAGACTCAGTGTCCTTCGACAACTGATGAGCGAGATCGCATGAGTAAGATTCCATATGCTTCGGTCATTGGATCTATCATGTATGCTATGATGTGTACTCGCCAGATGTTTCCTATGCTCTAAGTGTTACTGAGCAGATACTCAGCCGATCCAGTGAGAGTCATCGACAACAGCTTAAAAACATCCTCAAGTATTTGAGAAGAACTAAGGATGTGTTCCTAGTCTACGGAGGTGAGGAAGAGCTCGTTGTAAATGGTTACACCGATGCAAGCTTCCAAACCGACAAAGATGATTACAAATCGCAATCGGGTTTTGTGTTCCTTTTGAACTGCAGCGGTAAGTTGGAAGAGTTCCAAGCAGAGATCTGTCGACTCTACAACGGAGGTCGAGTACATTGCGCTTCAAGCAAAGAAAGGAAGGTGTTTGGATAAGGAAGTTCATAATCGAACTAGGTGTGGTTCCTAGTGCGTGCCTCCTGGATCTTTATCGTGATAACAGTGGGGCCATTGCGCAAGCCAAGGAGCCGAGGAATCACCAAAAGAACAAACACATATCGCGTGTTTCATCTCATTCGAGAGATCCTTAATCGAGAGATTTAAAGATATGCAAAATACACACTGATTTGAATATTTCGATCCTTTGACGAAGCCTCTCCCACACCCTAAGCATGAGGCGCATTACAAGAGCTATGGGTATTAGATATCTTCTAGATTGACTCTAGTGCAAGTGGGAGACTGTTGGAGATATGCCCTAGAGGCAATCATATTGATGATGATATTTCATTGTATCCATGATTTAATAAATGTTCCTTGAATATTGCCTTTGTGTTGATTAACAAGTATGTGACTTGTTTGTGAAACTCTTTACTTGTATGGTTATTCTAAAGTTGTCCCTAGTCGGAGTTCATGTGAGGACACACGTGAATGATGGATTAGCACATGTATCGTTGATGACCATGTTTCATGTGTCATAGACATGGAGATGTCAAACCAATAATGTGGACACATGTTTAGAACATGGGGTTGGACCGACCCAACATGAGACATAGTAATTATTCTTATGGTTCTCTCTACACAATGTGTACGCCTTGTCCTTAGACTCGAGATTGTCGATGTACTTGAGATGTGAATCGACCTACTTAGGGGCTATCAAACGCTACTCCGTGAATCGGGTAGTTATAAAGGTAGCTGGTTTGTCATGAAGCATGCTGCGAGACATGGTCAATGAGATGGGATTTGCCCTCTCTACCGAGAGATATCTCTGCCCTCGAGTGATCGGATCCAGAAATGCATGGCCATGCTACTTAAGGTTAAGAGTTAACCTAGTAAGGGATTCCGATCACAGATCGAAAGAGTGGTCACTTGGAGCTCGACCAATATCGTGAGGCAAAGGGATTGGCATGTACATAACGTTGTGATGGTTCGTCCGATATGATCTTTACGCATGTTTAGGAGTTGGCACGTCTTGCTAGAGGCCGCTACCAACTATTGACCAAGTATGTGTACTCGCACATGTCTAAACATATGTGAACCATAGGGTCACACACTTATGGGCCAAGCCTAATTCGGATTGGATCTAAATTAGATCGGGCATTGAGTCCTAATGGGCCTCTATTCGTAGAAGCCCATTATAAGGACGCCTATAAAAGGAGGGCAGGGCGCTACGGTTGAGGGTTGAGTTTTTCGTGACATCCTCAAACCCTGGCCGCCACCTCTCCCACGCCCTAGTCGCCGCGCGATCTAGTAGTCCCGCCGTGCGCCGCTTCCTCCCGCACGTGTGGATACCTTTGAGGCGCCGCATCACGTGGCGTTGGGACGAACCGCAAGAAAGGAGTCGACGTGGGACGCCGCGACGAGGACGAGGAAGTAGTACGACCACTCGCCCCGACGCATCGCATCAATCGAGTACGACTACACCGCCCGACGTGCCGCATCAACTTCCGCACTCGCGCCTAGTGGTAAGACCGTGATCTATAATCGCAGTGATCTTAGTTTACGTAGAATTTTTAATTTGCGCTAGTGTAGCCTACCCGCTTTCCCAACATGTAAATGATACTATTGCAATCATACACAATGAATAAGCAATTTAATACAAGGTATATAAATTGCACAATGTAAAGCAAGCATTCATACATAATGAATGTAAATGCAATAGTAAGGCACTAGAGATCACACCACAAAGACAAGTCGATGTTTTACCGTGGTGTTCGGAGACTTGCCGGTCTCCCCTAGTCCACGTTAAGGGAAACCCAAACCAATTGGGCCGGCTCCACAAATTAAGCCTTCCTCCGAGGTATCAACACCTCGCTCCACTAGGGTTGCTCTTACTCCACTCCGGAGATGGCGAGCACCAAACCACTCACAAACACTGGGCCTTCTCACAAGCTTCACTTGAGAAGATCACCGGACCACGACGCCTCCACGCCATCTAGGTGTCGGCAAACACCAAGAGTAATAAGTCAAGCCCCTTGCTTGACTCTCACCGAGTGCAACACATGCACAATTGGATGCTCAATCCAATTCTAGTTACAACACATGCAACTAGACCTCTCCTTTTGCTCACAAGGTGCAACACATGCACAATTGAGTGGAGAAGCTCACACTAGCTCAAGTAAGTGAAATAGGATGCCAAAGATTGTCTCTCAACCGCCAAGGGTATTTATAGCCCCACAACAAAACTAGCCGCTTGGAGTCGAAACAGCCAAAACTAGCAAGTTAAAGATTGGTGCGGTACTCACCGCAGCTATACGGGCGGTACTACTGCTCTACGGTACTACCATCCATATAAGGGCGGTACTACCGCAGCCCAATTTTCAGCACAGACGACACTCGGTAAAAAGGTCATAACTTTTGACTCCGATGTCGGAATTGAGTGATTTTGGACTCTATTGAAAGCTTATTCAGAGGGCTACACAACCCACCTATTTGATTGATCTCAAACACATTTGATCAAATCAAAAAGCACAACTCAAAAGAGCCACTACCATGGTCTAAGTCCAAAGAAATAGCAACAAACAATCTTAGACCATGTCAAGGGTATACACATAAATCTTAACCATTTGCAAAACACTTTTGCAAACTTAGATCATGCCACAAGGGGTGGGTACATGGACTTCAATCATTTGCAAAAACACATTTGCAAAGTATAATCACATGTTACAAAGATTAAATGCATGAGTCTCGACTATTTGCAAAACACATTCGCAAATAATAGCATCATGCCACGGTGAGCTAGAGCAAGCAAGATTGAGCTATCAACACATGATGAGACTCAAGCTACTAGACAAGACCCCTCTTAATAGTACGGCAACCTATACTAGCAATCCGGTCTTCCAACCAAACACCAAGACCGGTAAAAGACTAGGAACACATCGTTAGCTCTAGCTAGTCATACCTTTGCCTTGACCATCTTCTTGAAGCTTGATGACGCACATATTTACTTCAAGTCTGGGTCATCATCTTGACATGCATCAACCCATGATGCATTGTGGGGACCCCCGAGATCGGATCCGTATCAAGCTAAGTGATTACGCCGTAAACGCAACACTTAACGTGAGACGAACACGATTCCGAGTGACCCGGATATTGTCACATGCTAGCTCCCAAGGATCAGTGGCTAACATGCACATATCCTAGTACACAACATTGCAATCACATCCATACACAATGTACAATAATAATAGAAACTTCGATACATTTTCAACATAGAACCTTTCGGTCCCAATTTACATAAGAGGGTCAATCGGCCAAATCTAATTAACAAAAACACAATAAACTTGCAGCGGAAGATGAACTTAAATAAAGAGGGAATAACCGAGTTGGCATGCCCACAATCCCACAAGCAACCAACTGGAGTTAAAGCCATTGCGCCCGCCGTCCTTACCTGATCAAATAGACACTTTTCAAGTACAAAGTTGTACTCGCGAGACTTTTCAAGAAAAATAAGGATGCAAGTAAGTATCAACGGAAGGCCACTACACTAGTCAATTTTTCAGCATAAAGCGTTTTGCATATGGATAAAAGATTCTAACCTGCCATTTGTAAAATATTTATAAAATATTTTATAGCAGTAAGTAATGATCATCAATGGTATGCTCTCCAAATATAATCAACACACGAACATCTCATTCGTGGCACCAATCATTCCTCAACAAAATAACGCGAACAACGCTGCTCATGATAACATCTCACTCTTAACAAACTAACATAAAGACATAACATTACCAACCATAACCCAAACTTAACTTCCAAAAACTAATCTGTGCTCGCTTCCCACAAGTGTTGTCCATAACCTAGGACGAGGCTATTCGAATAGATTTAGTTACTCGCAGAGTTGTATAGTTTACCCACACGATATGCATTCCTCATAATGTCGCCAATGCACTCTTCCATAGGAGTGTGACTGAGGTAGCATAACGAGGCTTTTACAATGTCATGTCCTAACTATCAAACCACCCGAGGACACCCTATGGCAAACAAGATAATCGCTCAACCACGTGGAGTAAAGCCCACACGTAAGTAAGTCCCTATCCAACAAGAGACCCTTAAGAGTAAGTAAGGTGACCCTTAACATGCCCCCGCCTGATTGACAAAAGAACAATTAAAAATAATAATAAATGCCAACTCGATTGTGTTCGATAGCTAACACATAACAAATTAGTTAGCCAAGCCTTCGCCATTATCCCAGCTGCAGTGGTTGCACGTAAGACTTGGTTCATCACACCACGCATCGGTCCTTAAACACTCGACGGGCTACATGAATCCGAACCACCCCTTCATCACCCTATCACCCGCCCAAGTCCAACACACAACAACAACAACAACATATTACCATATTCAAGATCTGGATACAATCCTCAAGTTCAATATAATCCAATCCATAAAATCCTCAAATTTCAATAAGATTTAATTCAATCCATCTACCGATGGACTAGCTCCATCAACCGCTGCCACAACTACTAGCATGGCTAAGCATCGCTTCTACAAACTAGCAAACAACCCATATAACATATAACCTTAATTATTCAAGGAAAAGGGTAATCAACATTCAAAGGAGGGCCAATGCAACAATTAGGAATTTAACTACTTCTACCCATAAACATATATTTCAAAATAGCATGCAATTCATATAATAAAACTCACACAAAACTTTAAAACCACTAGGAGCAATATGATCAAGAGGAGGGTGCTCAGACCTTTGCTGGTATCACAAGTTCATTCTCAGGTTATACTCATAATAATCTCACGAATATATCGTTATCGTTAAAAACCTAATGAAAACGATATTGCAATAAATATCAAGTAAAGCCAGAAATACAACATGCTCAAAAATGTATGAAATTTATACAGTAGGTAGGTTATGATTTTATATGAATTTAGGTGAAAGATTCATTCCATTTGGATTTAGTGTGTGAAAGTTATGGTGGTTTGAATTTGATTTTAACACGCCTTTATTCATGTAATTTAATTATGAGATGAAAATTTGTAGAGCAGTGGTGAGTACATGGATTACATGGATAAATAGGAAATATTATTACAAGTTCAAAACAGTTGAGTTTGCTTCAATTGGAGTTTTCATGATTTAGTTATTGATTTATAAAGTTATCAGCATTTTACAATGTAAAAATAATTCACTTTGGGATAAATTTCTACAAAATATATCATCTGTGCTAGTGGTAAAGACTGAAAACATTTTTATAAATAAGTTCAATTAAAATGAAAATTATCTAAAGTGGTTTCACTGTTTTTGAAGTTAAAATTAAATAGTTATGTATTTTTGGAGTTAAAAACTTTTTCTTAATGTAAAAATAAAAGAGATATGGATCATTTTTACAAAACTATATCCTCTGTTACAGAGACACATTTGAAACCCATTTTAAAATAAACTTTACTTAATAAGAAAAATATCAAAACTGGTTTCATTTATTTTGAAGTTGATTTGAGTTAGATATGGATTTTTGAAGTTATTCAAATTGTTAGTGTGTAAATAATCCACTTCGGGTTTTCTAAATACATCAACACTTTTCGTACCGAGGCTTACCTAGCCAAGACTATGACAGGTGGGGCCCGAGCTAAGGGTTTGACTTGGTCAAAGTTGACCGATCTCTACAAGTCAAGTCAAGGCGATTCGTGTAATACGCCTTCTAAATCAAGAGACGAAATTTATTTTAGTTATTCTAAGAATACGCTTTACCTTAAGAGAATACGCCCCATCGAAAGTTCATAACCACTTAACCATTTACACGCCCACAAGTCATACGCAGTTAACAAATAACGCTTTAACGCTGTTTTCCGACAAAGATTCACAATTAAAAGCTAATCATCGCCATTAACTTCTAATGATGAGCTACGTGAACGGTCGAAGCGCACACGCTTCTCGCGTCGCAGCGGTGGCTTGCCCGCCACCGGCGCTGTGGTCCGAGGGCTGGCAACGCTAGAAACGGGTTCCGGTAACCTCACGGCTCAAGGTGGCGGTGGCGCCGATACGCCGGTGTAGCGGCGCGCAACGCCGCAAGCGCGTGGCTTTCGTCCAACGAGGTAAGGATGACCCGACGACACAATGAGTAAACTATCGCATGCATAAGCTTCCTAGAGGTTCCATGAAGCTACCAAGAGGGTGGAGAGGCCGAGACCTTGGAGGTGGGTTGCCCACGGCAATGGCGCACGGCGCGCAAGCCCCACGCGAGAGGGCACCCGGGCAAAAAGGAATGACAAGGGCGGTTGGGATAGCTAAGAAAAGTCATAGAGATGGTGTCATCACAAGCTATTGGAGGATGGCTTACCGGATTTCAGTAAATGATCGTGAATAGGTTTTTCACGATAATTAGGAACTTCAAAATTCGAATGTTCCTGCGAATCAATGAGCAAATGGGTTGAGGGGAAAGTGATGTAGTGCTAGGAGGCACGATATGACGCGCAAGAAACAAGAAGAAGCTCACCGGAAGTGACAGGGGCGCGGTGGAGCTCCACAGAGCGCGCTCTGGCGATGACAAAGACCCGACGGCGTCCCGAGAGCTACAAGAGAAATGATGAGCTTGGGCTAGCAAAAATGGAAACAACAAGGTAGGTAGGAGCTAGGGGACAAGACGGGTGGATTTTACCTACTGGAATGCTCATAGGAGCTTCCTCTCTCGCCTCCGAGAGGAGAAGCGGCCGAGAGAGGGGTAGAGCCGGTTTTGAACGGGAAGAGGACGGAGGAAGAGGCGGCGCCACAACGCGAGAGCTTCAGGAGTGGTCGAGATGCGTGGCTCACGCGCCAATGGAGCGGGCAAGATGCGATGAGCGCGTGGCGCGCGCTCGAGCCTCGCCGCCCGAGGTTGAAGACGGTGCAGAGGCGGCCCACCGCAGCGATCGAGTGGCGACGGCGCTGGGATCGCACGATGGAGGATTAACGGCCCGATCGCATGTCCATTTAGATTAAACCGAACGGCTACGAGATCCGCCCGTTGAATGTTAATCTGACGGTCCGGGGGTGGGCGTGCGTTAGGCGGTTAAGTCAAGACAGCTCGCCTGGTCGAACTTGAGTCTGAGTTTGGTCCGAGCCCGAGGAATAGCGTCGTTTGACTGATTTTGAGTTCTATTGATTCAAGTTTGACCAAGGCTTAAAAAATAGAAATAAAAATCCTAAAAATGTGAAATAAATCATAGGGGTTCCTGGGACATCCTAGTGTTCACAAAAATTATTAATGTCACTGTTCATAATATAATTTGTGTAAAATAAATTCAAACTTAGTCTAGGTCTTTTAATGGTGTTTGAATTTTCAGGGGGTTTAAAATAGTCCCAAAAATTTTGGAAAAATTATATTTATTCAAGATAATTATTCTAGTATTTGAATAAATTATTTTGAGATGATGATCAAATGTTTTTGTTCCTGTTTTTATTTGGAGTTTTGAATTTGAAGTGTATGCTTAATTTGTTTGATAAATTTCCAAATGCAAAATATTATGCAAATGCTTCCAAAAAGTCAAACATGCTGATAAGATGCATAGTAAATCCCATTAATTAATCTGGGGATGTTACATGTATCCTTACTCAACACATGATGAGTCTTCTCTTGACTTGATGATCAACTCATGATCATCTCTTCTTTGAGATCTTGATATGCATCATCTTCTTGAACCTTGACTTGATGACAATCAACACATGATGCCATCAAAAGTCTTCATCACCCTAGAACACAACCTATTCATCCAACTTATGGAAAATGTTAGTCCCACAATGTCATTAACATTAATTACCAAGATATACCTGCATTAAATGCTTCTGAACAAGCTATTACTAACAGGTGCGGTATTACCGCCAACTAGCATCCGGTAATACCGCTCTCCGGTAGTACCGTTTCTCAGATGAGGTACTATCGATTTCCAGAGGCTCGAGAAATACAGAAAAACACCTTCTCTCGAATTTACATACCGCCACATAACAAACGGAACAACCGGGTAGTTCCGCCAACATATTTGCGGTCATACGCCACGCGTAGTTCCGCCACATGAACGCCGGATACCGCACATCGGTAGTACCGCTACCAAATGCGGTCATACCGATTCCCACTGAACTTCTTCCAGAAGCTTTTCGAAATGCAATGCGTGACTCCTTTGTCTTGAGCCATGTCAATCTTTTATCACCTTTGCATTTTCTTTTCATGTCATCATTCAAACTCCGGGACTAAGCCTTGAAAACATCTTAGCACACACATTAGTCCCACAACACAATTACAAATAATTGAATATAAAATAACATGAATATATATGAACTACACAAGTTATATATATCATGAGTATATACGAACTACAAGTTGTATATTCTAAATATGAGTGTATACGAACTACACAAGTTGTATATACTCATATGAATATATTAACTACACAAGTTAAATATATTCAAAGATATATTTCAAAGTAAAGATCCTTAATATATGTGGAAAGAGAATATAGATCAATACTAATGAAACCACAAAATATAGAATGAACTCCCTCTAAATGTGTGCATACACAAATGTGTAATGGAAACATATGCACATATCCAAGTTAACCTTTTTGGTGGAGTTTAACCTATATTTTGGATCCGAGGAATGCAACAAGATATAATAAGAAGTAGAATGCATACCTCTTGTATTTTCATCTTTATATCCAGACGAGACAAAGCAATAGATAGTCAATAGAATTGTTAGTCTCACAAATAGATTTGTCATTAATGAATACATACCTGTTTGGATTTTTGCTTTTATATCCAAGCTGAGACTAAACATGATATAACAATAAGTCTCAGAAGTGCATTTGTCATTAATCACTAAAATACTTCATTAACACATAATGGTGGGTCTAGATCCTTCATCAGCACCAGCCACACCCCACTGTCATTGCACCCGCCACCCCAGCTTCTCCTCCTCCTCCCGCAAGCCTCGCCTGACCTCACTACTACAAAAGGTTAATACTGGACGCCTCATCACAGACGGTTGACAAAACTGTCTGTATTACATGACATCACAGACGGTTTTGGTTTAGAGACCGTCTGTGTTATAGGCTGTGCTAAAAACCGTCTGTGAACAAGTAATATCACAGATAGTTCATGATAAAAACCGTCTGTGAAGTATCACAAACGATTCTTAATACGTTTGTGATATTACTACATATCACAGACGATTTTTTGTTGGAAACCGTCTGCAATACTTCACAGACGGTTCTTAATAATAGCCATCTGTGATATCACTACATGTCACAGACGGGTTTTTGTTAAAAACCGTCTGTGATAATTATCCCATCATAGGCGGTGCGCCGTTTTACTCTCTTACTTGTCATCCGTTGCAGTGTACTCCTCAACAGTCTTCTTCTCCGTGCCTGGTTTTAGTATCCCACCTTACTGAGCCCACTCGATCGTGTGGTCCATTTCAGCTATTGTCGCCCACGCCGAGCTATTCCCGTGGACCTTTTTGTCACCACTGCTGCCATCGACGCCAACTCTTCTCCGGTAAGTGCTCAACCCCACCAAGGTCGATTTCCCCACCTATATGTCCCCCTAAAGCTATGCATGTGTTTCGTTTTAGTTTATTTCCTCCAAGAAGACCTGTCACCGAGGAGCTTGCCGCCGTCGCCTCTGTTCACCAATGACCAGTTGCCTTGGACCTTCCTCGGCCAACTTCATTGACACCTTCCTCGTGATCGAGGTGAGCTACTGGAGCATAAGCATCCTTTAATTTGAGTAGTTTCGGGCGTTTACGCCGAAATCGCTAGTGAAGCCCATGATCACCCTTTTATTTATTTTCATGGTTTTCAACACGAACCGTGTGATGGACCGAAGCTGGATGTACGCTAAGAACCGTGTGAGTGAAGAGTACATTAATGGCGTGTGTGCTTTTACAAGAGTTGTCGCGAGGGACATGTTGAATAAGGGGACGGAATATATGTACTGTCTATGCATTGACTGCGAGAATCTGAATATGTTTAACAACCAAGCGTAGATCGAAGCGCACTTAATTCAAAGGGGTTTCAAAAAGGGGTATACACGTTGGACCAGTCGCGGTGAAGAGAATATTATACAAGAAGGTAGTAATAACGACATCACCGACGAAGTCAACGATATGCCGCCGGATGATGTCGATTGTGGTTCCAATTCGGATAGGCTGCACGATGACAAGCTGGATCAGATGCTTCGCGATGCAGAAGTGAACTATAGTGAGAGAGACAGAGTTTGGTAAATTCGAGGACTTGATGGAGAACTCGGAGAAGCCTTTGTTCCCGAGCTGCAAGCCGGAATACACAAGGTTACCATCCGTGCTTGAACTTCTGAAATTGAAGGCAAGCAACGGTTGGTCCGACAAGAGTTTTACAGTGCTGTTAGGTCTTTTAGCGGACATGCTTCTGGATGGAAATGAGTTGCCCAAAACCACCTACAAAGCCAAGAATGTTCTTTGTCCGTTGGGAATGGAAGTAGAAAAAAATACATGCATGTCCGAATGACTGTATCCTCTACCGTAAAGAGTACACAAACATGCATGTATGTCTGGTATGTAACGCATCCTGATACAAGCGTAAGAATCAATCAGATGATGGCGAGGGAATCAAGGTGAAGAAAGGACCTCCTGCTAAGGTGGCGTGATATCTTCTTGTAATTCCTCGTTTGAAGTGATTTCTTGCGAACCCAAAGGAGGTAAAACTGTTACGTTGGCACTCAGAGAAGCGTAAGCAGGATGGAAAGCTAAGACACCCTGCTAATTCCACCCAGTGGAGAAACATCGATAGAAGGTTTGCAGACTTCAGTGTGGAATCAAGGAATATAAGCTTTGGATTGAGTACAGATAGAATGAATCCTTTCGGTAACATGAGCAGCCGACATAGCACTTGACCTGTGACTCTCTGTATGTACAACCTTCCTCCTTGGTTGTGTATGATGCGAAAGTATATTTTGCTGTCGATACTTATCCAAGGGCCGAAGCAACCTGCGAATGATATTGATGTGTACCTAGCATCATTGATGGAAGATCTAAAAATACTGTGGAACAAAGGGGTACAGGTATGAGATGCTTACAAACAAGAGTACTTCACTGTACGCTCTTTGTTGTTCTGCATCATAAATGATTATCCCGCCGTTGCTAACCTATCGGACTAGAGTACAAAAGGGGCCAAAGCATGTACTCACTGTTTAGATAATATCGAGAGTATGTGGCTGAAGCACTCGCGCAAAATAGTGTACATGCGTCACCGTAGGTTCCTCTAGAGGGCTTACCCATACCGCAAGATGAAGAAACAATTCGACGGAGAGAAGGAGGACAGTTCAGCTTCAAGGCATTTAAGCGAAAAAGAGGTCTATGATATGGTTAAGGATTTAGATGTTGTGCTCAGAAAGGGACGTAAATCGAGGACCTGTGAGAAGAACATTTAGAAGAAGAGATTAATATTTTGGGATTTACCTTATTGGGAGCACCTAGAAGTTCGTCACTGCATCAACGTTATACACGTAGAGAAGAATGTATGTGACAGTTTGATTGGTTTCTTACTGAACATTCGTGACAAAACAAAGGATAGTATCAATGCACGGCTTGACTTGGTTGATATGGACATCAAACCTGAGTTAGCACCGACAAAGACCGATAAAGGACGAACGTACCTTCCCCTTGCTTGTTACACTCTGTCCAAGGCCAAGAGAATTGAACTATACCAGTGCTTGCATGGTGTGAAAGTTCCATCCGGTTACTCTGTCAACATGAAGAAACTTGTTCTGATGGAAGATTTAAAATTAATTAGCATAAAGTCTCATGATTGTCATGTGCTGATGACACATATGCTCCCTGTTGCAATTAGAAGTATTTTGTCGATCAAGGTCTGAGAGACAATCATGAGGCTGCGTTATTTCTTTAACACAATTGCTCAGAAGGTCATCGATCCCGAAGGACTAGATGCTCTGCAGGACGAGGTGGTGATGACTCTATGTCATCTTGAGATATATTTCCCTTAGTCGTTTTTCGATATCATGGTCCATCTCATTGTTCACATTGTGAGGGAGATAAAGGTGTGCGGGCCCGTGTTCCTACGTAGCATGTACCCATTCGAGAGGTTCATGGGAATTCTCAAGTCCTGTGTACGAAATCGATCTTAGCCAGAGGGCAGCATCATCGAAGATTATGCAACCGAAGAGGTCATTGAGTTCAGCGTCGATTACATGGCTCAGGTCAAACCAATAGGTGTGCCTCGATCTCGCCATGAGGGGAGGCTCGAGGGTATCAAAACTATCAGAAGGAAAGCAATTACTCCAAAGATGAGAGCTTATGATCAAGCCCATTTCACGGTCTTGCAACACATAAACTGAAGTGTCCTCGTATATTGACCAGCATAAGGACGTGCTTCGGCAACAGAATCCAGAGCGGACGGATGTTTGGATCACGAGACAGCACAACAGTCGGTTCAAACCAATGGTTGAAGGAGCGACTCATTAGGAGCTCGTCAAGTGATATGCTGACATGGTTGGCAAAAGGGCCAACATTTACAGTTGTGACATGGCAAAAATACGACATAAATGGGTACACATTCTATACGTAAGCTCAGAATATAAAGAGCACTAACTAGAACAGCGGTGTCCGCATAGATGCATTTAGTACTGATGGGTTAAGGAGCTCCTACTATGGGTTTATAGAGGAGGTTTGGGAGCTCAACTATGTGCTTTTCAAGATCTCGTTGTTTCGGTGTCGTTGGGTCCATCTCCCATGTCACAGCCCCAACAATTAAAATGGATTAATATGTAATTCATTAGCATGCATTATTGGTTTTAAAACATTTCCATAATATATTGTACTTGGAAAATCTAATTTGAGGTGAACATACACATCAAATTTCACATTCCAATTCGAATTTGTAATAAAAAGTTGTGATCATCATCTAGAACCAATTTATTTAAATACTACATTAATTCTCATGAATAAATATAATTTTTCCAAAATTTTTGGGACTAGTTTGAACCTAATTAAAATTCAAACAACATTCATAGACACACAACATGTTTGAAATTAAATATCACAAATTTTAATATGAACAGTGGGGTTTCATAATTTTTGTGGGGACTATATCTTCCCAGGAACCCCCACAAATTATTTCATGATTTTTGGAAATTTATTTCTATTTTTAAGCCCTTGGTCAAAGTGGAGAAAACCTTAGATTCTCAACAAACTCGCATCAACCAGAGCATCGTCTTGGGCTCGAGTCCGACTCGCGAGCCGACTCGCCCAACCACCTAACTACACCTCCGCGACGCGAGCCACCCGACGGAAACCAACGGCCCCGATCACGCACCCCCACGACCGTCCGGTCCCCACCAATCCCGTCCGCCCATTCGCGATCCAACGGCTTGCGCTGATCCACTTAAACCTCGATCGCGCCCTCACCTTGAGTCGCTGCCATGCCGGACCCACCAGTCAGTTTCGTCTTCCTCCGTCCGTTGGCGACGCAGGCATCCCGTGCCACGCGGACGAGTTCCTCCGACGTGCACAGAACGGCACTGTGCACGCCGCCGCCCACCGCCCTCTCCACCACTCCGAGCGTTCCCACTTCACGCCTCCATTCCGCTATCACCCGAGCTTAATACTCCTCAAGCCCTTCCTTCTCCCTCACTTCTCCTCGGCTGTGAGGGAGGAAGCCATCTTGAGCTCGCCTCTAGGTAAGCTTCCTCCGCATGGTTCCTCCCTCCTTCTTGTTCAATGCCCTATCCATTTTGGTTAATGCGAGCCTCTCTTGTCGCTTGTAGCTCGTGTTCCATCTTCGAGCTCAGAAGCGTCCGAGCGCACCCGAGGACATCTTCTCGGTCCTCTTCGCTCACGAGAGGTATTATCCTCGACTTAGCTGGCCATATTATGTGTTTTAGATCCTCGAGTAAAACCCCTAAACTTAATTGGGTAATGCACGGCAGACCTTGTCGAATCAAGTTTGCATCATTCTTGGCCGTGAAGCAACTTTTCATCTCCCACTTGGATTCGTAAACCTTGTCCAATCCCTTGTTTCTTTAGCTTCCTCGTGTTCTGTAAGCCATCTTGATCGCTCATTTCACTCGGTTTTGCTCAGTGATCCTCTCTCGCGGCCGTATTGTCAACATTTCCTTCTCCGCTGCCGACGCACTCCAAAGACTTCGAGCTTCCTCGAGCACCCTTCCTTACCAAAGTTGCTCACCGATAGTCCCTAGACCGGCACTCGCTGTTGGTTGATGCGAGCTTTACCTTGCCTGTTGTGGTTTTGCCGTAAGCTTGTCGCCGCCAACTCCGCCAGCCGCGGCACAAAGCCGGCCCGCCGAGACCACTCTCATTAGAGCGCCATACTATTGTGCACTGCTTGTGCCTTGGGTTTGCGCCGCCGTGGCTTGAATCGCCGCAGTCACGGCAAAACTAGCGCAGCGTGTCGTCCGTCCGACACGATGTAGCAAGGTCATTAGGACCATGATTCGGCCATTAAATCACCTAATGATTGGTTAACATTAAATGATGTCTTAACGAGTTAAACGACCGCATACACGTGGGTCCCGTGTACGTAAAAACTCGCGGGTTATACCGCGGAGTGGAGTGATCGACATATGGGCCTAGGCCTTGAGCCCCCGTGCACCGTGCGCTGCACCCGTGGACCAAGTTCGTTGAACTGTGTCACTGATAGTGGGACCCACTGGTCAGAACGCAAATTAAATCGAGATAAACCAAAATATACTATTCATGGGTCCCGCAAGTCATTGACCGCGGCTAGCGCGGCGCTCGGTAAGAAAAGTATTAGCCGCTTAAGAAATTCTGAGAATGAATTATTAATACACTGAAAAATATGAATAACTTCTAAAATACATAACTAATTGATTTTAACTCCAAATCACATGAAACCACTTCTGGAAATTTTCACTTTTAGTAAACTTTATATTAAAATTAGTTCCAAACATGTCTCTGTAGCAGAGAGCTTTATTTTGAGATTAATCCATTAAAACCATTATTTTTACAATAGGAAAAAGACTGATAACTTCAAAAATGCATAAGTAATTATTAGAAACTCCAAAAACAGTGAGACCACTTTTGATAATTTTTATTTTCAGTGAACTTAATTCTAAAAATGGTCTCCATATTACCTTTGTCACAGAAACTATTTTTGGGAGAATATAACCTTTAACTCCATTATTTTTATACTATAAAAGACTGATAACTTTGAAAATCAATAACTAAATCATAAGAACTCCAAATGGGACAAACTCAACTATTCTAAACTTGTATTAATATTACCTATTTACCTATGTAATCCTCTACCCCGCCGCTGTTCTACAAATTTTGGCCAAATAATTAAATTACATGACTTAAGGTTTAATGAAACCTGAAATTCAAAATAGCATAACTTCCAATTCATAACTTCAAATGGAATAATTCTTTTACCTAAATCCATCTAAAATCATGACCTAACTACTGCAGAAAAATCATGCATTTTTGAGCATTTTGGTTTTTGAGTTGTTTTCTCGGTATTTATTTGATGTTATAATTATATAGATCCCGAGCATATTGATATCGACACTTACGCTACTGAGAGTGAGCAGCTACTGTACCAGCAAGGCAAGCATCCTTTGAACTTTCTTTTTGCGTCATATTTGATCCCAGATTTGTTAGGGTAGGTGCAATGATAATTGCTTGCATGCTATTTTGATAATGTCGCTATTTTTGTGTTGAATAGTTAGACACATCCTATTACGTTGTCATTGTGGCTATCCTTGAATTATTCCATTACTGAAATGTTATGCTAGGATGAGTGAAGTTATTGTTCGAGTTGAGTAGCCATGCAAGTCTAGAACCGGTAGTTTGATTGTCGGGAATAACCCGACAATTATGGGATAAACACAACTCTCATTATATACTTTTGTTTCAGATCTTCGAATCTGTTTTATAAGTTAAATTTTGTCATTTTAAATGAGCCTTGGTCTGGACAAGTGATGGCTAGTGATGGTGCATTCGTACGAGAATTGGGTATGTGGTTTGGCTTGTCCGACAATTAAGGACCGAACTTTGGGTACTCATTGCTCAGCGACTTTCGTGCTATCACACGCGGTATATGGGTGCCGTATGGTTAAGTAGGGGAAGGTTCGTTGTGTTGAGTCCCACGGTGGTGAAATTGTAAGGGCATGGGACCGTGAAATCCCATATTCCTTTTGGGCCGATAGGATGGAGATGTTAACGTCTTGTGTTTCCTAGGAGCCCTGGGTTGGGGGACTTAGCCAATGGAATCGTCTTGCTAAAAACGACCATATCTTGATTTACCCGGTCGGCATACCATAGGAAGTATGCTACATTCGGAGGCATCTGGAGGCTTACGGGCTAATCAAGTCGTGTGGGTAAAGTAGTACACCTCTGCAGGGTATAAATCTATTCAAATAGCCGTGTCCGCGGTTATGGACGACCGCTTGAAATTTGTGGCTGCTTATTGTTAGACTTGGATTTAAAATTGTGGTTGAACTTGGTATTCGTCATGAACGGGATGTTCATGTGTTTAGTACATCAAAGTGGGCTGCCACTTTGGTCTTTGTATGATTCAATTGTTTATTACTGAAATGCTTTACTACATGCTTTACTTCTACTTCAAATCTGATTTTAAGCGGGCACATGAAAACTAGTATGTGTAAGATGTTATTTGTTGCGTCTCTTTCAAAAACTAAACCAATATGAGCCATCCTTTGAATGACCCTTATGCATAACTAATTTTATTTGTGTAAGACTTGCGAGTACACTTGTACTCACCGGATGTTTTTGGCCTTTTCGGTGAGGAAGATTATGAGTCCGACGATCTTGTTAGTGTTGACTTGGGTGACACTAACGAGTAGTGTGCTATCATTTAACCCCCGCCGGTTGTCGATGGGTGATGGGCATACCACTACCGGTCTTTTGCTTTATTTATTTGCTTCCGCTGCTACTTGATACTTTACTTTGAATTTGGCCGGTCGGCCGTATGTAATAAGTCAGACTTCGACTATTATGCAAGATGTCTTTGATCTCTTGTTGTATGCGTTGTATGGATGTAATCAACGTTGGATGAGAGTATGAGTATATTGGTCGTTGATCTTGGGAGCCAATATAAGTCATACTCGTTGTTGATGAATTCCATTTAACTCACTAAGTGTAGTGCTTCAATCGAAGAGAATCGATAATCATGTAGTGCTCGCAAAGGAGCAAATACAGATGATCGTTGAGGCTCTAGCATTCACCTAAGCCTCTCACTTGGATAGAGTTAAATTGAATTCATTTACCGAGAGACCGTGTTTATGTCCCTAAGACCTTGTCTAATCTCGGTCTTATGGAGATATTTACCGGGGTCCCCACATCCCACAGGTGAACGTTGACAGGTACGGCGTCACTACCGTGGACCTTGAACGTGTCAGATACAAAGACAAACCATTCGTACTCGCTAACCAAGTTGTTCAAGTCTTCTATGTAACCGACTAGACAAATAAGAAGCGTTGCGTAGTTCTTCATAGAAAAAGAAGGATTGCCGGAGTTGAGAATGTAGTGGATGAGGAAGAATACAATCAATTTGACAAGTTGCCTCCTTTCGGAAACAGCATAAGGGTCGAGGAAGAACGATGTGACGAAACTAGCTACATACTCGTCGATCATCATGAAGGCCTAATTTTTTTAAGGAGATAAGCAAGTGGAATGATGAGTGAGATATTTATGTGTCATATATATGTTATGAATTTGCATTTATGTATATGAGAATGTGTCATATGTGAATTTGTATTTATGTATATGTGAATGTGTCATATCTGAATTTGTGAAATGGATGTGCATGTTTCTGAACTGAATGTGAATTGGATGTATACATGTACTTGTTGTGTTTCTGCTTGTTTCAGAGGGCATGGCTAGTACTTTTCCTGAGGCTAGCCAATAAATAGAAATAGATTTAGCAATACAAAAGAATATCACAGATGGTTTCTTAGGACAAACCGTCTGTGATTATATATCACAGACGGTTTAATATAAATAATCGTCTGTGATAAATTAGATATCACAGACGGTTTCATATAAAAACTATCTGTGATACATGAGATATCACAGATGGTTCCATCTAAAAACCGTCTGTGATACATCATATCACAGACGGTTATTTATTGGAACCGTCTGTGATGTCTAACCCCATTTTGGTTTCGTTGCTTGGATAGGATGGTCCTCGATGGTTCAGCATGGTGCTTGGTTTGATGAATGAAGTTGTATTTGGATGGCCATAATTTTTGTGAATTTTGCTAGAATTGTTAGAATTTGTTTGCTATTTTATAGAGCCTGGGTCAATTCGGACCGTCCGATCGGAATCGGGCGGACCGACCTATTAGGAGGTCCAAACGTCTCATTGGAATCAGACCGTCCGATTCCGATCGAACAGTCTGAACAGACCCGGGCTCTATAAAATAGCAAAAAAATTCAATGAACCAAACAAACCCTTATTCTCAGACTCTAGGGTTTGTCAACCCCCACTCCAATGATTAAGTTTCTCTAACATCCCTCCTCCCCCTAGCACGAGCCGCTGCCTCCTCCCCGAGCTCGTCACCGCCGTCCTCGACATCGCCTCCTCCTCGAGCCCAGCGTGCCTCCTCCCCTGAGCCCGCCGCCTCCTCTCCGAGCACGAGCCACCGCTTCCCCGAACTCGGCGCCCCTCCTCCCCTTCGACGCCGCCCTGCTACTCTGGTGCTCCCTGCTCGTCCATCCCTCGATGCCCAAAGGTAACAGATGTCGAGTTGCCGGCCCCGACGCCCCTTCCCCTCACACATTGCTCTGATTGCTTAGCTTTGATTGTCATCTGCTTCGTGAGCATCACAACATTTCAATTTTATTACCCTTTTGCATTTGATATGTTCATATTGAAATGTGGTGCAGTGGGCTTGAGATGAATGCTATGTGATGATAATAGTCTTGTATCGGAATTGTTTTGATAATCGGGTTTGAACTTGAGCTCTAATTGGAATAGAATGCTTACTACTGTTGATTGATCTTTAGCATTTAGTCTGTTACTTTTGGTTGGTTAATTGGTTGAACCTCCGGGTTCTGTGATCCAATTCATAATACATGCTATTCTGTCAGTAGATTAAGTGTTGTTGGCTGACTTGGAGGATTTACATGTTTATATGTCAATTATGTCATTTAATTAGTGTGTATACCCATACACAGAGAATCTTATGATAATATGTTGATGCGTGATAGAACCTCTATTTCTTGTGAAGTTGTCGTCTGCTCATTCTTCGTTACGTTTGATGTGCCGTCCTCTGGAAAATCCAAGCACAATGAAAGAGGAATGTCGAAAAGGCTCAAGGGCCGATTTACCATCATGAGAGTCGATGTGTCTGGGCCCCCTCTGAGTCCTCACCGAGCAGCGTCCGTATTCCGGACAACGGTCGGAATAGTTGCACGCGAACGGGTCAAGATCACCTATGATTCATGGAAGGAGTTGACCAAAGATAAAAATCAGAAAAATGGGTCGGTGAAGGAAAATTTTAAATCGTTCTAGATACCGGAGCAACATAAGGCCTCCGTGCAACGATACGCGTTGCTAGCGGCGTGCAAAGCAAGAAGGAACTTCAAGAGCACGCTTATCAAGGATTACGTAGAGAAGGATTTGACGCCCTTCCAGAAGTATCCGTTTGTAGAGGAGTACTGGGAAGACTTTGTGGCGAAGAAGACGACAAATGATTTTAGGATCGAAAGTGAGGCACACAAGACCCTCCAGGCAAAAAAACACGCACCCCCACAGACTCGGCACCGCTGGGTATGCGGGTAAAATCCTGCAATGGAGGGGATCATAACGAGCATGCACGGCAGTTGGGTGCCTCCCCACCATTTGTCGGGATCACTGATGAGCGTTCCAAACAGTGGCTAATGGCGAGGTTATCTACCGCGTCTTCAGGGGTCACCTCCTTTCCAAACCCGTAGACGAGGAAGTGTTCCGACGTCTGGTGAGATATCAAACTATCTAATTTGTAATTACTCGATAACTTCATAGGAAGTAAAATAACATGTCGGACTCTTGTAAGAAGAGCTGAGTACTACACAATCTTCCCAAGGCTTATTCTAGGCAGACAGGGAGAAAGATATACTCTCCGCGGTCCTGGGAAACAAGGGGCATCCGGGTCGCATGAGAGGCAATGGTCTTTATGTTCAATGAAAAGATGGATTCTCAAAGGACTCCGGGACGTACCAGAGTATGAAGAGAGCCAAAGTCGAGCGCGAAGCACAGCTACGAGAGGAGATTCGTGCATCCCTCAGAGAAGAGATGCGGGATGTTGTACGAGAGGAGATTCGTGCATCCCTCACAAATCAATTGGAAGCCCTCACCGCTACTTTGCTAGCTAGCCCCCTAAACGTCAGAGTAGCTGCGCGTTCAACCATAACTTAGAAATCAATAACAGATTTCCTATTGATGACATCCTGGTAATAATTATTATCCCTGGAATGCTCGATCCATTGATAGGTTTGTTGGAGTAGCTAATTTTGTATCATTATGTAGGGGGCAACGAAGTGCAAGCTCCAAGTGAGATGCGGCCCCATTGCCCTGGATGCTGCTTGGGGCTAGGTATAACCATCTGATGTTGGGGCCTTACTGCACGGTGTAAATATAGCGCCGGGTTTCGCAAAAGTGAATGTGGACGGTGTTTATACCAATTTTGAGGTCGTCCAGCTGGAGAAGCCCCCAAACGATGAGGTCGTGACTGTAGGGCAAGCTATTGGAGCATTCATCTAGTGGCCCAATAGAGACATCTGTCTGGAGCTACCTGCACTGGTGTCAACTTCACAGGAAGTATCTATACCAGAGCTACCTGCACCGGAGCGGCAAGGGCCCGATGCATCAAATGCATCTATGCCTCATGATCGGTCGACTCTTGTGAAGTCGCCCTATACAAAGCGAGACAACAAGGGCAAATCGAAGACAGTCGACTCCTATCCTGATATCCCCTTCTTACCGTTGGCCTGGAAATTCGTACTAGGCAAGTCGTTGGTCGAGAAGTTAGACAACCCTACCCTAGGATTGGCTTGCACAAGATTGCATATATGGTACATGGAACAGGCTAACAAGACGGATGAACAACGACGCTCGGGTGTCACCGTCAAGTTCAAGAAGGGTCATTTTAACCACGAGGCTCAAGACTGTGTCTTCAAGGTGACCTTCGATGACATGTTCTGGCTCTTCAATCTCAACTCCCTCAACGTCTCAGTCATGTTATGCTGGACACTGTAAGTGTATATAATCACGGTCAGTGTTTATGTAATACCAATAAATGTTATATATAACTCCTTGTTTTTGTATATATGTATATAGATACATGATTTCTGAAGCTAAATTAAGGATGTGAGACCCTAGTTTATTTAGCTTGTAATACTTAGCCTTCCATTGGCTCTAGCATCACAAACAAAATACACCGTGCCTCGATGGACATGTGCTTCCCAGAAATGCAGCACACATACATCTTTACAAAAGCATGCATCAAGTCCATACAACACAATATAACAAGTCTAGCAAACGACATACATAATATAAAGTTATTACAAAAGAATCGACCGGCCAAATGACATCAAGTATCAATAACAGCGGGAGCAAAAGGTGCCATAAGATGGGTTTAACCAAAAGACGACCAGTTAGCCACAACCCACAAGGCAATCGATCGGGCCGCCAAGCTAGTCGTCTCAAACACTGCCACAGCACATCTCACAGAAGTGAGGCCCTTGTGGCTCACCTTCCTCCTTTGCACACAACAAGCAATGCAGGTGAGTACAAAAAATATACTCGCAAGACTTACGAGTAACAAGCCTATATATAGCTACATGAGAGCTGTAACAAAGGAATTGGTTATATGGTTAATTGGACGCGTAAAGCAATTTTCATTTGCAATAATGTAATAGATTGAAGGCATTTGATAAAATCTGTTTTTAAGCATTAAAGTAACAGCGAGTAATCAATAAATAACAAGTAACCAACTAGAGGTGACTAACCCAATAGCCACCACAACATAGCACGAATCCCCGATTCGTACCACCCATCAAGTTTTAATTAAAATGTTGTAGTCTAACTCTTAAAAGACTTCTCCAAGCGTGTCCATAACCTAGGACGAGGCTATTCGAATAGATCAAAATCCTACAGGGGTGTACCAATGTACCCACACTTCAGACCGCCTTTAAGTCACAAGATTAGCACACTTCCAAAGGTATACCGGTACGGCTAAGTCCTACGAGATGTTTTCAATATTGTGTATCAATTACGAGCCGCTCGTATGGATAGAAACCCATACGCTTACATTGTAACGCCGAAAAGACAACTACCCCTCGGGGTAAAGCTTTTCGGACAACTACAATGCTCTTAACACATAAACCACCTCATTTTACCACAACACAATACACACACGCCCTCCTGCAACTCGTAGCCAACACACGCCAAAGTACTAAGTCAAGAGAGGTCCCATACCTTCTAGTGTGGTTAGCACGTAAGAAATGCTTGGTTTAGTGTAACAAGATGTTCGCTCCTTGTTGACTCGGGTACCATTCCAGTCACACCCAAAATCACACCAACATACCAATGTGCCCAAGTCCAAATCATTTTGTTTTCATTTTTAGTTTTCACATTTAAACATAGCACCAAGGCTGAAATCATAAAGTCGTAATAAGTTTGTGTGATCAAGGTTATCGACTAAGTCGACAACCGTCTATTTCTATCGGTAGCTAAGAATGACTAAGCAACATTAACTCATACTACTAAGTGATAAGGGTTCATCCAACGAACCCAAAATCACAGCAAGATAGTCCTAGGCTCAGTAGTAGAGGATAAACATTTTCCTACAGATTATGCATCTAATAGGTCAACTATCGACAATAGTTTAAAACAAGATAGACATGCATAAGTAGAATTTGCAAACAACATATTAGAATTTGAAAATAATAGGGACAACATGGTCAAATGATGCTACATCTGCTTGCCTTGCTGGAGGGCAGAGTTTGGCTGCTGGGGATCAGATTCAAGATCGACAATCTCTTCGGAACCTAATGCGAAAATGCGATAAAACCAATAAGAACGAAAAGCACCGAAAGAAACTCAAAAGCAAAAGTCATCCAAACCCCATGAAATTTATACAGTAGCAAGAGCATGATTTTAGACAAATTTAGGAACAAGAATCAGGTCATTTGGACTAAGTATGAAAAAGTTATAGCTAAAACAAATTCTCTCAACCTAGAAATTCAAACTAAATTAATTACTGGTACTGTTCATGGCATAAATTTCCAGAATGATCTAAGACCTGAAATTTTTATGGTAGGTATATAATGACATCTTAAGATCAGCAAAGTTGAGTTTACTCAATTTGGAGTTAAAATGAATTACTTATGATTTTTCTAAGTGGTAAACTAGCGCATATCATTTTTCAGGAATCTGGACATGAGCAAAACCTATTTCATGTGAAAGTATGCTAACAGAGAAAATTTACAAGCTTGAGTTTACTCACATTGGAGTTATACAGAAAAAGTTATGCATTTTACAACATTCAAATTAATTTATGGAATATTCTAAAATGGCTGAAAACTAGTTAACATTGTTTACAAAATTTTCTGTTACAGAACCATGTCTAAATGCATTTTTAGATTAAACTTTAGTGAAACATGAATTTAACACAGCTGGAAACATCTAAAAAGGATGTAAACCGAATTAGATATGAATTTTCAAAGTTTGGTACAATTCTTAGTTGACAAATAAAAGATTACTAGATTTAAACAAAACCTACTCAGGAAGAAATGACGTGGAGCTTTGTGGGCCGCTGATCGCGAATTGAACGGCCCACGCGCGCGGCCGAACGAGTGCGCACAGCGCCCAACACCACCCCACCATTGGATTTAGATCCAACGGCTCTCAAAGGAGGTGACATTCGGACTTCCTGAATGCCCCAACCAACCTGGGCCACAAATCTAACGATGAACGGCCCAGATCAGCGATACAATCGGAAGTCCAAATGTACTCAAGATCTGAGACGTAGATCGAGAATCGGGCAGTCCATAAGGACTAGAATGCTAAGAGCTCTAACCCCCCGAGAAGGTCCAGCCCGTTAGATGAAGATCCAACGGTCCAGAGCTACATAGAGGTCCTAAGGTTAAGTATCTAACGGAGGAGGTATAGGATGGTCAAGATCTACCAGAGGAGGTCTTGAGCGGCCTAGATTTACTCGGAGGAGGTCCTACGCGACAAGTTCTAAAGGAGGGAGATCCCGACGGCTAAGATCTCGCAGGGGAGGTCTTCAATGGTCAAGATTTACACGAGGAGGTCCTCAAAGACAAGGTTTTAACAGAAAGAGATCTGGACGGCTCAGATCTCCATGGGGAGGTCCTGAACAGTCCAGATCAAGCGAAGGGAGGTCCTGAGGTTCTCTTTACAAGGATCAGGGGTGGTCTTTTGCAAAGAGGACCCCAGGAGAGGTCCTGGGGGTGGTTTTCACAAAATAACCATGGTGGTCTTTTGCGGACACACTGAGGGTGATCCCTACGGCTAAGATCTAGATTGAGGTGATCCTAAACGGCTAGGATCAAAACAGGGGTGGTCCTGGCGCTTAAGGTTTTACAAAGTAAGATCGTACGGCCAAGAGCTATTCTCCAAAAATCAACAACGGCTGAGATTAAACTAGGGGAGGTCTTAAGACTAAATATTTTCAGAAAGAAGTATAAGGTCCAGATCTAATCCTGGGGAGGTCCTCTATGGCCAGGATTAAACCAGGTGGTCTGGGGACTTGTCGAAAATACGACAAGGGTACGGAGCACCGCGCTGAGCTTGATGGCACGTCGCCGACGACCTCGGCCACGGCGGCGCAAGCCAACTACACCAAAACATACACAATACTATTGCGGACCTAATGGGAGCACTCTCGACGGCGGAGCTGGCCTAAATCGCCGGCGAGCCGGAGAAGGGCGGAGGAGTGGTTTCGGCAAAAACCAAAAACGCGAAAAAGGTCCGCTACGACCTAAACTATATGGTGCTCGAGCTCTAGGAGGCTAAAGTGAACTCACCAGGGCACAGAAGAGGACTGAGGGAAGTCGAAGGAGTGCTGGCGGTGGAGACCCACGCCGGAGATGAGGAAGACAGCGGCAGAAAGATGCTCTGAGCCAACAGAGACAAAAAGAAAGGTCAAGATAGCTTCGCGATGACCAAGGGGTGGTCCAGGAGCAAGGGATTGAACAGAGGATACTCACCAGAGTTGGGAACGACGAAGTCCCCTTTCGGCCGCCAACTGCGGAAACTTCAATTCGAGCTGCTCCTGTAAAAGCAACCCAAAAAGGAGTTGGGGACAGGATTTACGATGACCAGAGGTGCCCAGAGGAGCAAAGAACAGAGCGAGAGGACCACGGGAGCACCACTCCCACCATCGAGCTTCACGGCCGAAAAATGGTGGAAATGGGTTCCCTGATGATTTGCTCAAAACCACAAGGAGAGGGGGTTGTGGGGTGACTGGAGGTGTGGAAGGGAACTAGAGGAGGAGCTCAGAGGCTTTTTGAAGCTAACGAGCATGGCACAAAGGAAGGGGGGCCCCGTGGCGAGCTACGGTCAAGCTCAATTCCGCGACAGAACTGGGAGCAGCGCGAGACACGGCTTTGGGCCGAAAGTGTTGCCACGCAGCAACTGCCCCGACGAGAGAGCATTGACGGAGCGCATGACAAGACCTAGCCCATACTGCTCACTGTACAGCGCACGTCGCGAGGAGGAATAAGACCAGAGAAAGCTAGGGTGGTCGTGGGCGGTGGAAATCTAATCGAACGGTTGAGGTTGCCCAAGAGCTCCTGAAGTTCAAAAGAGCAGGGGAGGTCGTGAGCGTCGGATGGAAATCCAACGGCTCAACGCACGCACCCGAGTGCGGCTTTAGGACCTGGCTCGACCGAGTCCGATGGTTTGGGCTCGGGTTTGACTCGAGCCCAAGTCTGACTCAGACCAGAGTTCAAATTTTAGGGTTTTGAATTGATACAGACTTTGGGGATTTATTTGAGGTAGCAAAACAACTCCAAAAATTCTGAAATATTTACAGGAGCTTGCTAACTAAGATATTGACCTTGTGTAAAATTCTCAGAAGTTTTATGCAGTGCATTTTCCTCCAAAAATTCTGCAAGGTGCTAAGCTAGGGTTTGACTAAGCTTTAAACAGGTTTGACTTACTTCCAAATGTATTCAAACAATTTCTAAAAATTGTGAAATTTTTCAGAGGGGTCACACATCAACCCCAGAACTTAGAAAAAATATTTCCAAGGAATGATCATAAGGTTTGACAAGATTGTTTTTGGAAGACAAGGTTTTGGATCAAAGTGACTTATGACTTTGTATTTCCATAATTCTTGTACAAGAACTCTTCAGACCATACAGGAAATACAAGATGTAAGAAAAAGTTTTAATTTCTACACATTTTCTTACATTTGAAACACATGCCAAACTTGGGATGTTACAAAGGAATTCACCGATAGGTTTCCTCGACCCACACGTGATCTACGAGCAAACCATCAAAGAGAATGCAAAATTCGTCGAGGATTACATGGCGGACTCATTGCTGACTCACCGCAACAAGAAATTCATACTTTTGCCCTACAACCAAGAGTAAATGCTGCACTAGTGGCTATACTTGTTGATTTGTACATTATAAGCAACACGAACTTATGTTTAATGACCATGGCGACATACCTGTGTAGGTTCCACTGGATTCTAATTGTAATTATACCAAAACAGAACTTGGTAATATACCTAGATTCCCTACAGAGGGCCAAACACAACTTCACAGTTGTTCGATAATTAATCAACGGGTAAACACATTTCCTCCATAGATAACTCTATTGTACAGTCTTTCCTTCCTTTGCAATGGCTAAGGCTAAGTTTTTGGAATCACGTAGGTCGTTCAAGATGTACTTTGCAAAATGAGGGATATGCAAGGGAGGGATCCTACGACACAATCTAAAATTTTCGGTATTCCTAGTACACATTAATCCTATATAACACTTCGTAGTAATGATTCTTGAACTAATCAATTCTATTTTTGTAGTGCCACCAGCAGCCGTCGGCCTACAACCTCTGTGGATTCTATGTTTGCCACAACATGGAACTACTCGTTGGTTCTGCGATGACCAATGATCCTCAGGTTTGTCAATCTTGCAATAATTATTTCATATTTATCAATTTATATATGCACGAATTTAATCTTCGTAGCGACAGGTTGCGACCATCGCAGAAACTGCGTTGGAACAGGGCCAGCTCATAAGCATTCGAGGACAGCTTGCGTCATTCTTGAACTGTGAGGTCATAAATCCAGATGGGAAGTTCCACAATGTAGATTGAACTCGATTGGAATAAGATATTGAACTTAACAGTACATGTGTGTAAATGTACATGAATGGTTAATTTTAGTTAATTGATTTGTGAATTAGATGTGTTTGTTTTCTGAAATGAATGTGAATTGCATGTATACATTTACTTGTTGTGTTTTAGCTTGTTTCAAAGGGCATGGCTAGCATTTCCTTAGGCTAGCCAATAAATAGAAATATATTTAGCAACAATACAAAAGAATATCACAGACGGTTCCTTAGGACAAATCGTCTGTGATGCATCATCTCTCACAAACGGTTTTATCTACAAACCGTCTGTGATAGCTGGATATCACAGACGGTTTCATCTACAAACCGTCTGTAATAGTTGACTATCATAGACGATTTTATCTATAAACCGTCTGTGATAGTAGACTATCACAGACGGTTCTGAGTTAATAACCGTCTGTGATAGTATACATCACAGACGGTTTGAAAAATCGTCTATGATGACCTCATGTCATCACTGACCCATAGACTCAGACAGCTCACGAAACCGTCCGTGATAACGTTTTTGAACCATCTATGAAGACCTTTTCTGTAGTAGTGCCTTGTAACATCCCAAAGTTATATTACCAAAATAAAAATAAATAAAATTATTATTTTACTGATTTTTCTGAGAATTTGCCAGAGTTTGATTACTTTATTTGAATCTCTAAAGTTTTGAAAGTCAAAAGTAAAAGTTTATTTGAAGTTCTTGTAGTTTCAGTTGGTTTGATCTGAAAAATAAAATCTTAATTAATTTATAGAATTTTCTGAGTTTTAAAAGCTTTTTCCTAAGTATTTCAAAGCCAAAACAATTTATGTGCAAAAACTATAGCCAACTTTAAGTTGGAAATATTTTAATTAAATCCAAAATGCCTCAGGGAATTTCTGTGAATTTTCTCATAATTTTTGGACTTAATTTACTATTTTCTAGAAGCTAATTTGATTTAACTCTATTTCTGAAATTGGGAAATCACTCAAAAATCCGGAAAAAGCCATTGGGCCGAATTTCTTCGGCCCATTTCTGTTTCGCGCCCGCCCAACCTCCTAGCCACCGCGCGCCTCACTCCCCGGTCGTTGGATCCAAATCCAACGCCCACCGCTCCCTCTCCTCCATCTCCCCACCGCTCGATTCTAATCGAACGCCAGCGATCCCCTGGCCACGTCACCCTTCTCCCTCCCCTCTTCCTTCCCCACTCGGCCGCATCACCCCCGCCGCCATTAGCACGCCACTAGAGCTCCGCAATCGCCGCCGATTCTTTCCCTTTCTTCGCGCAATCCCGCGCATTAAAACCCCCGTATCTTGCCGCCCCTCCTCCCGCCCACTATCCCCGCCCTCGCGGCCGCAATCGCCGGAACCCCTCCATCACCGCCGAGATCTCCGTGTGCCCGATCTCCTCTTCCCGGCCTCCTCCGCCCCTATAAAAGGAGGCGTGGTGTGCCCCTCTCCCCACCGGAGCCAACGCCGCCACCCACTCCTCCCCTCTCGCCTCCATCTCGCTGGATTTCGAGATTTTGTTGCTGCCGACCGCCAGCACTCCGCCTCCCCTAGCGCCGCCACCATCACCGCCAGGTCCACCTCGACCACTCCATCGGCTTCGTCGCATCTCCGCCAACCCGGTGCTCGCGCCGCCTTCGCCGGAGCCTCATCGTAACGCCGCGACCGCCACGAGCCGAACCTTGCCGCCACCAAGCTTCCTCGCCACGCCACCGATCGCGTCTCCACACCGTAGGTGAGCACCGTGTTCGGTGCCAAGCATTCTCTCGCTTGGCACCACCGCACCTCGCCGGAGCTCCTATCGCCGGCGAGCCCGCAGCCGAGCCACCGCCGGTTTTATGCGACGTGGCACCGCCACGTCGGTGCGCCACGTCACCCATTTGCCGATGTGGCCGCCATGTCACGCCTTCACGCAGTCGACGTGGCGCAGCCGTGCAATCCCGCCCCGCATGCACTGTTCCGGTGGACCGTGTCCACCGTGGTCGTTTGACCAGCCCGTGGACTCAGTCTTTTGACCAGAGGGCCCCACTTGTCATAGACTCAAATGATTTCCTTTACAAAAATAATTCGGCCAAAATTCGGTTTTTCCGAGTGCTGACGTCATCTTGCGCAATAATTAGGATTTCCTTTAGAAAAATAATTCAAGAAATTCAATAAAATCTGATTTTAGGGTTTATTTAGATTTAGAACTTCCCGGGGTTCGTTCTCCCTCATACGAACTCCGATTTCGTCGATTCAAATTCCTAAATTCCTATAAAATCAAGATCTAGCCAACTAAACCAAAATTATTCAATTTTGAGCTCATTTGACCAGTATTTCTTGTAAACCCTAAATCTACCATTTCATGTAATTTCAAACTTCTACAATTCATATCTTTTGCATCCAAACTCCGATTTGGGTGATTCAAGTTGCAAAATGTGTATAAAATTATTATCTAGCTAACTAAATCAAATTATTTTAATTTGGAGTTCTTTTGAATTGTTATTTGAATTTTATTTGAATTTGGTTTGAATTTGGCGATTTTGCGATTAGATTTCGACGACTTGAGAATCGACATGACATACGATTGAAGAACAACATAAGAGGATTGATTTTGACTGTATGATCATCGTGATCGTACACTTGACTACTCAAGATAGTACTTGTGAGTACTAGGTGACGTTAAGAAAACAACGCCACCTCAACACCGCACGCTCGTTAAGGTGATCATTAAGAAAAACAACGCCACCTCATCAAGCAAAGCAAGTTATACCCTTGATCATATCGATCCCATTATTTCAAATTATTCATATTCTGTTTTAAATTATTACTGCATGCTTATTTATATCGTATTTTAAATTCTTGCTTTAAATATATAGTTATGCCTAAACTCCTTTGTATGGCCAAATTTGATAATTGAAGCGAACATATTGTCACCATAGGTAAAACCTAGTTGATACAATAGTATGGACTAGGATCATTTGGAAAATATTGTGCTTAGCCATGCTTATAGACCAAACATGTTTATTTTGGGGAATTTCAATGTAAATCAATTGTTGTTTAAATTGTATCCACAAAGATCGGTATGTTATGGAAGTTTATGACTTTGAAAATGAAATAAATGAAAATAGTTTGACTTGGGCATAATGGATGTTCGGTGGGTGCAAGTTTATGCACGGCTCAATCGGGTATGGTTGAGGCCCATGGGTTTTGTTGAAAGTTGCCCAAGTCGATTATGACCAGTCCGAGCGCATGATGCTACGCCATACCGTACCACCACATGTCCCAAGTATGGGTCGGGACTTGGCTAAATAATTTGTGATGTCTTAGTGTCATTGGTGCTATGTTGTTGGTATGGGTGTTGGTCAGACAGTAGACCCATCTGGCGCAGGAGGAGGGGCTTAGGAGGATGGCCAATCCAATGGTAGCGAAACCTTAGGGCACAAATACATTAAGACAGAACATTGTAAAGGCCTCGACACGCGCTCTAGACCGCTTACCAAAGGTAGTGAGCGGTGGCATAGATATATGCTTGGGACAAACTAGAGAAGTCTTGTCATGTGGGTAAAGCTGTACAACCTCTGCAGAGTGTAAAACTATTCGAATAGCCGTGTCCGCGGTTATGGACATGCTAGGAGAACTACTCAAAGTTAGACTTTGATTTTTGTTGGAAAAAGACTTCTTCAAAACTGGTTTATCCAGATGGGAATTGGGCAGGAAGCCATGTGATAGGAGGGTATCCTTCACCGTTCATGTGTGAATGTTATCTGACTATAAAATTGAGAATTTTATAAATTTTGGTTAGAAAATAATTGCTTTGGAACTTAGTACCAGTATTTAAAAGAAATGCTGCTTTATGCAAATAAACCAATAAGCCTTTCTATTGTTACATCCACATATGCATGTCATTCTGTTACTTGACGGGTGTAACTTGCTAGCACGGAAGTTGTGCTCATACTTGCTTTATGCAAACAAACATTTCAGAGGAGAAGGACTTTGCTACCAGTGTGGACCTCGACGACTAGGCCGCTTCCCACCGATTGCACGTGGCATTAATCTGGACCCTACTACATCTTCGTCTTCTGTTGTGTTTATTTTATTGTGGGCCTGTAAGCCTCCTTTGTAATCAACTCTGTTGTTTATTAATAAAATTGTGATATGATTTTGTTACCATATTTGTTTACTGTGTGAACTAGCTACTGATCATGGGACTAGTTCAGAAATGCACAGAGGATCTGGGGTATTAATCCCGGGTTCTGACATGCCTCCTCCTCCTCGCGCTAGTGTTCGCACCCGGTCTCCTCCTCCTCACGCCGGTGTCCGCGCCCGACCTCCTCCTCCGCACCCAGTGTCACCGCGCCACCTCCTCCTCTGCGCCTGGCACTGCCACGCCACCTTTGTTGGTGTGCCTGGCCCGGCACGACACTGTGCATGTCGTGCCGTGCCATGCCGGTGTGTGGACCCAAGCACGCCACAGGCGCTCGGACCGTGCCGATCCAGCCCAACTACAGTGTGGGTCGTGCCGTGCCTGGGCCAGGCTAATAGTGCCATGCTTCAGGCCGGCCCAGGCGGCATAGCCCATTTGGCCATCTCTACAATTGTGTATGGGTCCACATGTGTGGTGGGGGAAGAGAAGGGGAAAATGATGGAGGCAACATAGGGAATTATTCATTTTTATTGGGACCTGGTTTTACCATTCTGGATCCTCCTGTAGTCCTGTGTATAATGAGCTTGTTCCATAATCAGTAGCTAGTTCACACAGTACAACTTCGATGAATATCACATCTATACATGTGATCAAATAAAAGAGTATACAATAATTAGGGATACATATCGCCCTCATAGCTAGAGTTCACCAAATATGCCATATAGGCCAAATACAAATAAAGTCTTGTAGCGAAAATTTAATTTAGCGGGTATTATTTAAATGGAATAAATCCATTTTACCCACCCCCCTCAAACTTTCCAAAAAACGCACTTAACACCATCAACTACAAAACCATTTTTTTACCCCCTAATCTTTCAAAATTGGGTCAAATAACACCCTGAGGTGGTTTGGTTGGGCGGTTTTGCATACTTGGTAGGAATAAGTCCATTTTACACCATCAAACTTTCCTAAAAGTCCACTTAACCCCCTGAACTACAAAATTGGTTTTATACCCCTAGTAGTTCAAAATTAGGTGATGTGGTTCCTAGGGCTCACCTGTCATATTAGAGAGAGAGGGAGAGCAACATACAGAGGGAGAACAGAGAGATCTGAACAGAGAGAGCATAACAGAGGAAATAGTGGTGGCAGCGGCGACGACAAGCAGTGGCCTAGGAGGTGGCAGCGGCCAAAATGGGTACCTGGGACCGTGGGGAGTCAAGGGGTGCCAGCGGCACTTCTAGAGATGGCATGTGGCGACGGGGGTGCAAGGCCGAGTGCCGAGCGGCGGCAGGTGCTAGGGAAGAAGAGGGGGAGGCAGTGGAGAGAGATAGAGGGACAAAAAGGAGGTGAGCACATTCATCTAGGTGAGCCCATTATCTCTCTCTCTCTCTCTCTCTCTCTCTCTCTCTCTATATATATATATATATATATATATATATATATATATATAGGAAGCTTTTTTCCTACTCCCGGGAGTAGTTACTCCCTATTCCGTATATCACATATCTCACAACGTAGGGAGTATCTTGCGCAACCGAGAGTATGTATGTGTAGTATACGAGTATATAAGACCATATAGGTGGTATTTACACATTTTCAGAGGTGGTATGTACAATTTTTAGACATACTCTTTTTTATGTGCGAATATAAAGGTATTTACAAAATATGCTAAAAACTATGGACTCTCTTGCAAATTTTTCGTGTGGTTCACATTGGAGTATCTTATAATTAGTATATGAGTATACCCAAAGTGATAATAGAGTATGTCAAGTTATTTTAGGTGGTATATCAAAGGTGGGAGTAACTACTCCCGGGAGTAGAAAGTATTTCTAGAGATGGCATGTGGCGACGGGGGTGCAAGGCCGAGTACCGAGCGGCGGTAGGTGCTAGGGAAGAAGAGGGGGAGGCAGTGGAGAGAGATAGAGGGACAAAAAGGAGGTGAGCACATTCATCTAGGTGAGCCCATTATCTCTCTCTCTCTCTCTCTACACACACACACACACACACACCTGTTTCGTACTCCCAGAAGTACATACTCTCACTTCCAATATACCACTTAAATGAACAGATTATACTTCTTTATCACTTTCAGTATACTTAAATACCAATTATAAGATACTTCAATGCGATTTGGCTAAAAAAAAATCATTCGAGCCTTTTATTTTTGCTATATACCATTTTCATATATAAAAGAAGTATATACACAGATTTCGCTATAAAAGGTGGACTTTAATGAATTTTTCCATGGAACTCACTTTAGGGTATCTTATAATCACTATTGGAGTATACTCAACTAGATAAAGATGTATCATCATACGATTTAAGTAGTATATGAGAGGTGGGAGTACGTACTCTGTGAGTACCATACCATTTTCCTATATATATATATATATATATATATATATATATATATATATATATATATATATATATATATATATATATATATATATATATATATATATATGATAGGTAAGCTCTAGGAACCACATCAACCAAACCACCCTAGGTGTTATTTGACCCGATTTTGAAATATTATGGGTAAAAACCGATTTTATAGTTCACAGGGTTAAGTGGATTTCTTGAAAAGTTTGAGGGGTACAATGGACTTTTTCCTGCCATGTATGCAAAACTATCCGGCCAAACTACCTCAATGTGTTATTTGACTTGGTTTTGAAATATTATGGGGGTAAAAAACTGATTTTGTAGTTGAGGAGGTTAAGTAGATTTTTTTGAAAAGTTCGAGATTGTAAAATGAATTTATTCCTATTTAAATTAGCACAACACAAAATGTGGTGGTGCTTCCTCTATGGCAGGCATTGGAGGAGGTTGCCGGTAGGTGGGTGGACAGAGAAATGGAGAGTAAGAGGAAGGGCAAAGACAAACGAAATGACCATTTTGCCTATTGGAAGACGCTAAAATAATACGATAGTGGTAAATCCTAAATTATTTTATCTAAAAGGTGTTGTATAATTGACTACGTGAGGAGCGATGACATATTCTAAAATGCCATACTATCCTAACGTGACATATTATTAATTCCCCTATTCGACTCGATTTCAAATAGAAGACGAATCGATTCGGTTGAGAGGAGAGGAGAGGAGAGATGGTGGTTCGTTGAATGCGCGGCGACGCGGACCGTGGGACTGTTTCTCTTCTATTCTCAAGTGAGGACCGTGGTGGACCGCCTGTATCGTTCTCGTCAAGCGCAGGAGAACTCAACCCCGTCTCTTTCCTTCACCCCCACTGACTCCACGTGTCAATCACTCTACTGTCTACTGTGTTATGAACTTGAAGGGATTCAGGAGCTGCTTTCGAGAATTGGACAGTTTCCTTGGTGAGATAGGTTGCTGCAAGAGAGGATATTACATTGATTGTGGTATTGAATTGCCCGAACATGAGCTAACTGCCTGGTCTAGTTAGCTCCCTGATGGATAAATTTAACATTCAAGTGACTTTTCCATCTTTTGATTGATCCTCCATTCACATGTCAGTTCTCCCTAGGCCTGTAAATATTCAATGACCTTCTTGTTGTCTGAGTCTGAGATGAAACACCTCCAGTCATCTGCAGAGAAGCAACAATGTGCTCTCCCAGCAGGAGGCCTAAAGCCTCTGCGCGTAGGGGAGAACAAGCGTAGGCAACAGTAGATTCCCTGTACGGTTGTACTTGGATTGTGCAGTTGAAAGATGTATCATTTGCCTGAAGATGTACTCCCAGGCCTATTTGGTTCAAGTTCTTGTAGGAAGCATCAGTGCAGCATTTGAAAGTAAAATCCCCAGCTACACCAGCTTGGGGAGTTATGCAATGGAGATTATTAGCATTGTGGTCAGGCATTGACAGGTTGAGAATGTCATTCAGCTCAGTAGCATCATATTGTGCAGCTAGAGCTGCTTTGACTTGGAAAATAAGATAATTTATAGAACATTCTTTCTTTTAATCAGATAAATAAACCATAAGAGGTAGCAGATAAAATCTATGTCTGCGGAAGAGCAGACTTGAGAAAATAATAATAAAAAGGATCTGAGAGAAATCCTTTGATGAACAACTGCGAAGACTTTATAAGTTAACAGTTTAGTGCATGGACAAGGAGAGGGGAGAAAAAGAAGACAGAAAATTTTACAAGTAGACTTTGATGAGGAGTCATAACATCATTTGGTATTCAGTGACTTCTTGACGGACCTAAGTACACCCCACATGACAGTTGATACAAAGAACAGAACTATTCCGGTGATAATGGCATACTTCAACCCAAGATTCATAAGCAAATTTACCAGCAGCCCAGCTAGGACGACTCCCACGAAATTTGCAGAGAAACCTGACCAGAACGGCATGCCAAGGACAGAGGCAATTATTGCACCGGTCCACGCTCCAGTGCCAGGAAATGGAACAGCAACAAACAGCATCAAGCCAAGCCATTGGAATTCCTCAACAGGCGCAGCCTTCCGTCGTGCCCGCTCGAACAGGAGGTCCATAATCCGGGTTGCAGAAGCGCTTTTTCGCGAGAGAAAACTTGCGAGTTTTTTCAGGTAGAGGATGATGAATGGCACAGGCACCATGTTCCTGGTAAAATAGATAGTATAAATAATGTATCTATCGTGAACCATTTTCTGAAGAGAGGTAATCAAATTGTTTAGTACTAGTGACAACAGACAGTTTCCATTTTATATGTGTCACTGAAAAATGACTACAAAATGGTAATCACAACCTTATCAATCATCAGATGCAACTGGATGCAATAACTACTCTATCTAAATAGCCTACAAACTACTTAAATTTATTCTCTACTTTTTTTAGTCCCTTGCTCCCTCACACTGCTTTCTTCAAGATTATTTATCTTACCATATAGGAAGTGCAAATTTGTGGTAAACAATAATCAAAGTGTCAACATCAACTCATCAATTTATTCAGATTTCACAGTCAGACAATTACTTATAATATTGGGTATACATAAAGACAGTGTCTAAGTTGTCCTGGAGATGGCCGTTGGTTAACTGGCACCCTCAGTTCAGAGCACACTGAGTAAAATGAGCCAGCTCATCTTTTTCTTCACTTATTTTGCATGTCATGGTATGGTAGTTATCAATTTTGCAATACAGTACCCTCACATTGTTGTATCTTGCACAAGACCCTAATTCATCACACTGTTGGTCAATCCATTTCGTCATCAATTTTACTATGCATATTTCAATCGACATGTTAATTAAGCTAGTACCCTAATTTATCACATTGCTGTATCTTACCCAAGACCCTGATTTATCGATTTACCTAACAATGTGTGAGTTTAAAGAAAAACCAAAGCCCACATTTCAAATAGTTTTTATCCCACACATTAGTTTCAGAAGTCAGAACAAATGTAATAATGTCTACTTGTTATGTTCAGAACAAATGTAACCGTATCTACTAGCATTACACCCTGTTTGACTTGCAGTCCCTGTGTCACCGGCAATCCATCGAACACCTCTTGGGCAAAGGAAACAATAGTACGGGAGATGAGGGGAAGCAGGACAAACCCAAGAACGGATAGGATGGTGAGGCGGACGGGGTCGAGCCGCATCCAGTAGCCGACCGGGATGGCCCCCCGCAGCTCGAGCACCGGCAGCGCGGCGAGCGTGAACACGACGGCCTCGTCGGGCCACCCGAGCCTCCGCAGCGACGCCACCACCCGCAGCCCGATCCCGGACGCCTTGATCGAGTCCTCCGCCGCCAGCGCCGAGCCGCAGCCGAGAGCGGCGCAGCCCAGCGCGCCCAGCGCCAGACGCCTCGCGAGGGCGCCCCAGTCGGGCGCCTGATCCCGCTCCGTCTCACCCCCACCTAGCGACGCCACTACACATGGAGCTCCTGCGACAGCAGCAGCAACGGCGCAAGATTTGCGGGGAAGGGGTGGGACTCGAGGAGGAGAAGCGGGAGCCCTCAGGCGAAGAGTGGGCGGGTGGGGGTTTCCTCCAGGAGCTGCAAGGAGAGGAGGCCTCCATCTCCACGACGCGGTTGGGGGAGAGGACGCGGCAAGAATCGAGGCCGCCATGGCCATCCGGATCAAGAAGAGAGGTTATTTTTCCACCACCTCGCGGTCGTGGGTCGGATAGGCTTTGCAATTTTGGATCGACTCTGAGTCTGACGGTTGTTCCGAGGTTCCGAGGAGGACAGCCCGAGGCACTGGCACAGTGGCACCATTGGAGTGGGACTGTGGGAGCGAGCGGAAACTGGGGGGGCGTTCGGGCGTGTTACTCTGGGGGCCGGGGTAGGAAGACTTGGGGCCATCTGTCAGTGGGAGGTGGCTCGTTCTATTGGTTGGTTTAGTGAAGCCTAGCGACCCGTAGTAATCTCGGGACTCGGTAGCAAACGTATTGAGGATTCATCTAGCTAGCGCGAGGAGGGCCCCCCCGGTGAAAGACGATATCTTGGACGGATGTCGAATGCCGCTGGGATGGACAACCAAGAGCTCTGCCCCGGCCGGCGGACGGCGATCGACCGCCCACTCCGGCGTATGTCACTGGGCCAAACAACGGCTCAAGGGCGGTCCAGTTGCCGTGGTAGCTGCGGCAGGCGGTGGTGCGGTCTTCCTCGCACGTGGCGATCGACGTGGTGAATGGTGGCGCCAGGGACGCCGACGTAGGGGCGGATTTGGTGGGGTGCATGAGGTTGCAATTGCATCCTCTATTTATTTATTTTTTTGCCAAAAATAGATATATGATAGGTATATTATGTATATATACATATACATGGACTAAATACTCAACATTTGCATCCCTTTAATGTTTTTCAGACCAATTATCACTGAGTGCAGTGACAGTTCATATCATTTCTTAGTCTATTAGAGCATGTACAACAATTTATCTTTTAGGATTGTCTCTAAAGGATCCAACTCATCTATAGACAACTTTAGAGATAACATCTCCAACAACTTATGTATAAAATCATTCATTTTCAACACAATTTCTCTCATTACACACTCACCATTTACGATGGTTTGTGTACCCAGCTTGTTTCTTATATAAGAGATAACACATTCTCTCTCTTTACACCCTCTCTCATTCAACTAGAATGTTGAGTGACATAGCAGATAAGAGACAGCTAAGATGGCCACTATTGAAGATGTCTTTAGTCAATTGGCCCAATTAGGCAGTCACCAAGGAGGAGGCCTAAGCGAGCAAGCCCTACTGCTAACCCTACTGCTAGTGCGAACTCTCTCTCAGTTGTCTACGGGTATCAACAGCGGCTGCAGGTAGTTGGCGACGGCGGACACCAGAGAGCCTAGTCAAGAGACGTCGGGGACGGGGAGACGTCAAGCGTCGGGAAGAAGGCAAGAACTCTAGGCATGCGGTGGTTGTCGATTCACATATTATTTTTTCCTTTTCACTCTGTGTCATTGACTCGTGATATCAAATAAGTTATTAGTGTAAATGTGTAATGTTTAATGTTGTTGTGCCTTTGTGACATGTAAAACCACCATTATATGGGGAATGGAATCCGAGTTTGCTCGTATGAAAAAAATATAGAATATTAGAAGATAAAGAAGAAAGTGCAAGCTACGAAATTACACGGGTGACCAATACTTGAATGATTGCTTGGTTACGTTTATTCAACACTAGTTTTTTTTTCTGTAAGTTAACGACGATGATATAATAAACCGCTTTCAAGGCATGAAAAATCATCACGCAGAGTTGTAATTTTTTCTAAAATATTTGAGATCTGGGTTGTAGTCCAAATAATATGTAATTTGTTAGATTTCAACTTTCGTATTACATACTTTGAACTTTCGTGTTGGCACCCCAGTCGCCTAAATCCCAGATCAACCGCTGCACGAGAGGGAGAGGCAGAGGGAGAGGGAGAGGGAGAGGCAGGGCTACGACATGGGCGGCTGCGGCGCTCCACGCGCACGCAGCACACGGAGCGGTCGGCGCAGGACGTCGCCGAGCATGTCCTCAGGGAGCTCGGACCAACGAGCTACGTTAGACACGACTGGGTTGAGGATACGTGCTTTCCTCCTAGGCAAGAAGCTTCTAACATTGTTGTGCTGTGCTATGACCACCATCCACCAGGTACAATGCAGATGGAGAAGCACAGAGAATCCTCATCGATGGCTCTCTGAAGAGGAAGATGGGAGATAATGTAGATGTAGAGTTAGAACGCTGGAAAGTTCCAAGGAGAAAGGAAGGACAACAGCGAACTAGTGAGCCTGTAATTTGTTACATTTGAGAACCAACCCTGGACTCATCAACCCTGCACTCATCGACACCTGACACTGCAACGATCTGCAGCATTTTGTTGGTCAAGCTGTTGTACTTACTACGAAGCCCTTCCCAAATGTCAATAATCAATGAATATGTCAGCAAGGAAAAAATTACAGCTATGAACCATCATTGTTCCTGTTCTTGAATGGCGTGTTTTTTTTTTTTTTACAAAAATATGAGAAGTCTGCAAGCACTCATGGGCGGAGCTTAGTGAAGGCAACGTGAGTCATGGCCACCCCTTCAATTTTCTAAGTCTTTTGAGAAAATAATGGACATTAGGTCTAGCAAGTGTTTTGAGTTCATTCAGTTTTAAGTGTTGGTCTATACAAAATTTATGCCCAGCCTCCGCCGTTGGCCCCACTACTACAGCTATCGCTTCTATCGTGGAACTCGTGTACCAATGCAGATGACACACAGATATCGAGTAAACAGAACAGACAGTTACACATTTCTATTCCAAGTTTCGGAATCTTTATTAGCCCAAACATGTTTATTCCCACTTTACATCGAATTTTGCAGCATTTTAAAACGAGAATTGGCATTCCAACATGGGCAAACCATAGGAGCCCCCCTGCCATTGAGGGGAACCAGAACCTGGCACTAAAATGGAAATACAGGTATTAAGTTAGGATGAGTAGGATGAGATGAATATGTGGATCTTCCTCTCGAGCTCATCCTTCTTAGACGCAGATTGTCCGCAGCAGAAGAACTACTGCACATGCTATAGTACATGCAGTAGCTCCAATGGTCGTTGGATGAGGAGTGGCCGACTAGGATTGGTTGTAGCGATTGACATTGTATCGAATATGTCACTGTAGCATCAGTCCTGTACTAAGCGGGGGACTGTAGCACATGATCAAGGTCATTGATTTCTAATCGCATGGCTCCACATGATCCCAACTGCACACACTGTAGTTGTATGTATTACTATTTAGTAATGCAGGGGATCTGTTTCCGTCCTTCTTAGCCCCAACCACACGACTCACCTCCTGCTGCCCTTGATTAGTACAAAAGTCGCATGACCTCTACTTTCCATGTCCTTGCCATCTCCGGCAAAATTCCAATACATCACCATTAAGGAACATTCCACACCGCAATGCATAAAATGTCGTGGCAGGCTTAAAAATGATTTTTTTAATCTGTCCTTTTCTGAATTGAATCTAGCTCAGTTGGTCAAAGGTGTACCTGCACCACCCGAATTCAAGTTTTCTTCATACTCGAATTAGGGTGACTTTCTTTCTTCTTCTTAATGAAAAAATGCCTAGTTCCTAGGTATTTGTTATCGTTCGTAAAAAAAGTTCTTTTCTATATGAATCAACCTTCACCCTTCACTCTTGGGTGTGGAGCTAGGTGTTATATTTTTCGGTGTTTTAGAACCGATCTTACGTAAAGATTGTTTGATTCGGGGGGGTCTCCACATGGGGATTTTTATATAGGTTCGGGCCTTCTCAGGTGAGAATAATAACCCTACTCCTGTGTATCTTGTATTGGGTATCTGGATTACAATCAGCCGAGGGTCTTACTAACTGTTCTTCCCCAAAAAGCCCCTCCTCTCTATCTCTAAAAGACACTTATTTATACTACGCAGTGGTGGCCGTTGTCGTTCCAAGCTAATTAGTCGCTCATTATTGCGTAATAATGAGAGTAATTACTGGAGTAGTAACCTCCCATGTCGTCAAACGATTATCACCGAGATAGTGGAGAATTATCTGTAGTTATGTCAGGCATAACTACGTATTTTGACTGCTTAGATTCTCACCATTAAATGGGCCTTCTGACGAGTGGACCCAGTTAGTCGTGAGGAAGTCGTAGCAGAACTGGTCATAGTAGAACTTACGACTAGAGAGGTAGTCGTAGAAAAGCTACGATCGGCGATCGATCAGAAAGACTTACGATCGGACGTAATCGTAGCAGGACTTACGATTACACTATAATCGTAGAAATGCTTACGACTAGGGGGTAGTCGTAGAAGAACTTACGAGTACCTGACTTGCTCTTCCCTTATAATATTAAGTGGTATGCCATGTGACGTCATATTACATGATTATGGAATAATAAAATAAGGATTATTAGATCCTCGTCATCTAGCCCCCCAGCTTCAAGTGAAAATAGCTTACTTGACCGAAGGGTCGTAGATGATCTTTTGACCACTAGGAGGTCGTAGGAAGAACGTTGAAGGAAAAACTCTTCAACAAACGTTTCTCACGTAAATATGCTTGATCGAGGTAATTTGTTAAGAATATTACGATTGCAAGATAGTCGTAGAATATCTTACGACTTCGAAGTGATCGTGGCCTTATGATCGGAAGCAAAACTTTTCTGATCGGCTTCTCATTTGACCCGGGGGTCAAGATGGTAATTTCACTTGAGGTGTGAAAAGTGTCTTGGGACTTTCGAACGGGCAGGTTAAAAGTCTGTCCGTCGGAGCAATTCCCGAAGCGGTGGAAACTGTTGGGATTCCACGGCGTTTCGTTCCAGGCATGTGGTTATAAAACGGACCGTGGAGATAAAACTTAGGGTTCTTACATTTTCACCCAACAGTTTGTTGCTTTCTCGTCTCTTCTGCCGCCGGTGATTCCGTACACTTGCTTGGAGCTTTCCCAAATCCAATTCTTCCCGCCTTTGAGAGAAAATGGCTAGGACTGTCTCTGAGTGGGCTGAGTCGGAGATGGATGATGCAAAGATGACCACTCTGGTTGCCGCCGAGAAGATCCCCGAGGGTCTTCTCGTGAAGTGGATTGCGGCGAATGAGCAGCATTGGCCGTCGGGAGAGGAAGGCCAAATTCCAATTTTCCAAGCGTACTGTGAGTGCGGCCTCCAATTGCCTGCTCACCCCTTCCTCACACTCGTGCTTGAGCACTTCGGGGTGGAATTAGTGAATCTCGGTCCTAATTCCATCACAATGCTGAGCGTATTCGTGTACTTGTGTGAGACCTACCTGGGGATTCCAACGGATCTCGAGCTTTTCCAGTATTACTATGGAATGGCTCGTCAAGCCGGGATTGCCGGTAGCTGTGGTCTGAAGCTCCACGACGGTAAGTCGAAGGAGTACATTCAGATGTTCACCCGGTCATCATGGCCGGGGTGGAAGAAGAAATGGTTTTACTGGGAGGTTACCAAGGAAGATAGCATCTCATTCGCCGGAAAGGCCACCGAGCGGTCTCCTTCCTGGGACTCGACTCCCAGCAATCTCGACCGGATAGCCCCCTATATTCAAGCTGTCAAAGACTTGAAGTCGGAAGGGCTCACCGGTTGGCACGTGGTAAAGGACTTCATCACGCGCCGAATCAGCCCTTTGAAGGCACGAGTTCCTCCCATGTGGAGGTACTCGGGAAAGGATGACCCAACCAGGGATTATAAGGACGGTGAGTAGAAAAACTTACTGCTTTGTCCTTGGTTAATCTAGATTTAGTCTTCTAATCATACTGTTTATGTGTGCAGATCTTCCGCGGGCGGAGGTTCATGCGCGTGTCAGGCTCATCTGCGAGAAGCATCTGGCCAACATTATGGCTCATCAAATCCTTGCGGTTTTGACCGCAGAAGGGAAAGAGGAGTGCCTAAAGGTAATCAAATGATTTTGTCTTTATGCGCTTTGTTGTCGTAAAACGATATACGACTAATGGGTTTGTCGTAGAAAAACTTACGACTGGATACTGATCGTAGAAAAACTTATGACCGAACGTAATCGTAAGAGAACTTACGATTAGATAATGTCGTAGAAATACTACGATTAGATAGTGTCGTAGAAATACTTACGACTTTTGAGCTGGTCGTACTAACGACCGGCTAGTGATCGTAGAAGATCTTACGACTACTTTTTTTCTTTTTCAACAGAAAGTTGGCATGGAGAACCGCCAAGACGATGAGGAAGTCGATTTGGTGGTCATCGGCGATCGCTAGCAGCGAGTCGAGCCAAGTCCTCCATCCAAGAAGCGCCGATCGATAAGAGTCGGCGATAAGGGTGGTTCAAGTTCGCTCCTCCCGCTCCTTTTGCTAAATTTGTCGCGACATGGTCGCGCGTAAGAAGAGAGTAGAAGAAGAGGCCCTTGCCCTTAAGCGCAAGGTCCCCAAGGTTAAGGTACCCTTCTATTACGACAACAAGTCATTCGCAGTTTCAGCTTCTCGTGGCTTCATAAGACAGCTAGAAAAGGAGAACTGGAAGAACTTCATGTCTTTTGTGAAGAAAGCCACTGCTCCGGTGGGACCTGAGGCCGAGGGGAGCAGCACACTTTTGTGGTCGAGACTGATCTCGACCACCCGGGAAGTCGGGAGGAGGCGACTCCTGTTGTCCCGAGTGCATCTCGACCAGCAATGGTTGAGAAGAAATCGAAGAAATCTTCCGTCGGGAAGGTTGCTCCCAAGTTTTGAGTTAGGTCCAGCGCACAGAGGTATGTAAAAAACATAAGTGTAAGAAATGCATTTACTCTTTGTTTTTTACGAGTTGACTTACTTCTGCGTTTTGTGATTTTAGTCCGTCATCTTTGGCCCCCAGGGATACTCTTGTGGAGGAGCCCGCTGTCACTCCTTCAGCTAGCGAGGGTGTGACTGTGGTAGTAGCTGAAGATCCGGCTACCATTCCCGCGACGGAAGAAGTTGCGGCTGCTGAGGTCGCTACGACCGCTGAGGATGTCGGAGTCACTACGACAACCGAGGCTGTCGTAGAGACTGGGGAGGAGGCGATAGAGGCCTCGAGGGAGATGCCGGAGGTCGGTGGCAGTGAGAGTACCGACCGTCGTGCCGATAAGGAAGTTGTCGAGGATGTTCCTTCTGGCCCTCCAGGTGGTGTTCCCGTCACCGAGTCAGAGGAAGAAGAGTACTTCAACTTTTGCTCTGATTTCTTTGGCCCTAACTCTATCGTAGGATCTTCTGCCTACCGATCTCGCGACCGAGTTCCACACTCCAGCAGCATTCCCAATTGTGGGGATATTTTCGACAATGAACGACTCTAGGGGGTCTGGTGGAAACGAGTCGAGGAGATGGATGGGCTGAAGGATCCATCACGAATAGTTTCTATGTTTGTTTGGTCAAACATGAACGTAAGTATTCATCAATACTCACTTATGGTTTTATCTCTTTCTCTTATCATTTTTCTCCCTTGTAGAGAGCCGTGAAGCAAGTCGCTACGATTTGTGAATACAATCGGCAACTTGTCAAACTTCGATAAGAGAAGGCAGTACTCTGCGAGCAAGCAGAGAGGTGGTGAGTAACCGATTCTCGTAATCGTTCTGATTACTTATTCGGTACTCGCAGAAGGTTGTCGTAGAAAACTTACGACTTGGTACTAGTCGTAGAAAACTTACGACTTGGTACTAGTCGTAGAAAAACTTACGACTAGAGGGTAGTCGTAGAATAACTTACGACCACTCATCGGCCGTAGAAAAACTTACGACCGCTTGTTTAAGTGTGTTCACGTCTTCCCTTTACCCTTTCAGGTTTAAGAGTGACGAAAAGATCTTAGCTGATTCACTCGACTTTGAAAAAGCTGAGTCGAAAAAGCTAAGGGATAAAGCCGCCGACCTCCTGAAGAAGCTTCAGGAGGCTAACTCTGCAACTCAGCGGTTGCAGGAAAAAATAAACAATACGTATGACTACGACTGCTTTTGATCCTGATCTTCGTCTTCTTAACTTCTCATTCTTTTACAGAAAAAGAAGTCGAAAATAAGACCCTTCAAGCCGAGGTGGGGTCTCTCCGGGTTGAGGTCCAAGAGAAGTCCTTAGTTGTCCGCGAGACCTCCCGCATTGCGAAGGAGAAAGATCAAGAAATTGAGAAATTAGGTTCTCAATTAGCTGGTAAGTAGAACTTTTACCTGCTATTAATTTGTTTTATCTTCTCGTAGAATCGTTTTATTTAATCAATCCTTACTCTTTCCAGATCGATTGATTGAAATAAAACAACTCCACGAGGCTTCGACTCATTCCCAGGAGGAGACGAAATCAATGAAGATTAATCTTCAAGATAACATCTCACTTCTGAACAATGTACTCGATGGGCTTCGTCGGAGGGTTGCTCCTCGCGACGACACGATAGCCGCCATACGAGTGCCATTGGGGAATGTGTCGGTACTCTGCAAGAGTTGGTGTCTACTCTGAAGACCAACCAGAATGATTCGATAAGGGAAGCGGTCAAAGGAGCTGTGAGCTTTGTTTTAGCAAAACTCAAGGCCCGTGATCCTAACCTTAGTCCTCATTCCGTTGAAGCCGACTTCGACTGCACCGAATCTGAAGCAGAGAAGCTGATTGAAGAGATGTAGTCGGTTGGCGAGAAGGTCGCAGAGGAGATGCAAATAGAATCTCCTTAATCAGAGTAGTCTTGTAACAAATTTTTGTAGAGACAAGTCATTTTGGTGGTGATGCATAAATATATGATCCTTTCTTTTTTCCTGCAAATTATCTCGTGGGGTAGTTAGTAACTCATAAGATAATGAAAAAGGAAGAAATAATCAGACCAGATATGAGCGATTCCTCCTTTCTCCTTCATTTTCCCTGCGAATCATCTCGTAGAGTAGTTAGTAACTCGTAAGATGATAACTCGAAAAAACTAAGACTAAGAAATGAAGTCATGTTTATAACTTTATCCTAGCCCCCGATTACTTACTTAGTTTATTAAGAATAAACTAAGAAAGTAGTAAAGAAAGGGTTCCTGAAAACAGAGAGGTTTGTTCGACTTATAGTTTTCGAGTATCGATTATCTTGCACTAGTCGAGAGACTAGAAACAGATCGACGCTAGGAAGTTCCTCTAGTGGGCAAGACCACGCAGAGAAAAAGTCTTCGACTAGGTGATGTTACCATCTCTGACCAGATTAATCAAATCAATAACGAGAACTTGAGCAAAACAATTATCTAGAGGACCTTAAGAATTCATCTGACTGTTTTCGTTTCTCCTGATGAAGTTGTCCTGGCAGCAAAAGTAGGAAACAGAACGACGCTAGGAAGTTCCTTCTAGTGGGCAGGACCACGTGCGAAAGGAGAAGCTTCGACTAGGTGTGTTTCTTCCTTGCCAAGAAACCAATCAAGTTAATTGAAAAGTAGTCGAACGCATCTCAAAAGTGCACTCTTCTTAGATTATTTTTCAAAATAAATAAGCTAAGGTGACATGAATTTGCTTAACAATTTTCGACTATGTTTCTGAGCCCAATAAGCTTTGTACTGGTTGTTATAGTAAAGAACAAAGCGACATTAGGAAGCTCCTTCCAGCGGACAGGACCACATGCAGAGAGGAGAGACTTCAACTAGATGTGTTGTCCTTTTTCTAACCAGTGTACAGGGGGAATGAGCATAAAAAATGGTCGAAAATAAAAGCAAAATTAAAAAAAGAGACAAAAAAGATAGGGAGAGTCTGATACTTTATTATAGTAGAAGCTTGTTACACATAAAATTTGCGTAACTGGTCAATGTTCCAAGAGTTTGAGAGAACACGGTCGTCTTCCATTGCAAGTCGTACCGATCCTGGACGCGTTACTTCGACCATAGTGTAAGGACCTTCCCACTTTGGGGAAAGTTTGTTCCGATTAGACTGGGATTGGATAAGCCTCAATACCAAGTTACCTACAACGAGGCTGCGAGGTTGACCTACGATCGTGGTATCTGCGCAGGCTTGTTGGTAGATCGCGAACGGATTAAGGATCGGTCCTCTTTCCTCAGCGAGTTAATGTCGTCCGCTCGGTTGTTCTTGAATGGAGTCGGTAAACTTGTCGACTCGTACGACTGATCTTTAGTTACGCAAGAGCATGGCGCATCCGAAAACTAGAAAGAAAGGTGTTTCTCCTGTAGCTCGGCTAGGTGTCGTACGAATTTCCCATAATACTAAAGGTAATTCTTGTACCCAAGCCCCCGAGCGTTGATAAGCTGATCGAAGACTCGGGTCTTGATTCCCTTCATTATCTGGCCATTCGCTCTTTCAACCGCCCCGTTGCTTTGGGGGTGGGCAATAGAAGCGTAACACAAACGAGTTCCTCACTCGTCGCAAAATTCCTGAAATTTTACGCTCATAAATTGTTTGCATTGTCTGTGATAATTCGACTTGGTACTCCAAATCGAGTGATCACGCATCTCATCATGAACCGTTTTGCCGCTTCCATTGTTATCCCAGTCACAGGCTCAGCTTCTATCCATTTTGTGAACGTATCGATGGCCACAAAAAGGAACTTGAAACCTCTTGGAGCTCTGGGTAACGGTCCTAGGATATCAAGACACTAGGTTGCAAAAGGCCAAGACAGAGGAATTGTTTGCAACGCCTGAGCCGGTTGGTGTATTTGGCGATTATGAAACTGGTATTGTACACACTTTTTAACAAGCTCTCTGGCATCGTAGATGGCTGTTGGCCAATAAAAGCCTTGTCGAAAGGCTTTACCGACCACCGTTCTGTAAGAAGCATGAGTTCCACAGATCCCTCCGTGTATGTCGTGAAGGAGTTTTAATCCTTCGCTCTGCGGAATACATCGCATGAGCACCCCAGGTTCCTCTTTATAAAGGACACCTTCACCAAAGTATACATTTTGGCCTTTGGGATAGTCGATCCGCTTCTAGATCGTCATCGGCACTGAACTCGCTCAAGGTACATGTAGATGGGTGTCATCCATGTATCTTCGTACTCTAGAGAGGCTGTTTATAGGAGGCGTCTCTAGTTCGTCAACTACTGACGGCTTTTGAAGTCGCCCAAAACACCCTTTCTGCATTCGTGGATCGAGAGGAAGCTAGCGAGCTAGTTGGTCCTGCGAGGAAATTATCCTTCGAGGGATAAATTGTACCTCTGAGCCCAAAAGTGCTTTTCTAACTTTCAACTTCCGATAAATACGGGACATGGTCGGATTAGAGTATCGTACTCTTTTCCGACTTGATTTACGACTAGTCGAGAGTCTCTCTCACGAGTAGTCGTCTAAACAAGAGTGCTTTTATGCTCAGATACTAGCTAGCAAACCTCAGATTCTCGCCACATTATTAGTGGCTTGAAAGTTTAATTATATGGCATACTTTAAGGTTTCCTGAGGAGATTCCGTGACCACCCACCCCGAGCCACTTATCGTAGCAACCCGTCAGTACATCGCCCACCGATCGTGGGAATCAGATCGGGATCCCGAACAAAGTTCAGATTTGTCCATTCGGCGACAAAGTCCGCCAAGATCCGGGATTTAATGGCCGTCGACACGAAATGGATGTCGAACGCCCCAAGTTCGATCGACCATTTTGCCATGCGTTCACCGCTTCCTATTCGGAGGATCGCCCATGGGAAACTCGAGGCGACACCTAGTTTGTGCGTCTCAAAATAATGCCAGCTTCCTCAAGACATGAGGAGGGCATATAGAAGTTTTTGAACCCGAGGTAACGCTCCTAGGTCCGTAAAACCTCACCGACGTAGTAGATCGGTTGTTGAATGTTCTCACGCCTACAACCAAAGATCGCGCTCATCGCTGTGGCGTGGCAACTAGGTAAATTAAGAGCTCTCTCCGGTTTCGGGAAACCAGACAGAGCACTCGTAAGATACCTCTTGACTTCCTCAAGGCTAGGTTAGCCTCTTCCGACCACTCAAGCCTTCATGTTTCCTTAGAAGTTTGAAAAAGGGTCCTTTTCCCCCAGACGTGCTATGAAACGACTTAACGCCGCCATGCATCCTGTAAGTTTCTAGACTTCTTTCTTCGTGGTCGGGGGGCGCATCTGAGTGATGGCTTTTATCTTTTCGGGATTTGCTTCGATTCCTTGTGCAGAGACCAGAAATCCAAGTAATTTCCCTGAAGAGACCCCAAACACACACTTCTCGGGATTAAGTTTCAAGTGGTGTTTTCTAAGGTTGTCGAAAGTCTCCGAAGTCCGCGTGATATGGCCGAGCCGCTTGTCGCTTTTACGAGTAGATCATCAACGAGACTTCTAAGTTTCGCCTAATTGAGGAGCAAAGTCGTTTGCATCAAAGCCAAAAGAAGCTCCAACATTTTTAAGCGAATGGCATTTTGACATAGCAAAATATCCCAAACGGTGTAATAAACGCGGTCTTCTCTTCATCTTCTCGACACATACTAATCTGGTAGTAACCAGAGTATGCATCTATAAATCTCAACATTTCACATCCTGTAGTAGAGTCAACCAGCTGATCGATATGAGGTAAAGGGAAATCATCTTTTAGACAAGCTTTATTAAGATCAGTAAAGTCTACGCACATACGCCATTTGCCATTAGACTTTCTAACCATTACAGGGTTGGCCAACCACCCTGGGTGGTTAACTTCTCTTATGAAGCCTGCTTTAAGCAACTTGTCCAATTCTGACCTAAAAGCATCTCGTCGATCAGGGGCAAATCTCCGTAATTTTTGTTTTACGGGTAGTTTATCAGGCCGTAAAGCTAGCCTGTGCTCGATCACTTCCCTGAGGACTCTAGGCATGTTGGATGCTTGCCTGAAGGAAAGTGATGAGGGCGTCTTCCTATTTGGGGTCGGAAGAATCCCCAATGTGAACAGTCTTCGAGGGCTCCCCTTCGTCCAGAGGAACCTCTTTGACCTGGTTGTTCGGCTTAGGTGCAGCTTTAGGCTTCGACTTGTTAGTCAAGGCTGACTTTCATCTCGAGTTGGTAATTGTCCAACCATCTCGAGGGAGCGACGATCGCAGGAGTGCGTCATCTTCTTGTCACAATATATCGTGATCACTCCTTTGGGACCTGACATCTTAAGACATTGATACCCATAATGAGTAGCTATTAAGAATCTTGCCAAAGTAGGTCGTCCGAGTATGGCATTATATGCTATATCGAAGTCGGCCACATCAAAGGAGACCTTCTCTGTCCTAAAATTGCTTGGTGATCCAAACGTTAAAGGAAGAAAAACTTGGCCAATTGGTTTGGCCGAAAACCCTGGTACGATTCCATGAAATGAATATCGTACCGGCCTTACCTTTGTCCTGGGTACCTGCATCTCGTCTAGGGTACTCGTAAATAGTATATTTAGCGAGCTTCCACCATCAACTAAAACTTGATTAACTCGACAATTGTTGATGGTGGGTTCGACCACTATCGGAAATCGACCTGGTCTAGTCGAAGGGATCGTACAATCACCCTTCTCGAAAGTAATGGTGACTTCCGACCACTTCGTAATTTATTGACGAGGAGTCGATTGTGTTTATTTCACGCCGTGACTTTCACCGCCTCCGCGATTCATATGCCGAAGATCCCCCATAGATGTGATCAATGGTGTGTTATGGATCCTGGAACGACATCTCCTCATCATCCGACTCCTTCTGTCCACTTGTTTGGCCTACCTGTCAAGAGTGGGAAGTGGCCCCTTGCCAGAGTAATAGTCTTCGAGTTTCCGTAGGAAAACTCAGCAGTTACGAAGATTATGCCCTTCTTTTTTATGAAAGGGACACCACCTGGGTTTGTCATTTCTCCAATCTTGGTGCTTACTTTTACCTCGATCGGGATTTTGCTTGGGGTTGCGCGGCTCCTTGTCGCTTACGGCCAGGACCTCTTTAGAACCGGCAATTGGAGATTTGTGTCTCTTTGCCTTGTTCTTAGATTTCCTAGTCTTTTTATCCTTTTTCTTACTACTTTCGTCTGCTTCCTGAGGGATGTTGTCTTCACGATCGATAGTATTGTTCCACTCGACTGCTTCAGCAGCAGTCGCATATCTATCGGCCATCTCAAAGAGTTCGGCGACGGTGGCGGTGGATGTAAGCGATATCCTCTGTTATCCTTCGCCGCACGGACTCCTTGAAAGCCCCGATCACGCATGAGTCGTAAACTTCCGAATAGAATTTCAACTCGATCAAGCGCTGATGAATTGGCGTAGCATTTCATGGTCGTTACGCCTTATCCGTGCAGTCATCCTCCTTTCGAGCGATTATAAGTGCCCGTAAATTTGCCAACAAAAGATCACAGAGGTGTTGCCACGAGTAGATCGATTCGAATGGCTGGTTTAAAAGCCATGATCGTGCCGATCCTTCGAGCACAGTCGGAAGGTAATTTGCCATGACATACTCTCCTCCTCCTGCAGCTCGGATAGCTGTAGTATAAATCTGGAGGAACTCGATGGGATTCTGGGTTCCATCAAATTTCTCCAAATTTGCTGGTCGGAAACGAGGCGGCCAGCAAACCGCTCGAAGGTCGGGTGAAAACGCCCGGCACCCCGAGATAACCTCTTGCCTCCTTCTTTGCGTAAAAGAAGGGTTAATGTCGCCAGGCGATCGACTCGCCGATACCCAAACCACGGAGGGTGGACCTATGATAGGTCTCGACTTTACGAGGAAATACTCCTCGTACTCGCTTGTCGCCGTGCATCCGTCGCCGAAGTGGTGAAAGATCACCTCTCCTGGGGGCTTGTTGCGTCTTCCTCAGGTTAGGAGAACGACGTGAGTGAAGGTCATGCCGCCTTCTATGCGACGAGGTATCTGAACGACTAGCAGAAGAAGGAGCCGTACTACTACGACTTCCTGGTTGTGGTCGACGAAGACGCTCGAGTTTGGCCATCGTGTCGCAAAGCCTTTGTGTGATCTCTTCTGCAAAGAGATCATACTCTGGTGCTCGAGCGAGCTCTTGAGTCGGATTTTCCAGCAAGTCGTTGATGTGCTGGAGTTCTTGAGCTTCCTCCGACTGGAAATAAGCACGCTCAGGAAGGTTTTTCTGAGCCGCTATTTTCCTCCGTCGGGTTGTCTCAGAATGGCCTATTTCAGACCCCTGAATTGGTTTTAATGGAGTGCGAGAATGTTGAGGATGTCCCGCACGTTCATTAAAGTGTTTGTTTCGTTAAATCGTGGTGGCGCCGCCATTGCCACGAGGGGGTGTAGAGTATGCTCGTCGGGGAGCATCGTCAATCCTTCCTCTGGGAGAACGATTATTATCAGAGGGAAGGACGAAGACCTCCCGTGGATGACCTCCACTTGTGCTCGAGGCCTCCTCGCTTGAGGAGTAGTCGAGCGACACCATCTGGCGATTTGGAATAAACCCCTCCAAGTAGGGGAACTCCGGGTTATAACCGTCTCCGTCTGCAGGTGGACCCTGCGTGGGACGGTTGGACTTGGAGGAACAAAGATGCTCGATCCTCTTCCTCGCGGAAATACTCGGAGAGAGGACCATCGATGTCGATGGAGCTCCGAATAATGGCTTCAGAACTGTCTTGCCAAGTCGCATCGCCTTGGGGACTCAACGCTTGGAGGAAAAACTCGCCATGTTGTGAATTTGCCCCAATGCATCCCCTTTGTTGGTCGTGGTGACCCTTGCCCCCGAGGAAGTGGGTTCCTACGGGCGTATTGTTGTGAGGATAAGGATCCTCCACGTCCTCCGATGGCGACGCGATCTCGAAATCGATAGAAGATCTCGAGGCGGCAACACCGTCGGAAGATTCGATACTCGGTTCGTAGTCGAAACCGGCATCCATGTCGACGTCTGCGTAATCGGCCAAGTTGAACCAATTCTCCTCGTTCCATTCTCCTGCCATGGTTGTATCAAAGAGAAAAGAAAGAACTGCTGACAAGGAATTACCAGAAGATCCCCACGGATGGCGCCAATTATCGGTGTTTTAGAACCGATCTTACGTAAAGATTGTTTGATTCGGGGGGTCTTCACAATTGATCACGCAGACGAGAGAGACACGGGGATTTTTATACAGGTTCGGGCCTTCTCAGGTGAGAATAATAACCCTACTCCTGTATATCTTGTATTGGGTATCTGGATTACAATTAGCCGAGGGTCTTACTAACTGTCCTTCCCCAAAAAGCCCCTCCTCTCTATCTCTAAAAGACACTTATTTATACTACGCAGTGGTGGCCGTTGTCGTTCCAGGCTAATTAGTCGCTCATTATTGCGTAATAATGAGAGTAATTACTGGAGTAGTAACCTCCCATTTGTCAAGCAGCTTATCGATCGAGAGATAGTGGAGAATTATCTATAGTTATGTCAGGTATAACTACGTATTTTGACTGCTTAGATTCTCACCATTAAATGGGCCTTCTGATGAGTGGATCCAGTTAGTCGTGAGGAAGTCATAGCAGAACTGGTCATAGAAAAACTTACGACTAGGGAGGTAGTCGTAGAAAAGCTTACGACTGGGTACTGATCGTAGAAAGACTTATGATCGAACGTAATCGTAGGAGGACTTACGATTACACTATAGTCGTAGAAATGCTTACGACTAGGGGGTAGTCGTAGAAGAACTTACGACTACCTGACTTGCTCTTCCCTTATAATATTAAGGGGTATGCCATGTGACGTCATATTACATGATTATGGAATAATAAAATGAGGATTATTAGATCCTCGTCAATATTATTGATTCGTGCAGATTTAAATTAGTCTTTTATATATAGATTTGCCTGAAAGATTGTCTTTCAGTCAGCAATTTTTATGACTAAACTTTTTTATCCGGGTTACCCGATCTTCACAGCATAGGATCAAGGATAACATGTGATCAAAAGATTCCAATGTAGCAGGGGCTGATTTGCAAGAGTTCAAAAATTTCCAGGAGCACAAACCAAAGAATTCCAATGGGGAATGACCTATTTGCAATTATTAAGAACATGGAGGGCCAAAATGAAAAATGGAAAATCCGATCGGGTTATTAACCATAGCATCACCACTGGGACAGATTGAACCCGACTTCCTTCTGTTTTCCCGATCCCCTTCTATCTCCCTCCTTCCCCACCTTCAGCCGCTGACGACCCGGGCCATCTCGCTGGCGAGCCACCCATCTCAACCACACAACGGTCACCACAGCTACCAGTTCACCACCTGTCGCCGCCGTCCACTCCACCGAGTGCCACCATCCCTAACTCTTCCTCTGCCTCCTCCTGTGCGGCTGATGATGACGACCTCGACGATGCTGCTTCCTCTCCCCACCGTTCCTCTTGTGAGCTTCACCATCAAGTCACCGTCGAGAATGGCGCTGTCGTCCTCTTCGTATCCTATTCCTCCCTCTGCTTTGCCTCTCCATCAACAGCCCCAGCGGCAACCTTAGCCTCCTCTTCTTCCTCTATGCCGGCGTCGACCTCGACCTTCTCTGCTTCATCTTCTTCACCGACAAGCGACTAGTTGAATGATGTCTAGGGCTGACTAGTTGATGCCATAGTCGTAGCCATCAAATAGTGCCAAACCATATTTGTATTTGTTTCCAATAAAAACTAGTCATGTTCGTTTCTGAGCCGACACTAGCCAAAGATTATATGAGTCGGCGCTAGCCGAATTCGAATAAGCCCAGATCGATCGGCAAGTATCCAAGCCATTTTCACCCCTGGGTGAGAGTAACAACGAGAAGAAGGAACCCATCTTGCTCTGTTTGCTGGTTGGTATGGTTGTTTCGAGTACTCTTTCTTTTCGCTTGTGCTTTGTCGTTGAGTCGTGAGCGGTGAGGTTCAAGTGGAACAATTAGGCGTCGGGCTATGCTAGTCAATACAACGAGGTGTTGTTAGGATGTTCGCATGGGCCTTAGTGGCATGTCCACGCCATTCTCGGTTTACTCTTGGGTCTGGCCACAAAAACAAAAATGAGATTCGTTTTTCCGAACATGGTTGAGGAGGTGTAGAAATGGGCGATACAGTTACTCTCTCCTCTTCTCACATTCCCCGCCGCTCCTCCTCGCCACCAAACTTGATGGCGCCACACACGACTCCCCTTTCTCCTGAACTTGGGCGCTGGCTCGCTTACATGATGAAGCCTCTAACATACTGTAGCAATTTACTCCATAGTGTTTTATTGTAACAATTGATTGTGCGTCTATTGTTTCATTGGATAGATGAGATGAGTGGAAAGGCACGATATTCTTCTGTGCAATTGCTTCACAAAGTTAGAGGACCTCCTTCCTTCAAAAATCATTGCTCACAATCACACTCCTTCCATATCGTCTTCTTCCAGCTCCATCCCACACCTCTCACCAATCTATACCCAAATTGTTAGTCTTCCTCCTCTTGGATGCCATTGCTAGCAAATATCACCTACCATTAATGCATGTCGATCTGTCTCTATGGTTGTTAATGTGATTCCCTAAGGGCAGTCCCAATGGATGGTTTCTTGAGGCAGTTTCCAAGAGAGAAAGAGAGCAATTAATGTGCAATAGAAACTATCCTTCCCAATCCATGGTTTCTACAACAGTTTTTATATAAGAGATAACTTAAATGCAACACAAAAAAGGAATAGATCAACTGTGGCAAGCAACCATATAGCCTGATTGCTTTCTGCAGATCAGATCGAACATCTCGCAACAAAAAACACAGAATACATGGATCGCACATATAGTTCCCTAACCATATATTAATCATACCAATCCATAAAATAAAAGGTAATAGGCTGCGTATATAGTTGGCAACAAACTAACTAAAGTTCATGATATATTATAGTAAAATAATAAGGTGGCATCATCAGGTTGCACAGCATCATCTATGTTGCACGACAGTAGGTTCACAAGTCCTCCAGCGTTGCACAGCATCATCTCAGGTAGGTTCACAAGTCCTCCAAAAGCCATCAGGTTGCAAAAGTCCTCCAGAAGCCATCAGGTTGCACAGCATCATCTACAAGTGAAAGAATAATAAACAATGAATTTCAAAAAAAATAACAAAGATAAACATAGAGAACGAAAATAAACATAAACATGTATATCTCTAGAAACTGATCTACTATTAGATATGTACCTAATTATTTTGCCTATTTGAATTCCCAAACTTTTGCCAAATATGATCAATCAAATCAGATTGAAGTTGTTTGTACGCTTGGCGATCATGTAAGGCGGTATTTTTGTTAAGCACGTCTTCCATCTCTGGGTTTTGTCCATGAGAGATTGTAGCTTCTTGAACAATATATGTGCTGGCTTCCTCATTCAAATCAAGTGGAACCTACTCTATATCCTTCTCATCTTCAATTATCATGTTGTGGAGGATTATACAAGCAAGCATGATATTCTCAAGATCCCCTTGCTCGTAGAGACGTGCTGGTCGACGCAAAATACAAAAGTGAGACTGCAAAATGCCAAAGGCGCATTCAACATCCTTCCTTGCCCCTTCTTGCTGCTGTGCAAAAAGTTTGTGTTTGTCTGATTGTGGTTCACGTACGGACTTCACGAAAAACAGCCACTCTGGATATATGCCGTCAGCTAGGTAATAGCCGATATTATATTGTCTTCCATTGATAGAGTACTGCACCTTAGGAGCTTCTCCTCTCAGCTGATCGACAAACAAATGTGATTGGTTAAGCACGTTGATATCGTTGTTGGATCCAGCAACACCAAAAAAGGCGTGCCATATCCAACGATCGTGCGAAGCAACAGCCTCTAGAATGATCGTAGGTACACCGTGATCACCGCGGGTATACATCCCCTTCCATGCATAAGGACATTTTTCCCAGTGCCAATGCATACAATCAATACTTCCTAGCATGCCAGGGAACCCACGACGCTCACCGATCTCCATTAAGCGTTCAACATCTTGTACCGTTGGTCGCCTCAAATACTCCGCCCCAAATAATTCAATCACTCCCTTCACAAATAACTTCAAACACTCTACTGCAGTACTTTCACCAATCTTAATATACTCATCAAGCTGGTCTGCAGGGCTTCCATTTGCTAACTGTCTTATAGCAGCAGTGCACTTTTGAATTGGCGATAGCCCAGGACGATTAACAGCATCAAATCTTAAGGTGAAAAATGGAGACCACTCACCGAGGGCATCGACAATGCGCAGAAACAGGGGCCTCCTCATCCTAAACCTTCTACGAAAGATTGTAGAATTGTAGACAGGATTCTGCGTGAAATAGTCATCCATAAGCCGCTGATTGGCTTCTTCACGAGGCCTTGCCACATATCTCCTTGGACCACTGTTTCGACGACTCCCTTCTTCTAGCGCTTCAATATCATCCCTCAATTCTGCAACCACTTGATTTTCCAGGTCTTCTAATAATTCTTGCTCAACCAGAAAATCATCAACTGTGTATAAATCTTCTGGGTCTATGCTGCCATCCTCATCATGAGGTTCAGCATCTTGCGGTGGTTGGTGAGACATCATGGGAAGCTAGAGAGGAGAACTACAGATGGAGGGAAGTACTGGCCGTGCATATATGCACACCAGAGAAGCAGTTTTCACACGAAATAAATACTGCAGTTTGCAGGAGACATGCAGTTTTCAGTTTTCACAGCAAATACATAGTGCAGTCCCATACGACCACAGCAGAGATGTAGTGTTCACAACAATTTTCAGTTCACATGATCTAGACAAATAAAGTTGCAGTGTTCACACCAATTTCAGTTTCACAGAAAATAAATAGTGCTCGTTACAGTGGGCTGTGTTCACATGCAGTTTTCAGTTTCATAGGAATTAAATACTGCAGTTTTGAGTTTGACACCAAATAAAAAACAGAATGCAGTTTAGCAAATACCTTAATTATTTGTAGCAAATAAGACCATCCTCATGCTCTCCAGAGCTTTCTCCCTCTCAGCAAAAGCATGTGCACTCATATTGCTTGTGGGTGCTAACAATAGCTCTTTATAAGTGTCTAGCATTTTACACTTTACTTGTTCTTGTGCTGCCTTATGGGCAAGCTTGGCCGCCTAAGCTTCTTGCTTGCGATTTTGTTGCACCTCTGACACCTTCTCACGGTCCTTTCTAGCCATTGTGCTCACTTCAATGAACTTGTCTAGCTTCTCAGTAATAGCTGAATAAGCATCAGGTGCCTTCTTTTTCCCATAGCGCTCATCCTTGGCCTTCTTATGCCCCATAGGACGAATATTAGGATTTTCTTCCAAATTCACCACTTCAGCTGGCTTACTAGCTGCAACCTTCTCCGCTTCCTTTTCCATTTTTTTAACATATGCAGACCACTTCCTTTCATCTCGTACTACCTTCCATATATGTTTCAGCATGAAATCTTTATCATTATGTGTAGAGGCATACATCTTGTCAGCAAGATCCATCAATTGGTCATCACTAAACCCACTTCTGTACACTCTATTGGTTTTTATCCAGCAACCATGAAACTCACTGACTGGTTTCTTAACACGATCCCAACGAATTTTCAGCTGGTTCCGGTTTCTCTTGCGGCAACTCTTTGTGGTGTTGTTGTATTCTTTAGTAACATCCGCCCAATATTGATCTGCCTTCCTGTCAGTTCCATCAACTGGGTCCTTTGAGTTACGCAACCAAGCAGTGGCCTACATTTAAAAACAACAGCTCAAAGTTTACAACCAAACATAATTTTCCCTATAGTCCAGGCTCAAATTTTACAAAGTAAGAAAGGTGGCTTACCAATCTAATGTCTTCATCTTTCGTCCAGTTCAGTCGCTTGTCGGTCCTAGGATCTTGGGGGTTTTCATCAGCATCAACATCGATTGTTTCTTTGTCTCTTGCATTGCTTCCACCTGTCAGGGTTCGTTCAGAACTTGGAGCAATTGGAGAAGTTGCACTTTTCCTTTTTGTAGTTCCAACAAAATAGAAATTTTCATTGAGATGGTTAGGAGATTGGTCTGACTGCAGAAAATTGGTAAACCCACCTGGTGGGTACATCCTGAAAAAAGAAAAAAGATATGTTCAGTGCAAATGTGCTACAGCCATGTGGAAGTATCAAACAAATGACAGCTCTTTGGTAAACCATACCGATTATTTTTCAGAAAACAACATACTAGTGCAAACAATATCGATTATTTTCAGAAGATGTACTAGAATCAAATTGACAACTCTTTGCTAAACCATACTAGATGCACTGCCTGAAGGACTTGTGTAGGAGTGAAATAAACATACCCTTCAGTGGGAGAGGCCATAGGAGATGAGCTTGTGCACCACGCAGGAAAACCGGCGAGTTGAACACTTGCGGGTGCTGGAGATGACGCTGCAGCCAGGGCGGCGTGAGCACCGGCGACCGTAGCGGATCCAGCAGCAAGGGCGACGGGAGCACCAGTGCCTCGCCTGAAACTTGAGCTCAGATTTCTCGCCGGTTGATTCATTTTCCCAGAGACTTGGGATGGATTGGGGCAGAGGAGGCTAGGTCTTGGAATTGGGGGCGCACCTCTACTGATTCCAGAGAACAAGTGCTTGGATTGGGGCACGGGGGAAGGGAGAGCGGGCGATAGAGGGCGAGCGCGCGCGGAGGAATTGCTGAAGCGCGAGCGGCGCGCAGCGCGCCCGAATCTGCGCGGTGGTGGAGGCACGGCGGAATCGTCCGGATGGAAACGATGGCGTCTCCCAACGCGGTTTGGGCGATTTCTTCGGTCTCGATACTAGCGACGACTTCGGTTCCGTGGAGTAGAAATCGTTTCTGCTTTGTGCTCTCTCTCTTCTTTAATTCTATTGCCACATCAGGAAAAAGCTGAGCTGTCAAGGTAATTAATAGACATAGAAACCACCATAAATACACCATTGGAACTGCCCTAAGGTTATTTGCATCCATTGATCCTCTTTCTCTAGTCACTTCTCCCTACGCATCGCTTACTGTGTCATTTTCATTGGACTTAACACCACCACTACTTACGTGGAATCTAAGGTTGGGTGGATTCTAGCTACGAATAGACTGTACTCGTATGCAACCTATAGCAAAATCGAGGAACTTGATTTTAGTTTTTAGTCGTCCTCTCGATTAAGTAATCCAACCTATTTTTTTTTTGTATAAAAACTTATAATCCAACCTATTATCGTCTTAACTAAAAAAACATCATGCTCAAGATCAAAGAGAAGAGAGGATTAGTGGCAAATAATTGATCCTCCTCGAGAAGAACAACCCAAGAGACCCACACGGGAACCGCGAGAAATGGGGGCGACCCTCCCAATCGGAACGAGCAAGCAGCATCCGTCTGTCTCACCGTCTCCGCCCCTCCCTCTCCTTCCTTCCTTCCCTTTTCCCCGCAGGCGGCAGGCCGACCTCGCCGACGCCGACCCCCTCCCCTCCACGCGCGTGCAGAGGCAGAGAGAGCGCGGCGGCTCACGAGCTCGGGGCCTCCGCGATCTGTTAGGTCGGGTCCCCCCCGCCTCCCCGCGCCATGTCGGCGGCGGCCTCCGCGGCGGCGCTTCTCCTCCTCCCCCTCCTCGCAGCTGCCGGCGAGGGGGTCTGCCCGAGGCCGCCCGCTGCCGCCGCCATCCTGCGCCAGGCGTCGGACTCCTGCCCCGCGGCGGACTCGCCGGGGCTCCGGGGCCACCACGTGAGCGTCGTGGAGGTTAGCGTGGCTTGTCATTCCACCGCTTAAAATTCGCCATTAAACATGAATATAAATAGCGTCTGTTTTTCAAGTGTCAGTGTTTTGCTACCATTTTACTTTGTGATTTGATCATATCACAGTGTTCGTAACTGTATGATCTAATCTAAGTTGCCCCACCCAAGATAATTTTGTTAATACAATTCAATTTTATGGCGTCACTGAGTTAACTTTGTATTCGAACTTTCTATCTCAATGAAGCGGGGCGCTATAGGGGCGAAGGCCGGAAGGGTTCCATGGCTTCTTGACATAACACCGCTTGTTGGATTGAATGACATGGTTTTTCCAAGTTGAAAGAATAGCACAAATGGGAGGTGGCAGGCATGAAACCTATTTAGTGTCGTGCACCTGCTTGAAGTTGTTGAATTTGGATGCAATCTAGGTTTGGCATGATGGTATTTTGTGGATTATGGTGTTGTTGTTTTAGGTTAGCTCTATGAACATAATGCAATTTCATGGTAATCTTCTTTGGTTCAGCTTTGGATTTGATAATATGTTATTTTGGGTTCTAGCCTCAGGATATGCTTAATGTCTTGGATTTTGAATGACTGTGATGATGGTATGATGTAATTTGAAGGTAGTGGGAATTGGCTGTCATTGATTGTGCGTTAGAAATTCTTTTGTCACCCAGGATTGCAGAAATACCTTTTAGTTTATACCAATTTTAGTAAGTGCCTGTATGCTCTCTACAGAATTGATGTGCTGTTTATGCATGCTGTAGCAGTATAGGTTCAACTATCAATAGTTGTCTAAAAGTATAAATGTTTACACAATTGGAATTGTTTCGTGGGTTCTCGGTTTTGATATCTGTTTGCATAGAGGGGTCTATGTTGCTTTTAAAAGAGTTAACTAGGTGAAGCATCACTTTCCCTTCCCAGCCTCCCCTCTCTCGTGCTCTCCCTTGTAGCAACTTCGCCGTTCCTCTCCAACCCACTGCAAGACCCCTTCCTCCGTCAACTTCACCACATGTGAGTGGGTGGGGGTCCATCTCGTCTCCAATTAGGTTTTTTTTGCTGTAATTAGGCTATACGCCTGACGCCTGATGCCTGTAGGTGGCTCGATGCCAGCTTTATTTTTTTATTTTTTACAGGGAATGCCAGCTTTATTTCCTAGATTAGGTTTCTTCCCCTTCTTCCATGGTGGCTCCCTTCCGTGTTGCTGTCAGCCAACAAGCTCAAGATGGGGATTCTGCCATTGAAGAAAGCAAGTACTTAGATGCTCCTCTGGATTCTCTTTTCCAATCTTGCGAATTCCACCTCATATCCTCCGCCGCCGTCGAGGTTGAAAACTCCCAAATCAGCTAAGGTCAGGTCCTCATCAGTGAGAATAATCTTGGCGCAGATCTCGTGCACATGCATTGCCATCAATGATCCGAAGCTAGGTTCATTCTCCTACTCAATCTCCATCTTTAATCAGCAAAACAGAAGGAGCAGAGGACACCCTCACCTCTGGGCGCAGGACACCTCATTGAGTACCTGTACCGCCAATGCTGCTGCAGTACATCTCCAGTGCTGGTGCTCGTCATCGACACACGCTGTTGTGCTTCTTCATCCTTTGTTGTGTGGTCATGTTCTAGAATGTTGTAGGGACCCTGTTGTAATTCTATACTTCTCTAAGGGCCTCTTTGTAAAAAGTTGGATCGATGTACTGAACTTTGTTATGAATGAATCAAGAGTTAGGGTCCAAGTGTCTTGCGAAAACAAAAGGTGGAACATCCATTAGATACCTTTGACATGGCGGTAAATGCAAGATGCTCCTCTTTAGTTAACTGTTACATTCAGATTTATGTGCACAAGTTGATTGGCCAAACTGGGCATCTAATGAAGAGTCTTGGACCTATTTTTTTTTAAAAAATTTTTAGTCTTTAATCTTGAGTGAATTACTCTTCTATCGCTTCATACTCAATTTTTTATGTGCCAGGGGGATGATGGTGTTCTGCAAAAGGCGGTGACTCTTGTGCTGCAGAACCGGGAAGATTTTGTTGCTGTTCTTTTTTATGCTTCGTGGTGTCCTTTCTCAAAAATCTTCAGGACAGATTTTCAAAAGCTGTCATCCTTTTTCCCAACGATTGCTCACTTTTCTTTTGAAGAAACTCGTATCAGACCAAGGTGTGTATTTCCTGAAAAAGGAAATCTGTTGGTTAGGTTTGACTAACTTTTGGCTTGGTATTCACTTGAGTATGTAAATTGCAGAATGTTATCAAGATATGGAGTTCGTGCCTTTCCTACACTTTTCCTCGTGAACTCTACAGTTCGTGTGCGGTATCATGGATCTCGGACCATGAATTCTCTCGTTATGTTTTATAAAGATGTTACAGGTATGATTTTATAATTTTCTCGAATCTGGGAAACTAATGAATCATCTCGTATTTTGATTGATTAAACTAAAACTGAATGTGTCCTGCTATACGTTGCCTTTCACATGTATATTGCACTGCAAATTTAGCATGTCGCTTGTGTACTTATGGTGACATTAATTTCCTATGGAGTTCGGTGTACTGTAGTATACATTATATGTCTTATTATGAACATGAAATTCTTTTTACTTCCTAGTTTGAGCTGATGCTAGTGTTCATTACTTTATTCATTCACCCCCAAAAGTTTTTCAGTATTTCACCCTTTTTTCTAAAAAATGCTGAAGGTATGAATCCTGTGTCACTGGATGCAATATCCCTGAAGAGAATTCAAGACACAGTAAATATAATTGAGAATGACAAAAAGGCCGAGCAGGAGGATTCTCTGTTCTTATGGGCAAGATCACCAGACAGATTACTTCATCAGGATACATGTCTTGCATTGGCTAGCTCGTTTGTCATCTTGAGGTTACTCTATTTCCTTCTTCCCAAGCTCAATGCATGTGTGAAGCAAGCCTGGAGGATGCAACTTCATGAACTGAAAAGGTTATTTCCTAGCTTATCTTGAGGAAGCTAAAGTAGAACAGAACATTTGAGCTTTTGAACTGACTAGGCAAGGCAACATATACAGAAGAAAGTGATGCAGGCAGCAAACCGAAATCATATGGGGGTGGTTTTCTGTCACTGTCTGCTCAAAGATAATCCAACTTGGTAATCAACAAGTGAAACGGATAGTCTTAGCAGCGCTACGTAGCCTCACAGTATGTAATGTGCATTTCCTCTCTGTGTCATTGCTGCATTTATTGTTCTGGGTAGTAAAACTTACAGAATCTGCCTGCATCTGCCTGCGTCTTACTGGGGCAAGATGATTTATGGAGCAATTATATTTGGTCTTTCTTGTGAGATAGTACAAGCTAGAAGATGAGGTGATTCTCGTTGGAAATGCTGATTCGCACTGATTGTCATATTTCTGTACAGCTAGCGTCAGCCGCCTCCTTGAAAACTTCTGTATCATGTTGTTTCTCTTGGCATACAAAAATAAAATTTCTGAGCTTTACTGTTGTTCTAACTTGGTCATCATAGGCAGCATGCAGGACTAGTTTTGTGATTTGATAAACTCAATACTTCCAAGGGAGTCCCTACCTCTTGTATGTGCTTTTGTATTCTTTTGATTGGCTGATTGTTCTAGTAAGATGCCCTGGTTTGACAACGGAATTGCCGGCTGATGTCTCTCTCGCCGGCGTGTGTTGTAAGTTGTGATGTTACCTGGTCTGATGCAGTTCCATAACCAGTGTGTTTTATCTATTTCTCTTGCCAGACTGCGTGTTTGTACTGGCCATATAAATTTCTTCTGAATGCAATTGGCAATGACTTAATCCGACATATGCAGCTGTTACAATTCTACTTCTGTTGATAGTTGACATTGTCTCTATATGGAGCTCGACAAAGCTTATGTAAATCAACAATTTTTGTACAGTCAACCTCCTAGTCGTGGGTACTATTGGAACATTAACACTAGATCCAAAACGAACGGATCAGATGCATGAAGCCTGCGGGGACGAGCCCGTGGGCCGTAATGGTAAATCCTCGGCTGTTCCCGAACAAAAAGGCGCCAGTTATTTGCGCCTGTTGATGCCGTTTACCAATGGAGAAGACGGAATCACTTGCCAGAGCAAAGCTCGTCGCCATCCCAACCTCAAAACGTTTGCTCCAAAAAAATAAATAGAAGAGACTGTAAAGAAAACCCAACAAGAAGAAGAGAATAGATGAGGACCACGCAGAATAGAACGACGCTGATAAGCTCTTTATATATATACACTTTGCCGGATAAGCTACAGTACATGATATTGACAGCAAACTGAAAAGATTCAGAGAATCAGAAGTTTGCTGTTACAATAGACAGATATGTCGAAGGTTCAAACTTCTGATTCTAGGAGATATAAACTTCTATACTTTTAACAACCTCCCTCAATCTCAACGTGAAGAAATCAAATTGAGATTGTGTCAATTGCTCCAGAACTACCGAGCGTTGAGAGGCTTGGTGAATATATCCGCAACCTGATCTTGAGAGAATAAATCTTATCTCCAGTGTTTTGCTTGCAACTTTCTCTCGAACAAAAATGGAGATCCACTTCAATATGTTTTGTGCGAGCATGAAACACAGGATTAGCTGACAAATATGTGGCACCTAAATTGTCACACCAAAGACAAGGAGCTATGCTATGAAAAACTAGTTCACTAAGTAAGGACTGCAGCCAAGTGATTTCTGTCGTAGCATTGGCAAGAGCTTTGTATTCTGATTCAGTGCTCGATCTTGACATAGTTGCTTGTTTTCTCAAGCTCCAAGATACCAGATTAGCTCCAAAGTACATGGCAAAACCTCCAGTCGATCGATGATCTTCACACACACCAGTCTGCGCATCGAAAATGCGGCGAGAGAGTGGAGCTTGACCTCGAATCTCCGATCCGATACTGTGTGAACTTGGATATCTAAGAATCCTTTTAGTCTTGTCCAATGTACATAGGTTGGAAAATGTAAATCGATAAACTTTATTAACCAAGAAAGCAATGTACGGTCTTGTGGCGTCGAATCTTGTAATGATCCCACAACATACGTAATTAGACATTTTTGTATCGTAGAGTGAATCACCTTCAGTCTTTGTAAGTTTTTCTGAGATGCTCATTGGAGTTGATGCAGGCTTGCAGTTATGCATATTAGTTTTCAATAATGACTCCTTTATATATTTTTGCTGAGTAAGTAGAACCCCATTCTTTATTGGAGTCACTTCTATTCCCAGAAAGTAATGCAGAGAGCCTAGATCTTTCACAGCAAAGACCCTATCTAATTCCTACAATAATATGTTCACAGCTTGTTCTGAGGAGCTAGCCACGATGATGTCATCAACATAAATCAACAAATACATAGTAACTCCATTGTGCTTGAAGATGAACATAGATGTATCTACTTTAGAGGCCACAAAACCAGCTTCCTTGAACTTAGTGCTGAGTCTAGAATGCCAAGCACGTGGTGCCTGTTTCATACCACATATTGCTTTGTTTAGCTAACAAATATACCCAGGTTTCTGCAAGCTCTTATATCTTGGAGGTTGTTTCATATAGACATCTTCTTTAAGTATGCCATGCAGAAAAGCATTTTTAATATGTAGTTGTCTTAATGACCAACCTTTGGAGACTGCCATGGATAGTGTTGATGGTTTATTATTGATTTTATGAACGAATGCTAGGGGCTCTCCTGGAGCGAAACCACACAGAAAAGGACACGAGAATTTTATACAGGTTCAGGCCTTCTTCTGAGAGAATAATAACCTTACTCCTGTGTTTGTTGTATTGATTGTGTTTACAACAAGAAGAAGTCACTAAAGCTAAGGCTTAATCTTCTTGTCACTTGCTTCCCATCTGCCCCTCTTCCTCTGTCCGCCGATTTTACTCCTTATATAGTGCATGAATGGATGGCAATTGTTCACGCCAAGAGGCACCTTGTCATTTGATGCAATGCATACGTTTAAGGGTAGTTATTGTCAGAGACACATCCCCCATATCGCCTTGTGGTTATGTTAGAGACATGTTTAATACGTGCAGTTATTTCAGGAATAACGACACATATTAGCTACTACGTGTATTAAATACAGCGCACAAATATTACTAGTCGATTGAGCCCACATGTCTGTAGGCTTTATCGTCCATAGGGTGGTCACAGATGACCTAGTCGTAGTAAGACTTACGACCATGTGGTAATCGTAGTAGGATTTACGATCAATAGCTGGTCGTAGAAGAACTTATGACCATATAGGGTGATTGTAGTGGGACTTACAATTAATAGGTGGTCGTATAAGGACTTACGATCATATAGGTGATTGTAGTAGGACTTATAATTAATAGGTGGTCGTAGAAGAACTTACGACCATATAGGGTGATTGTAGTAGGACTTACCATCGATAGGTGGTCGTAGAAGGACTTACGACCACTAGGTGTGTATGATCTCCTTCATTGTTAATAGTGAGGGGTACCTTTGAAGGTTATATAAAATACATTATTATCTATAAACGTTATAGATAAATAACTTAATTAATTGATAATTATTAGATCCTCGTTAGATAGAATAAGTCTGATAGTAGTAGGCTTGACCACTGGGCTAAAGGTGTCATCATAATCAATGCCATGCCTTTGTTTGAATCCCTTTGCAACTAGTCCTGTCTTATATCTATCAATACTTCCATCAGACTTCTTCAGTTTATATACCCATCTACAATCAATGACATTAAGTCCTTGTTGAGGTGGGATTAAATACCAAGTTTCATTCTTGATGAGAGCATCATATTTAGCATCCATTGCCTTTTTCCACTCAACCTTTTTTAGTGCTTCAATGAAGGTTGCAAGTTCTGAATAGACAACATTAAATGACAATGCAGTATAAGGAATGGTGCCATCAGTTCTTACCTTAGGCACCTTAATGTTGTTCTTCAATCGAGTTCTCCTTGTCCTTCCTGAAGGTGCAACATGTTCAGATTCTAGATTAGCTGCTGATCCTTCCCTAGATGATTCTATTGCAGAATTAGAATTTTCAGCATACTTTGTTGAGTTTGAGTTATGTCCCTGTAAGGCCCAGGATTAACATCCCAGATCTTCTGTGCATAACTGAACTAGTCCCATGATCAGTGGCTAGCTCACACAGTAAACAAATGTGATAACACAACCATAAACGCTAAAATTTATTAATAAACAACAGAGTTGATTACAAGATAGCCTTACAGGGCAACATTAAATAAACACAGCGGAAGACGATGAAGAAGTAGTGGAGTCGGCTAATGCGCCCTGAGCAATTGGTAGGGTAGCGGCCTAGTCGTCATGATCCATACCTGAAGCGAAGTCCTTCTCCTCTGAAATTTGTTTGCATAAAGCAAGTATGAGCACAACTTCCGTGCTCGCAAGTTACATCCGTCAGGTAACAGAATGACATGCATACATGGATGTAACAATAGAAAGGTTTATAGGGTTATTTGTGCAAAACAGCATTTGACATTAAATACCATAATAAGTTCAAAAGCTCAAGTTTTATAGAATCAAAAAATTGATTTTTGAATTGATAAAGATAGTGTAGGCACCAACCTAACACCAACGTAAACACAGGCACCAACCCGGGGCTTTAACCCATAACTTTTCCCATGGACACCCATCCATAACAAAATTGTTTTACAAAAACATTTTGAATCAAAATCAAAGTCTAACTTTGAGTGGCTTTGCTAGCATGTCCATGACCGTGGACACGGCTATTCGAATAGATTAACACTCTGCAGAGGTTGTACAACTTTACCTACAAGAGATAATCAACTTTTAATGTCCGTCTGACACACTTCCGAAGGTGTGCGACTAAGTGATCATCACGAGGCCTTTACAATGCATCATTCCACCATAGTTCTCCCTCACTATGGTTTCGCCCCCTTTGGACTACCCGTCCGCAGGGTTCAGGCCCCCTCTTGCGCCAGGTGGGACTAACAAAGTTCATAACATGACTACCCACCGCACCAACAGGAACGACCATGATGGAACTTTGCAAATTATTCAGCCAGGTCCTGCCCATACAAGACATGTGGTAGTACTATGCGGCTTAGCAAGATGCGGCTCGAAGACCGGTCCTTAACTGACCTGGGCGACAACCAACAGAACCCTGGGCCTCAACCTACCCAGTTGAGCCCGTGCATAAACCTGCACCCATCAGACAACCAATTCGCCCAAGTCCAAACCATCATTTTATTTTGTTTTCTAAAGTCATTTATAAAACTCCCATGACACACCAATGCCAAGGGTACCATTTAAACAATAGTTGATTTCTGGCTGAAATTCCCCAAATGAAACATATTTGGTCTATAAGCATGGCTAAGCACAATATTTTCCAAAATGATCCCAGTTCATACTATCGTATCAACCAGGTTTTGACTAGGGTGACAACATATTTGACTCAATTATCAAAATTGGCCATACAAATGATTTTAGGCATAACTATAAATTTAAAACAGGAATTTAAATTACTGAATATAAATAAGCATGCAGTAATAATTTGAGATAGAATTTAAATAATTTTAAATAATGGGTGCAAATATGATCAAGAATGTAACTTGCCTTGCTCAAATAATTGCTCTCAAACGACGTCGAAATCTGACTCTCCGAAGTCGTCGAAATCTATACGCGAAAATAAGCCAAATTCAAACTAAATTCAAATAAGATTCAATTTAACTCCAAATTGAAATTTTTTGGTTTAGTTAGCTATATCTTGAATTTAGATAAATTTTGAAATTTGAATGGGCTCAATCGGAGTTCGGATGCAAAAGATATGAGCTCTGGAAGTTTGAAAATACATAAAATGATAGAATTAGGGTTTTTCTGAATTTTGGGAATTATTTTTCTAAAGGAAAATGACTTTATTGCGCAAGATGATGCCAGCGGCTGATTTTCGGGATTTAAATGAATTAAAAGAAATTCCGACATGTGGGACCCACATGTCGGTCTCACGGCTCACATGGACTAAGTCCACGGTGGACCAGCGTGCGGGACTGCGTGGCTTGCCACGCAAGCAGCCAAGTGGGCTGCCACATGGCAGCCACGCACGCAAAAGCGCCGAGGTGGCGCCACGGTGGCGTGCCACGTCGGCGCCAGACGGGGGTGGCGCTCGGGTTCCAAGGAACCGGCGAACGGTGGCGCGGCTGCTGCGGCGAGGTGCTAGGAAGGAAGAGGAGGCGATAGGGAGCATGGTTCTTACCTCAGCGGTGGCGGAACGGGCAAGGATGGCCGGCGGCGAAGGGTTAGGCGGCGGTGAAATCGGGCTCGCGGTGGCGATGGAGCTCCGGCGGTCCTTGGCTCGAGTGAGTGCACGCACATGGTAGCCCTGGGAAAAGCGATGCCAATGGTGTCGGCGGCGAGGTCGAAGCACCGACGGTGGCGGTGCTAGAGGCGGCGAGGTGCTTGCGGCCGACGGGGAGAAAATCTCAAAATCCGACGAGATGAACGCGAAGGAGGAGGAATGAGTGAGGGGGAGAGGATGAGTGCGGAGTTGCGCACCTGGTGCTCCCTTTTATAGGGGCCGGGGAGGGGTGAAGGAGGAGATCGTGCACGCGGGTCTTGCGGCGGCCATGGCGACAGTTTTGGCGATCGTGGGCGCGAGGAGAGGGGAAAATGGCCGGAGTGGGCGCGGGATTGAGGGGTGGTTTGAATGAGCACGTCCGCGCAAGGAAAGGAGGCGAGATTCGCGGTGTTGACGAGTTCCTCGTGTGCGACCATGGCGGCAAGGAGTAGCGGCTGCGGGAGGAAGAAACGGGGGAGGAAGAAGGTGCAGTGGCGGTTGGATGTTGATCCGACGGCGCGGTGAGAAGAAGAGAGAGGGAGGCGCGTAGGTGCTTGGTGGCCGTTGGATTTAGATCCAACGGTCAACACCGATTGAGACGTTCGGCTGTCCGAACATCACACTGAGATATGACCGTTGGATCTCAATCCAACGGTTCAAATGCGCTGAAGTTGAAAATGTGTGGGGGAAGTTGCCTGTTGGATTTAAATCCAACAGTGAGAATCGGGTGCACGGAGGAGCGGGCCTGAGTGGGCTGCACGTGCGTGGATTTTGACATGGGCCGAGGAGGTTTAGGCCCAAGGGCTGTTTGAGGGTTTTAATTGATTTTGTAATTTAAATAATCTAGATAATTCAAAATAGCTTTAGAAAATTGTAAATAAAATCCAAAAATCTTGAGAAAATTCACAGAAATTCCCTGAGGCATTTTGGATTTAAATAAAATAGTTCCAACTTATAATTGGCTAAAGATTTTGCAAATAAATTATTTTGGCTTTTAATTTACTTTGGAAAAGCTTTAAAAATTCCAAAAAATTCTAGAAATTAAGTAAATTTTTATTTTTTAAATTAAATCAAATAAAACTTCAAGAACTTCAGATAAATTTCACTTTTGACTTTTAAAATTTTAAAAATTCAAATAAAGCAATGAAACTCTATCAAATGTCAGAAAATCCAATAAAACATTAACTTTATTTTATTTTATTTTATTTTATTTTGGTAACATAACCTTGGGATGTTACAGTCCCCCTGACTGAAAATTTTCTACAGAAGAGCTATCAGAAAGCAATGAAACAACAACATTAAGTTCAGAGAAATATTCAATTGGGCAATGTTGAGCAGAATTATGTTCGGAGGTTGGTTGTAAGGAAGGAAGCATAACAGTATCAACATGAATCGAGCATGTGGAAGGTTGAGTTGGATTTTCAGAGAAGGGAAAGCGCTTCTCATCGAAGACAACATCTCTAGAGAGGTAAACTCGTCTAGAGGCTTTGTGTAGGCATTTGTAACCCTTGTGTATATTACTGTATCATATGAACACACACTCTAGAGATCTGAACTGAAGCTTATGAGCATTATATGGGCGCAAATTTGGCCAACAAGCACAACCAAAAGTGCACAACATACCATAATCAGGTTTTGATCCAAGAAGTCGTTCAATAGGAGTGCAGTTGTTTATCACTTTACTGGGTAGCCTATTGATCAGAAAACAAGCTGTTTGAAATGCATCATCCCCAAAATGGATTGGTATGTTAGCGTTTGCAAGGAGAGAAAGTTACATCTCTACAACATGGCGATGTTTGCGTTCAGCCAAGCCATTTTGTTGGTGAGTGTAGCGACAGGACACACGATGTGAAATTCCAACATGATTAAAGAAGGTGTGAAGTTTTTAGTACCCCCCTCCCCATTGAACACATATAATGTGTTTGTTCAGGAGCCTTTCAACATGTTTTTGGTACTAAGTGAAGACATTAAATACTTTAGCCTTACTTTTAAGAGGATAGATCCAAGTGAATTTGCTAAAGTCATCAATAAAACTAATATAATATTTAAATCCATTGACTGAGGTGTGAGCAGGTCCCCACACATATGTGAACACAAGCTCAAGAGGGGACATAGAAGTATGAATTGAGGAAACAAAAGGGAGTTGATGACTCTTAGCTAATTGACATGGTCCACAAATGAACCTATCACTGGTCTCTAATAAGTAAGGTAGATTATTTGATCTAATGATTTCTTGAACGACAGAGGTGGAAGGATGTCCAAGTCTGCAAGACCATTGGACTGAAGTTGGTTTGATGCTGACAAAGGTTTTCTTGGTGTAGGCAGAAGTGGTGTGCGGCGACTTGATAGGATAAAGTCCATCCTCACATCTACCTTGAAGAAGGGTCTTCCTTGTGGACTGATCCTTCATAAAGAAATTTATAGGATGAAACTCAAGAAATACTTTGTTGTCAGTAGTAAACTGATGGACAGATAGGATTTGTCGTGATGACTGAGGTATATGAAGAATATTATTCACTTTAAGAGATTTGCAAGGAGTAGTAATATGAGATTGCCCAACATGAAGAATTCTCATACCTGAATCATTTGCTGTTTGAACCATGTCCTTGCCATTATACATCTCCTTTGAGGTTAGCTTGTCATAGGATGCAACCGTGGATGCTGCAACAACAACTATGTTGTTTTCTTTAGTTTGATAACTATGATCAAAGCGATGATAGCATTTTAGTGCTACATACCCCATCTTGCCACGCACTTGACACTGTGGTCAAGGTACAGATTGTCCACTCTGCTGCGAGCCACCTCGGCCTCGACCTCGTCCGCAATTGTTGTATGTGTTCTTCTTGTTGTAACTGCGAGAGATATTGTTCACTGAGGAACCTGCACCTTATATCCCTGCATAGAGTTAAGATGACCCACTCGCATCTCATAATTCAGAATATAAGCATGTGGATATCATGAGAATATGCTTACGATTTTAGGATGATGATACAATTAGAAAATAATGTTGAGGGTTTGTCGAAACACTCGTTTTTGACAAAGTTTAGGAAAATCGGTAGGACCGTAATTTATGCGCGGTATTACCGCAGCGCGGTATGACCGCAATTTGTGCGCGGTACTACCGCAGTGAGGTATGACCGGATTCTAGTCGGCTGTACGTTTTTTTGAAGCGCATATTTTTAGGAGTTTCTTCTTCCCTGAGGAACGATATGATCGCATCTCTTGAGTGGTACTACCGTAGTGCGGTAAGATCTTGGTTTTGCTTTGTTCACTGGCCAACTTGGTGGTGATGTTTGTAGATTATGTCAATCTCATGGGTTTCATGGCATATGCGTTGCATGATGCGTGTTTTGACTAACGAGGGTCAAGTTGCGAATAACTTGTTCTCAGAATCAATTTCTTGGTCTATTGTTGTGTAGGAAGCTTGGAGGTCAACGACGGTCAATGGCGAGGATGATCGAAACTAGGCTTGGAGAGCTAAGGTCCAGGACGATCGAGGATGCTGGGTGGAATCAGTGGATTCAAGCATGACGCAAAATGGACAAGGATGACTGAACAGGAAGTTCGGTGCGACGGGTTGTATCAAGCGGTGTGGGGGTCGGTGCAAGTGCCATGGTGGTTTCGGTGGGAGCTGGATGGGAGAGACTCGCCGACATGAAGAGAGCCGTTTGATCAACCTACACGCGGCGAAACATGAGATTGCTTCATGAAGATTGGACTCGGTCTTTAGAGAAGGTCGAGAAGAGGTATTTTGATAACTTCACCAAAATACTACTTTGATGGCTTTTGGCTAACCACGGTGCAAGATGGCGCAAGGAGAGGTGGTTTAGGTCAAATGAAGTTAAAGATCACGAAGAAACGAATTCGGAAAGCCCGGTTCGTTATCTGTTTTGAGAAACGTGCATGAGTGTAGACCCGTTTGTGTGTGGGCTTAACGGGTGCCCATTAGAGATTCCTCTCATGGCCTAGCCTCCACTATAAAAGGGGAGGGTGCTGGTTGTACACCTCCCAAACCTTGTACCTAGAAATCCTAGTTTGTGTTTTAGGGATATGAGAGGAAAGTGGAGAGGTTAGGGTTCTTGAGAAATGGATTAATTGAGTGCTCAAGTGTTGAGCTTTTATCCTCTATGGTGGAATGATTATAAACCAACTTCAATCTCCAATCAATCCAAGCAAGATTCTTCAAGATGACTCTCTTCTTGTTCTTGCTCTCTCTCTGATGATTTTGGGTTTTTGATGATCATTTGGTTTATCTTGCTTGCTATGACATGTGGGAGTGCATCTATGATCATCTTGATCATCTTGTACCCACGAGCAAGCTTTTGGATCCAAGTTTGATTTTGGGCTAGTTTTGGAGCAACCTCCACTCAAATAGAAAAAGATCAGAACTTTGGCAATGATCTACATGATCTTTTGATTGGAATAGGTTTATGATATCCTAGAGAAGATATGTTTCAAGTTTCATGAAGTTTGGAGCTGTGGATCAAAAGTTGTGCCAATTTTGGATTTTGATTTCGGGCTGATTTTCCTGTTCATCATGGTGTTTCTGTGAGGACCCCGGTTTATTCGGCTTGTACTGCTTAACCATCCACTTGGTCCTAGCAGCACAAATAAAATAAACCAAGCCTCGAGATATGTATACTTCCAAATGCGATATACACACCGTTACAAAATCATGCATCAATTCCATTCATACACATAGAGCGAAGCAAAAGCAACAAGCTGAAAGACATACTTAATATAAAGAGAGTTATTACAAAAGAGGCCGACCGGCCAAATAACACATAAGTAACTAATTTAAGCAATGAAAGCAAAGGGCCATAAGATGGCGAAACAAAAGTCAATCGGTGTGCCTTTACCCACAAGGCAATAACCGGACCGCCAAGCTAATCGCTCGGACACCGCCACAACAAATCTCACAAAAGTGAGGCCTCGAGCTCACCTTCTTCCTCTGCAACAAAACAATTAAGCATAGCATCAGTACAAAAATTATTTTTGTACTGCAAGATGACGTGTAAGATAACGAACTATAATTAACTACATGCAAGCTTAATTTAAGTGGAGGAGGCTCTGGACTTATTTTGACATAAAGCAAGTTTTCTTTGCAATAAGGTAATACATTTGAAAGCAAGTTTGCAATTAATTTCTATTGTTCAAATAAAAGAGAAACAATTATAACAATAGGTAGAGAACAACAATGTCCTAGCAGTGACCAACCCAATAGTCACCACAACAATAGCATGAAGTACCCCTTCATACCACCCATGTCAAGTTTAAGTTTTTAAAAGGTTGTAGTCTAGTTCTTGCACGACCTTACCAAGCATGTCCATAACCTAGGGCGAGGCTATTCGAATAGTTTTAACCTGCGAGGGTGTACCAATGTACCCACACGATAGACCGCCTTTCCACCACCACGGTTAGCATACTTCCTTTGGTATGCGGCACGGCTAAGTCTAACAAGACACTTTCAATGGACGATGCTAATTAAGAGCGCAACCCACGGAGAAGGACACATTAGGACGGACCTAACAGTGCGCTAATGCTCCTCCAACACCACAAACACACACACACAGAACACACCCACCAACCGCTCATAATTAACACCTCCCAAAGTACTTAGTCAAGAGAGGTTCCATATCCCCTCGTGTGGTTGTACGCAATAAGCGCTGGCTTAGTGACACAAGTAACTTCGGTCCTTGGGGACTTAGGCACCATTCAAACACACCCAGCAGATCACACCAACATACCATTGTGCCCAAGTCAAGATATAGTTTGTTTTCAGTTTTTGATTTGTAAATCAATAAAACACAAGGATTGAACATAATGGAATAATATAAGTATTTGTGTGATCAAGATCATCGACTAAGTCGATGATCGCCCAATACTACCGATAACTAGGCATGGCTAAGCACTATTTATTCGAAATCTACTAAGTGACAAGAGCTCATCCAACGAACTCTAATCACAGCAAATAACCTAGGCTCAGGTAGTAAAAGATAATTATTTACCTACAGATTATGCAACTAGAGGATTAACTAATCAATTTAACAACAAAATAGCAATGCATACATAGAAGTTAAACAAAATATTAGACTTTAAAAGTAATGGGATCAAATGGGAAATGATCAAAGCTGCTTTTTGGCTGTTGCTCAATATCTTTGCAGAGGTCACTCTCAAGTATCGCACAATCGTCGGAACCTACCGAAAGAGCGAAAAAGAACCGATAAGAACAAAGAAAACGAAAAAGACTCTAAAACCAAAATGCTCTGAAAATTTCACAGAAGCAAGACCATGATTTATAACCAATTTAGAAACAAGAACCAACTGATTTGGACTCTCACAGCAAAAGATATGATTAAAACCATGCATTTCGGCCAAAATTAAATTTAAATAGGTTACTGTTCATAAATAATTTTCTAGAAGTTTTCTGGACTTGGAAATTTTATGATAGGTTGCTACTGACATTTTAAGGCTAACACAAGTGGTTTCATCTTATTTAGAGTTAAAATGATTTAGTAATGATTTTTCTAAGTTATAAATCTAAGGCATGATTAATTTCAGTATTAAAGACTACTGTAAAACCTATACTAAGCTAAAGTACTTTAACAAATGCATTTATAGAACTTTAGTTTGTTAAATTTGGAACTACAGAGAAAAAGATATGCATTTTTGAAGTTTAAAACAATTAATATGTGCAAATAAAAGCTTACGGGACTTAAATGAAAAACCAGCGCCGGGAGGTCGTGGGCGTTGATCAAGGATCGCACGGCTCACGAGCTCAGATGCTTAAAACCATACGAGCACACAGGCGCAAAGACCTCATCGCGCCTGGGGAGGTCTTAGCCGTTGATATTGAATCCAACGGCCCGACCACCGGATGCACGACACGCGAAGGAGCTCCTCGCGCACTAGGGAGGTCGTGGCCGTCGGATCGGATCTGGCGGTCCCGAGCTCCACGAGGAGGTCTCGGCTATCTCACTAAGGGAGAGTGCGGGCGGTTAAGATCTCAGGGAGGTCTTAACGGTCTAGATCTGAGCGGAGGAGGACCTAAGCGGTGAGCTAATGGCGAGAGGTCTTGGCGGCTAGGATCTCACCGAGGAGGTCCTAAGCGGTCACGATCTCAATGGGGAGGTCCTAAGCGGGTTTTTAACGAGAGAGAGTGCGGACGGCAGATCTCCTAGGAGGTCATAAGCGGTCTAGATGCGAGGCGGGAAGGTCCTAAAGCCATGGATCTAAAGGAGGAGGTCCTAGGCGGTCAAGATCTCCGGGGAGGTCTGAGCGGCTAAGATGAAGCGAGGAGGTCCTACGGGTTCTTGATAAGGACCCGAGGTGGTCTTTGCAAAGAGGACCTCGGGGAGGTCTTTCGCATGAAGGACCCCAAAGGTAGTTTTGAAGGTTCTCTTTACAAAATATCGGGGTGATCTTTTGCAAAGAGGACCTCGGTGGGGTGGTCCGAGAGGGTGGTCTTGATAACACGACCGGGGTGGTCTTTTCGCCTGAGAGGACCTCAAGGAGGTCTTTTGCAAAGAGGACCCCAAGGTGGAGGGTGATCCTATCGGTGAGATCTAGCCTACGGAGGTCTTTAACGGCCGAGATACGATTAGAGGGTCCAGAGACTTAGGATTTTTGGAAAAGATCCTAAGGCCCGGATCTACACTTGGAGAGGTCGTGAGCGGCTAAGATTAGCGAGGAGGTCCAAGAGTGGATTTAATGGCGCGAGACCTCGGGCAGCGACAAAGGTGGCGGCTAAGACAAATTAAAAGCATCTAATGATTGACAATAAATGAATCCAACAGAGCACTTAAAGACTTCGGACTTTAATTCTAAACCCATGGCCCACACGTCGGTGACTCCACGGCACTGATTAAGACACCATTAACGCACAAATGATAAGCAATGATGAGCATTAAAGTTGTCAGAAGAACATGGCGACAACGGGAGGTCTTGGCCCGACAAAACCGGCGTGTTCCACGACTTGCCGCGACGTGGACCTCGTCGCGGAAACCAAGAACACGGATGAGTCCCAAATAGGAGGAGAACCTAAAGGTGCCAACGGCTAGGGCTAAAGCGCACCCTACGGCTGGCGGAGATGACCGAAGGAGGCTAAATCTGACAAAGCGAAAAGCTCTCGAGGTTCAAAGCGACCAGGGCTTCAACACTAAGGTACTTACGAGGAGAAGGAGGCCCAAGAATGGTCGTGAGGAGCTCCGGTGTGGTGGAGGTCGCCGGAGGTGAAGAAGACGAAGCTCGACCACGAACAACGAGCTCCCACTTTGTCCACCTCTGTGAAGGTTTAAACAAAGCAAATTAGGGAGATTTGGAGGTGACCAAGAGAACAAAAGACAGCCAACAAGCGCAATATTGAACCACTTTGGAGCTCGGAGGTCGCGGAGAGCTCCAAAGTTCAACAATGGTGGCAAAGACTTTCGGGTGTTTTGAGCACAAGAGCAGAGAAAGGAGCTAGGGTTGAAAAGGAGTGTCTAACGAAACTTAGATAGAAAGCTTGGGCTTCTAATATAGTGGTGGGAAAAATGGCAAAGTCGGTAGGTGCTGAGCCAAAGTACACATGAAATGATGGGAGTAGGTTGTCGAGAGAGACTTTTGAGCAAAAGGGGTGCGGACATTTAATGTTGGCAACACATAGCCGTTTGTCGGTCCTAGAGTTGACAAGGCCTTTGCTCTCTCTTGCCATGCACAAAAATTGATAATGTCTAGGCCCACCCGACAGTGAGAGGACCGGGGAGGACCGGTCAAAGAGCTCAACGGCTAGAATCGGCCTGAGCTCCCACTAGGGAGGTCGTGAGTTGTTGGATTGAAATCTAAGGGCTCAGTTTAGAACTATGTGTTAGAGGTCCTAGCAGTTAGGGAGAGTGCGAGCCACAGATCTCAAGATGGACGGCCCACGATCATCCAAGTGCTAGGGGTGGTCGTGGAGGTGAGGAGGTCGCCCGGGGTGGTCTTTGCAAAGGTGCAAAGGAGGTCCTAGGGAGGTCCTCGAGGTTGTCTTTGAAAATAGAACATGAGGAGGTCGTGCGGGTGGAGATCTTTACAAAGACCGAGAGGAGGTCTTTGCGGTTGGATTGAGATCCAAGGGTGCGGGAAGTGGCGAGGTTGCACGGGCTCGGGCTGGGTCTTGTTAGTTGGTTTGACCAAGCCGGTTAGCACGAGCAGGACACAGTGCGGACGAGAGCAGTGAATCAAATTTGACTTTGAAATTAAAAGTGAGACTTGGGGATTTATTTGAGGTAGCAAACTAACTCCAAATTTTATGAAATTTTGTGATGGCTTGCTAACCTTGAGATGGACCTTGCATAAAATTTCTAGAGGTTTTATGCTGAGCATTTTTCTCCAGAAATTATACAATGCCTTGAGCTAGGGTTTGACTACAAGTCAAACAAGTTTGACTGACCCTTAAAACTATTCAAACAATTTCTAAAAATTGTGAAATTTTTCAGAGGGGCCACAAACCATCCCAAGAACTTAGGAAAAAATATTTCCCGAGAAGGATCACAAGATTGGACAAGATTGTTTTTGGAGGACCAAGATTTGGATCAACAGACTTGTGACTTTGTATTTCCATACTCTTGTACAATAATTGTTTAGTACACACAGAAAATACATGACGTAAGAAAAAGTTTTAATTTCTACTCATTTTCTTACATTTGAAACACAAGTCAGAATTTGGGATGTTACAAAACCTCCCCTTACAAAAATCTCGTCACGAGATTTATCTCACTCGAAAAAGAAAGAGGGTAGTGCGCACGGAGGCGATCTTTCGCTCCCGGTAGCTTCATCCTCGGAATGATTCGACCATGAACCTTAAGGAACTTAATGGAGCGATTCCTAGTCCTTCGTTCGACTTCTTCAAGGATGCGAGCAGGATACTCGCGGTAGGTCAAATCCTCCGGACATCAAGAGTTTCCAGCGGAGCTTCCTCGGTTGGAACACGGAGGCATTTCTTTAGTGGGACACATGGAACACATCATGTACCCGCAAGTGCGGCGAGCAACTCAACTTGTGAGCAGCGGCTCCCTTCTTCTCGATGACGCGGTAGGGACCGACATATCGAGGAGCCAACATATCTGCTAGACGTTTGACTTTGTTGAAATACTCTAGCATGGAAGAGTCTTTCTTCTGTGTCGTGTGAAGTTGACACTTGATTTGAATCACCCGTGCTCGTGATCCAGATGAGAACATGCTCTCCAATGCAACCCATACCTGACGGGATGTGGAGAGGAAGAGGACTTGAGCCAGCACCTGCTCAGAGAGAGAGGAGAGCAGAGCGCTGAGCACCAGTTGGTCCTCCTGCACCCAAATCAGATATGCATGATTTGGTTGTTGCTATCCACCTTCTATCGTGGTAGCTACGATCAACCGATCTGGAGCCACGACGGTTCCATCTACATAGCCAAGAAGATATTGGCCACAGAGGTATGGAAGCAATTGTGCCTTCCATAGGAGGTAGTTCTCCGAGGTCAACTTCACATTGATGAAGTGACCAAATGAGGGTATGGGCAGAACATCGGCGGCGGCGGATGTGATTGCGGAAGCAGTAGAGTTGGCGATCGATCCTGAGGTTGACATCTCGGTGAAGAGTTTTGAGGCTCTGATACCATGTAAAGAAAACTCAAGAATAAGAGAATAGATGGGAACCCCGCAGAATAGCACGGCGTTGATCAACTCTTTATATATACTTTGCCGGATATGCTACAGTACACACTATTGACAACAAACTGAAAATATTCAGAGAATCAGAAGTTTGCGGTTGTAACGTCGAAGGTTCAAACTTCTGATTCTAGGAGATATAAACTTATCTATTCTTTTAACAGAGACGACCCAAGCCAATCCAAGCAAGGATTGCTGGATCTATTCCATTTCCAGGACGCGAACAGATCCTCTAAATCTTGGCGGCACTCGCTCTCCTCGTCGTCGTCTGGATCCCTCCTCTCCCACTAGCTTAGTTGTGCCCAAGTCCAAGAACCGCTGCGGTCCTCGGGGGTGGTTGCTTCGCAATGGCGGCCCTCGCAGAGCTACTCTTGGGGTCGTCGCCGGTGGACTGGGAGGCGGAGGCCTACCCGGCGTACGGCGACTTCGCCGTGCTCCCCTTCCTCGTTGCCTTCTTCCCCGCAGTCCGGTTCCTCCTCGACTGCTTCGTCTTCGAGGTACTTGTCTGGTTTCTTGGGCCTGGAAGATTCGGATGTACTGTAGATGGTAAATGCTGGGGAATATTGCTGTTTTTGTTCTGCTGATCAATCTGAGCTTGTTTTAGCTGGGAAAATTGAGCCCTGTTGGTTGAATTGGTGTTGTTTTTAAAGTAAAAGTTGGACCTTGAAGCATTGCATATGTCGAATTGATTTGAGTTGAATCTGTGTACATAAAATTTTCACTTTATAGTGGGTGCTATTGTTGTGGTATGTGGGTGTGTAAATGTTGACTTGGCGCTCGGTACTACTACTGTCTTCCTGTCCATTCATTGGCATGAGATGCCTTCGTTGCATGACTTGAGCTGAGATGAATTGTACCTAAATGTTTCCGTTCTGCTACCGGGAGGCCATTTCTCTGGACGTTCTAATGTAGTGTTCGTAGGCTTGGCATTTTTTTATAGCAGTCAAACTGAGTTAGATTATATACATATGTTTCAGAATGAAATGTTTATCTTCGTCCTTCCTTCAGAACAGGAAGATGTTCCAGATTACCAGTGGCCAAAGTTATAGCAAATTCAGTAAGTGCTCACTGAAAGCTGTCGTGAGGAGAGATCTTAACCCCAAAAGAAATGCCCAATAGCCTTGATTTTGTCTGAGATATGTTTGTAGATGTCACCCTCGTCTTTTTGGGTAATGGAAATTTGCTCAGGATCGTTACAAAGATGTACAAATTGAAAATAACATCTAATGTGAGGATGATATGTGGGTCATAGAGCTAAGTTAGTGATACACCAATGGTATTTTTCAACTTGTGGGATCTTTACGGTGTCAGTGAGCAAATTGCCCCTCTGGGTAAACATGACACCTTTAAGCATCTTAACGTGTAACTTGTTGTGCTAACCTTTTGGCTCATATGACATTGTTGATGGCCGCAATAGCAATTTTAGCCTTCTCCTGACGTCAATACCAAAAATGACATCACAGATCTGTCGACGCTTGACATCTCACCAAGTCCGGTCCCTGGGGGCGGACTCCCCTCTACCGTGCCCCTGGGGCACAACACTATTCCCCCGCGTACCACATGGTAAATCCAGGCTCTGGAAGCCGGATCTAGCTCGTCTGTGTCCTTAGGGGCTGGACATAACTAGTTCGTGCCCCCGGAGCACGGTATTACCGCACTGTGGCACGGTATTGCATTTGCTCTAATGCTGCGGCTGCTTGCTGGTAATTGGCGAGGTGCCCTACCGGGCCTAATGATCACGGAAATTATTGACTCTGGAGGGCGAGCATGTAGGCATGCAGCAATAGCTCATTTTTTTAAAAAAAAATTGGCCCCATACTACCACCTTAATTGCAAAACTAGCACATTTGGCATCAAATTTGTGAAACTGCCCCCTTGTCGAGTACGAAAGAACCAGAGACCGACACGTGTCTCTTCCTACGCTCAGGGCGCGCGGAACGCCGATGCTCAACGCGGCAAGTTGGGTGGGCGTGGAACGTCGTGGGCCCGAGCAGATTCCGCGCCACCGGAGCGCGGCAGGATCGAATTTAATACATGCATGCATGCGATCGAACTTCATTTCATTTAATGCATGCGGAATTAGTACATGATGCATGCGGAATTAGTACATGTAATGACACATGCATGCGAGGGATCCAACTTCATTTAATGCATGCGGTCGTTCCCCGTTTCCCGTTTCCCCGCCGGTGGCGCGGCAATTCGCCGGGCTGGCCACCTTCCGCGCCGCCTGCCTAGTTCCCACGCCCACCTGGCCTGTCGTACTGAGCACTGTTGTTCCGCGCCAGAGTGCGAAAAAAGACACATGTCGGCATACGGTTCTTTTGCGCTCGGTATGGACTAATTTCGCAGATTTTAAAGTTGAAGTGGCAGCATAGGCCAAATAAAAAAAAATTCCAATAGCTCCAAACAGTAGAGAAACAAAGCAATAGTTACGCATTCCCATATATGAATATTTCCCGTGCGCAGCACAAATGATTACGCCGAAGAATTAGCAGAAACATCAAAACGACGAGGCAAAGAAACAGGCATGCGTCAAGAGCTGGATGCAGTAGTGAGTGTACCTCACCTCGCAGCAATCATCCAGGGAGGTAGTGTTAAATCCAACATCATGGACTAGACTAGACAGAGGCAAGCATACTCACCGAAGCGACCAAACACGATCATGCGTTGATTGAATGCTCTGAATGCTGGTTTGGCATCTACACACGAACAGTACAAAATGCAAGGAAAAAAAATGCAGTATCCTAATGAAAAAAAGTCCAAACGCAAAGCTGGTGATGACAAACATCCTGCAGAAGGCTAGCGTAGGGTGCATCCTTTTTTGTGCTGCAGATGTGCAGTGCAGATGCAATAACTAAACGAGTGCCCTTTTGACGATGTGCTCCCCTCTTTGGCTCCTTTACCAACGCCCATTCCCTCTGATCATCGCATTACCAACAAGCAGCAGCAGTATTAGAACAGCACTGGGGCACGGACAAGGTAGGGGCACGGACAAGGTAGCTCCGGGCCCTGCTTTAGGAGCATGTTGGAGGAGAATCCGGCTCTCTAGGACTGGACTTGGCATGTGTCAAGTGCCGGTAAGTTCGTAGTGTTATTTTTATTATGATGTTGGGAGGGAGCTAAAATTACTACTACGGTCATCAACAGTGTTATATGAGCTTAAAAACTCTGATTTCATGATTAACCAAATGAAGCGTGCACTACAAAACAGTCTCGTAATTTGTGGCAAATCTGCTCGGGGAGTCACGGTTGTTTCCATGTAGAATGAATGGTGGTTCTCTATAAATGCCAACCCTTTTGGTAAAGTTTTCTGGTATGTTGGTACCTCAGAAGCATCTCGGTTCCTCTCATCACTAACTGTGGTATTGAACTATGACGTCCTTACTCCAGTTATACTTCATGTTTAGTAACTAGCCTTAATCTGTTTTGATCTTGGTTACGGGAAAGTTCAAAAGCAAATAAGGACAACATATTGACATGAGTTGCAGGATACTAGCATTCCTAGTCTTGTGCAATTCAAATATAAATAGAATACATTCTAAGCAGATTGATAAATTCCCTGATAGAACTAATTCTACTTCAAGAACGTAGGAAATTAATGTCACAACTTACAATTAAGGTTTTTGCATAGTATAGACTAGCCATATGGTACTCCATTATACTAACCAAGTCATGACAGCTTAACAGGGATAGCAACATCTAGTTTTCTGAGGCAAAACAAGCAGTCAGCGGTAACCATGTTTCGTACCACCATACTTCCTTTCAAATAAAGGCATTGCCATTGCGTATTTGCATTTGCCATCACTTGAAATTACTACGACAATCATTTTGCTAAACGTAGTCAATATGGCAATAGCAATGGTGATGGCAGGAGATCCATGAGAATTAGGTGAATGCAATGCTCGACATGCAACAGTCCTGCCGCACTAATTTTTCTTTATTGTATTTTGTGCTTATTCGAGTTTTCACATTTGATTCACAGATTTTGGCAAGACTAGTCCTTGGAAAGGAATGTCTCAAACTTGATGCTGAAACAGATGACAGAAAGAAAATCAATAAATTTAAGGGGTCAGCATGGAAACGTATTTACTTTCTCTCAGGAGAATTACTTTCTTTATCTGTGACGTACAACACGCTATGGTTCAAGAACACAAGATACTTTTGGGTGGGACCTGGAGAACAGCTCTGGCCTGATCAAAAGATGAAGTGAGATAAAATAATGCTTATGTTCCAACTTTGCATATTCTTGAGAAAGGGCTTCAATATTGAGTTTTTTTTCTCTTCTTCCAGATTGAAGCTTAAAGCTGTATATATGTACGCCGATGGATTTTACACATACTCCATCTTTGCTCTACTGTTCTGGGAAACAAGGCGTTCAGACTTTGGAGTATCCATGTCTCACCAAGTATCAGCATGTCAACGAAGGCGCTGTCCACGAAGGCGGTGGAGGTGGAAGCCATGGTGGGCGCTAGGGTTTTGCGCGCAAGCTAATGTGTAGAGCTGTCTAAATAGGCCGTGCCGCTCGATCTGGCTCGAAGCACGGAACTGTTAGTCTGACCTAAACACGGCATGACCCGACACTGTTGTTGTGCTGGGTCGAGCGGAGGCGGCCGGGATTATCGTGCCCAGTACTGTTGTCGGCCGGCTTGGCACGGCTCGAGAGGCCAATGTGCCGTGTTTGAATCAGCATCTCGGCCCACGGGTCGGCACGACACGTCCCATTTAGTTAGCCGGACCAGCCATATCGGGCCCATGCTAGCACGAACACCGTGCTGTGCTGTGCCAGGTGGTCCATTTGGACACCACTAAGAATGTATGTGGGACGTGCAGGTAGGAACCGACTTTATTTGGGCTGGGCGCACCCTAGGTGAGGTGAGCTAGCAATAGCATCAGTCCAAACTTCAGACGGTGAAAATGGATCTGAATATCTGGTACGGAGGACTCGTAAATCATAACGGTCGTTACATTTTCTAGACTAGCTAGTATTTATAGAAGCTGTCTATTGATGATTGTGGGATTAAATTCCAACAAAGTTATGTATTATTGATTACCGGTTGTTTGCTTACCCTTATTTTCCCTGGTTGCAACGTGAGAATCCACCCCCCCCAGGGGCGGCGGCAGGGGGGGTGCCCGTGGTGCACGGGCACCCCCAAAAAAATTTGCAAACTTTTTTTGATTATCTATATGTATCAACAGTTGGTATCAATTTCAGCCCAATCCCCAATTCAGCCCACCAACAACACGCTCCATCTCTAGGTCAGGACCTCAGGGAGTCAGGAGTCCTTGGAGCTTGATTCTCCTCCTACTGACGCCGCCCGCCACCCCTCCTTGCTTCTCCTCTTGGATCCTCCTCCCGTCCTCCGCCAGTCCGTCGTCGTCGCCTCCTTGCTTCTCCTCCGCCGCTGCCGCACACCGCCTCCTCTTGGATCCTCCTCCGCGATCCCGCCGCCGTGCGCGAGGCGCGCCGCCTCTGCTCTCCCTTTGCCGCCGCCGCCTGCCTCCTCTGGACCCTCCTCGCGGCTCGCCCGATCCGCGCCGCCGCCAGGAGGACGCCTGCGTCGAGGCCATTGCTCGGCCTCGGCCGGCCCGGGCATCGCGAGCGCGGCGGTTCCCGAGCCACCAACACGGCAACACCGTCACCAAGGTAGGGCAGCCGCGGCGCTCTCCTTGCTTCTTTTCGACCTCCTCCTCCGCTCGGGCGGCGGGACCTCTGCCCGATCCGCCGCCGTGGGCGCTCTTCTGCAGGATCCGGATTGGATATTTGGATTTGGGGAGGCGGCGCGAGTGGGCTAGGGCGCTAGGCCCTGAGGGAGGCAGGAGCGGCAAGCCAGCGGCGGCGGCGGGCAAAGCCGAGCCGATCGAAGTGCGGCGCGGCGGCAGAGGGACCGAGGAGCGAGCACCAGTGTTGGTGGCTCCATTTACGATTGCCCCAAGGCACGAAGGCAAGAGCAAGAGATGAAGAGAATTAGGAAACTAAAGCGATGCGCTTGTGGCCTTGTTTTATACTGATACACTAACACTGCACAGGAAATAGCGATGGATGGAGTAAAGCTTCAGGATTGCATTTGATCAGAAGTTCAGAACAACTTTTGTAGTTTATACACAGCCAATCTAATTATCTAAATTTCATTATGCCATCAATCCGTCTGATCTTGAATGTCTCCTGTCTCCTGACTTTTGTTCTTGAAAATAGCAAGAAATGATGATATAATCAAGTGTTTTCAAGGAATAAGATCGCGTCGTATGGTATTGTGATTTTCATTAGCTATTTAAGACTTTTTTATTCATGTAAGATTTTATCTGAACTATTTGTATTGCACTATTAACTAATTTTGAACTTTTTATTTAATTAGGTTGAACTTGTAAAATTACTTATACGTCGTACAAGATTTTTTTTAATCCTTGAAGTGTGCACCCCCATCACAAAATTCCTGGCTCCGCCACTGCCCCCCCCCCCCCAATTCCTAGGGAGACTGAACTATTTCCTGTGAAATTCCTACAAAAATCATGTGAAATTCCTTTGGAAAGTGAACCATTTTCTATGAAATTCTTAAAAAAAAACCCAGTGAAATCCCAGTATTTCATACGAGACCTTAACTGGGTTTAGTACACAAGCAAATCAATCGGTAACCCGCATGTTCACCTTGAGTGTAAGCAAAGGCTCCCTATGTAAGCCACATGTATCGAACCCACACGGACACATACACCACTTTCAAGGTGGATCGCATCGACGGCCTCGTCCCTCGAAGATCCTGGGTTTAATCCATAGCTGCAGTATGCTGATGACATGGCATGTAGAAGCGCCGCTGCAAAACTGTTACCAAATCTTCCGTATCCCCCATGGTTTTCAGGACTTTCTGACGGACAACATGCAAAGATGCAGTGATTGGCTGCAACAGAGTTGATGACTTAAGCGAAATCAACATATCGAGTATAGAGTCAGACAGCAACGATTGGCTGCATAATCCAGTCATGTGCATTGAAAAGAAATGCAATGCATTTCGACAGGTGCTTGGCAAAAGATCAGGAAAAAGAAGTTGTAACGCTAAACAGGTATCACAGAGGTTTCCATTTCACAGCCTTATCAAGCAGTAATACAGAAAGTGTGTGATCACAGAGCGAGCGTTACAAAGCTTCGAAACAAATTTTCCTTATTGAAAAAAGTAACTTCACGTTCCGCACCATCTTTACTGTTGGGCCTCCGGCTCTTTTTTCTCCAGGTACCTGTGAAATCCAAACTCCAACATTCATATTCTTGCATTGCGTTTACTTCAGTAGTTAGTATTATCATCCTGTTACGGGCTTACGGCAGATGGGGAATTTGATCAATACGACAGGAAAGAATGCAAAGACACTATCACTGAAAATCATGCTTGTGATTTATTTATTTTTTGGTGCTGTGCTACTATGCGAAGGGAACAAGTTCACAGCAGAAGTCTTACCCCTGAGCCCTAGCCCAGCGAGATAACTGATAGAGCTGAACGCTTTCGTTGGAGGCATGACATGCCAGAAGCAAGTAGTTCCGGGGTTGAACCATCCAAGCAAACCTCATAAAGAGTCCAGAATACACACACATGGCTGCATCAAAACATAGTCATTAATGATAATTCGATATGTATTCATCAACTAAAGAACTGTGATACAAATACCCAAGTATTTCCCTTACCTGATGTCATATTGGCAGATATCATTTCCGGAGGTTTGTTCATGTCAACCAAACCCTGGAAGCAAAGTAAATAATTAAAGGAGGGATTACTCAATTACAGTGTATGGACAAGGAAACAAGGAGAGGTAAAATCAAGGCACAACTTAACGAGGGGTTATTTAATTGTATGATTTATGAATTTCCACGAGAGAGATCATGCTAAAAATCTGATAATCTTTGCAGACAGATAAAAAATTGAGTGATGTTTTTTTTTTGGGTGAAAAACGGGCAGGAGCACTGCCAGTCAAGGAGTAGCAAAACAATGTACAACAATAATAAAGAATTAAGAGGTGGTTTATTTGAAGGATAAACAAACATATAGGTTCACCGACATCCATGCATGTTAGGCACCAGAAAAAAGATCCCTGGCAATCGATCATTGTTAATAGCTACGTATGATGGTTGACCCGGAGTTTTGTGCCGATTTTATCATTTCTACAACAAACTGTGAGGTATGCACTCACGTTAATAAGGTATCACATGCTTGTGCAGTTAGACACACTAATACACTATCAACCAACAGAAAAGATTCCACGATGAAATTGAATGCCTATCAAGTTCGTTTCTGTTATGAATATTGTGTGTATGTATTCAGAGGTCCAATGGGCAATATATATAGGGTACACAAGGGTACAGATAAGGAAATATAAAAGACTCTCTATTCTATCTCTAACATATCTCTAACACCCCCCGCAAATACAAGACATATGCAACAACATTGCATTTGGAAAGGGTTGACACTAAAATATGAAAAATCCAAAGTCCGAGTCTTGATAAATGTCGTCGTAGCATGCAGCTCGAAACTGTCAAATCAAGTCGAATAGGAATAGATAGAAGCATGGCGTGATCGAAGCCCAAAGGCGCGGCGCGCGGTACGTGAAGTGCAACAGACGCGATACGGAGAGCGACTCCAGATTGGGATGCGACCTCACGACGAAGCAACCACGAGCGACTTCGGATCAGAAGGAGGCCACGGGCGACTCGGATCGGCGTCTTATCCAGGTGACTCGGATCAGTCGGCGTGGCCCGGGCGAGGCAACTCACTCCGGATCGAGGCGACGTCCGAGACGGCAGCAGCCCAGCGGGAGAGCACGGGCGGTAGCGAGAGACCGCCCCTAGGAGCGAAGATCGGTCCTCCCGGGGGCAGCGCAATGAGAACAGCGGAGGTAGAAGCGGCGTGGCGGCTCTGATAACCTAACTTTGGCTCTGATACCATGTTATGAATATTGTGTGTATGTATTCAGAGGTCCAATGGACAATATATATAGGGTACACAAGGGTACAGATAAGGAAATATAAAAGACTCCCTATTCTATCTCTAACATATCTCTACAGATTTCCAACCAATTTTGCACGATCCATCGACAAGTTCAACTCCAAAATCAACCGCCAAGAACTCGAAAGACTCCTATATCAAGATGTATCATATTGAGTTGGATGCACCTACCAATTTACCAAAAAGCTTAAGCTTATGATGAAAGACAGACAATTCACTTACACTTCAACAGTACCAACATCTAAGAGTATAGGGTATTACATTAACATTTAACCAAATGTGCTCTGCCCTGTTTCAGTGGATGAAATATCACATGATTATTATCAAATAAAATTGGTCCCTACTACCTCATCTCTTTCATTAACAGCCAGCAATACTCCGTCCCAAATCACCCACAAAATGTCTTCTACTTTGGAAAAGGTTGACTAATTTAGAAAGAGCCTTCTTTCTAACAATTTCCATTTAGCATCCTGAAGCAAATCATCTACCAAAATGTTAGTCAAGCCGAATCATTTTCTAGCTACAGTTATACCAAACCTCCCTAGAAAAGACTACAACAAAACTGGCATCAAAACCACAGTGGGCAATTACAATACTCTCGTTGTTGCAATCGACCAATCACACAGTTTTAGGGAAGAAATCAGGTATATATCCATGGAGTGCGTACCGCGAGGACGAAGCCCCAGTTGGCGACAGGGCCCCAGAAGTGGGTGGTCTTGGGGCCGACGGGGCTGTTCCAGAACGCCTTGACCGCCGTCGCCATGGAGGAACCTCCCCCCGCGGCAGCTCAAATCACCTGCTCACGTCACACCATATCACATCAGTACCGAATCGATTTCAAGAACAACAGCAGGAAATCATCGGGGATGGTAACTTGAACAGGATGGCAGGATCTAAACATAGGGTTCCGTGAGAAGATCCAGGGAGGGGGCAGAGACCTCGCGTAGCTGTGTTTCGACGGCGGCGGGTCGGAGAAGGAGGCCGACGAGTTGACGAACGAGGACGAATGCGACGAGTTTGGGGGAGGAAGAAGATGATTTGGAGTTGTTGGAGAATGCGGCTACTTTCTCATCCGACGGTTGAGGGTAAAAAGATCTGTGAAATGCAAATTTGCCCCTGGGCCTAGGTGCACCTAGCGGTGGCCGGATGGGCGCTCGGCACGGTACAGCTTATTCCGGCCCGTACTCTGCCCTATGACCCTCCCTCCTCCTCTCTCTCTCTCCGTAGCCGGGCCTCGTGGGCGGTGTCGAGTTTGTGCTGTGCCTAACACAATTTGGCATTGTGCATGCAAGGCTAGGCCGGCTCATCGTGCTAGGGACACGGTCTAAGCACGACACATAAACAGTGCGGGTCATATCGTGTCTGAGCCCGATCTGTTAGTTAAACAGATCGTACCGTATCGGCCCATGTGCCGACGAGACAAGTCAGGCACAGCTCGATGGCCTTTTGTGCTGGCCCGAGCTTGGTTGGCTTGTCGGGCAAGTCCGACCCACTTAGTCTATTATGCATGAAAGTTAAAAAATCCAAAAAATCCAAAAAATGTGTAGAATTCAGAAATACATATAAAAATTATAAAAAATGAGACAAACATATTAAAAATATAATAAAAAGCTTTATTAATATTAAAAAAAACTCACCCTCTGGCCTTCCCTCCCACTCCCCTCTCTGCAGCTGAGCCACATGGGCCGTGTTGGGCTCATGCCTGCCTAGCACAGCCCGGCACTGTGCATGCCACGCCGGGTCGGCTTGTCATGGCAAGGGCGCGGCCCAAACACGGTCCGGCCTATCGTGTCGTGCCGACCCGACCTGTGAACAGTGTGGATCATGTCATGTCTAAATCGGACCAACAGTGCCATGCCTTGGGTCGGCCCGGCCTGCACAGCCCATCTGGCCACCTCTAGGTGCACCTGCATCTACCTTTCCAAAATTGTATTTGCTTATTTGTTTTTTTTTAACTCAATGAATTCATAGATGCATAACATATTAGTACAGCCTGTAAAAAAAAAGTTAGCACATGCACATTAGCAAAAATAAGATCGTATGTGCACATATGAACATTTTTTTTTGTGCAATTTCACATATCATAACATATCTTACATCTATGAATATTTAATAATTTTCAAAATGCAAAGATACATAAAGCAAAAGGAGATGCAACACGTGCAAAACAAAAAATCGAAAAACCCGAATTTCTATTCTGGAGAATTTTGGTTGGGTTTAAGCGTTTTTTTAAATAATATATTTTAAAACTAGAATTACATGAATAAATACTTGATTAATAAAATTATAAAAATGAGTTTCTGTAGCCATTTAAATTAGCGACAGGCCCTGTCGTCAGTTGAATTAGCGACGGGAGCCCTGTCGCCCAACAAACATGAGTTAATGCCTTTGTCGTCATTCAAAATGGTGATTGGCACCCAAATCACCATTTGGAAAGGAGACAAGGACCTCGCATCTCTCTGTCGTCATTCAAAATGGTGATTGGCACCCAAATCACCATTTGGAAAGGAGACAAGGACCTCGCATCTCCCTGTCGTCATTCCAAATGATGATAGAGTCTAGACTATAAAATGCCCAAAAATCCAGCCCTAATTCACTTCTAAACCCAAAAAAAAGAAAGAGGGAAGAGGAGGAGAAGGGAGCAGAGGAGCTAGCGAAGCACTGTCTGTCCGTACCGGAGGGGGGGGGGAGAGAGGGAGGAGCAGATCTGATCGCCCACATTGCAAGTTTTTTTTTGTAACTTTATATTTAATTTCGAAATCCTGGTAGGCTAGCAAATAAAATTAGTAGATCCGTATTTGAATAGATTAGATAGTTTTATGATGAGGACATGATCTCTATGGATACAACCATATTTGCTATGTTTAATGTTCTAAGTATAAGAGCTCGTACGCTTCACTTAAATTATAAGGTGAGCTCGTTTTTAGGAGTGTCTTTGTATTATATGAACTATATGATGCTACCTAATGATGAAATATATATATGTGCAGCATCATGTCACTTTTGGTCCAAGAGAAGCAAGCGATTCGAGTGGACTGTTTTGGAATCGATTCGGCCTCCAAAATCAGCCGACAACATCAACTTAAAACAGGCATAACTTTCTCATACGGTGTCCGTTTAAGGTCCACAAGTACTTGATTGAAAGCTTATTTCGTCCTCTTTCCAACGGATCTGGCCTCATCTTCAAATTCCTTCTGGACTGATCACAATCATCAAAAGAAGACGTCATATCAATTGTTTGGGCCAATCGGGCTTTGTAATCATACTGAACTTGGCCCATCTGCCATTGGGCCACTTGGGGGCGCGGTTACTGTTCACATGAACAGTAACCCGCGAGTTTAATCCCACCCCGCTAGTTCTATTAGTTGTGTGGTTCCTCATCCCCTATTTAAGGAGGCCGCACCTCTAGTTTTCTTGGATTTCGTTGAGTTAAGGTTTAGCCATTGTGCAAACTGCTCTTCTTGATTGTGTCGGATGACCACTGTCAAGACAACTTCGGAATCCCAATTTATAAATATTTCAATCCATATTTGCAATTTCAGATTGCGTTTTATCTTGTTCTTCCGTGTTCTTCGATTGCATGCGAGAATAGGCCTTCGTGGTCGAGTTGATCGCGTTTCAGCCGGATCAATAACGTCGCGGAGTTGGTTCAACGATTGCTAAGGCGCAAGCGTCGTCGTCACGGTTGTAGTCGGATCGTGAGTCACCTCCACCAAAATCGATATTTATCAATCTCATCGAAAGATCGGAACCCCGCCTCCATCAAGTGGTATCGAGCTTGATTGATCGGTGAGATTTTCCGATTTTCTAGTAGTAGATTCGTTTTCATACCTAGAGTCCGAAAATTGCCCAAAAAATTATTGCACCTATCATCCATGCATGAGCCCCTCCGAGCCATTGCAATTTTCTTTTCGGTATTTTGCTTGTTGAATCATTGGTTGCATCGTCGTGTCTAGTTGCTGATTTCTAGTTCTAGTTATTGTGTAGTTAGTCTTTGCCTAGTTGCATCTCGTGTTTCCTTTGCATTCGCTTGATCGTTCTTTTAGGGTTCTTAGTTTTTGCATCTAAAATGAGAAAATTTGTGGGTCGAACTCCTCTAATCCGCACCAAAAATAGAAAATTTGTATTGTTGTTAATCCAAAAAAGAGAGAGAGAGGATTGCTGTGATCTTTTGGGAGAATTGATGTTATTTGCGACTTGCGGCAAATCGTAGGGTCGGTCAAATAGTAGAAGGAGAAAGAGGCAACCGCAAAAAAAAAAAACAAAAGCCGCGGTAAAAAAAAAAGTGCATACAAATTAGTCGAGACCTTCTACGTACAGCCACAAGCTTCCATAAAAAAATTCAGCAAGTTTGGCCAATGGAATCAAAAGATATAGTCATTTCAAGATTGAACACGAGACGGTTTTGAGTCCGAGTAGGATTCCGTTTCCGAGACACCTTCAGTAAACGGGCATAACTTTTGCATACTGCGTCCGTTTTGGACGTTCTTGTGCTCGTTTCGAAGCTAATGACGAGACGCATCTTTTCTACCTAAGCCACTTGTTGCCCTCCGGTGCCCCAAAATCGGCCATCTTGGGCCCCGAATTCACGTCGCAAGTTTTCGGGTTCTATTTTGCTATTTTCTTCTATCTTCCTTTCGAATTTGGAGTTCGCCTCAAGCGCAAAGTTGTAGATCTCGTCGAAACCTTTCAAACAAGCATATATAAGCTATATAAAACTTTGTTCTTTTCATCATTTGAGACTAGCTATTGTTTCGCTCAATCTAGAGGGTCATTTACATTGCACGTTATTGTATCTTTGTGCTCTACATCGTGTGAACAATCTTGTGCCCCTACAGAGGTTTGAGTACTTGGCTAGCGTCTCTTCTAGCACTTGGTGTGAGAATTTCATTTGCTTGCATCAAGTCACATTAATCTTTGCGTGTGTGTGCATACACTTCTCTTGATAGGCTTTGATTAGCTAGTTTTGATTAGGCTAGGATCAGCAACATTGACTAGTACTTTGAACATTTATTCAACTTGTAGTTGCTGAATTGATTGTTGCTAATCCTTGCTACCATACTTGAGCCTTCCACTACACCTCTTCTACACCGCAGTTTGAACTTCTCCTAGCAATCGCTCCATCCAATCTTGAAGATACGTTGATACTGCTGGTGCCGATCACCCTGTTTGCTTGGTAAGAATTGGTAAGAATTCGATAGAAAGCTTGAGTGTGAGCGACTTTTGAATCATCACATCCTAGTAGTTGCTAGGGACATATGCTTGTTTTCTACTAACTATGACAGTTCAAGATCACATAGTAGGGAGTTTCGTGAGATCAACAACACCATTGACCCATCTCACGTGCTCGAACGAGGTAAATTTAAGTATGCATTTCCATCCTTCTTTGGTAACTTTGATCCTGATGCCTATGTTGGTAGGAAATAGCATTAGAGAAAGAATTTGAATATTATGATTGGTCGATAGGCAAAAGATTAGAGTGCCACTAGTGTTTTTGTTGAGGATGCAATATTTTGGTGGAAGTATTTAAATAGACATGGAAGAGTGCCTCAAACTTGGAATGCATTAAAGAAACTTTTGAGAGATGAATTCGTTCCTAAATATCATGCTGATTATTTACTAGCTAGATTACAACGTGTAAATCAAGGTAGTAGAAGCGTAAGGAATACTATCATGAATTGAAAACTCGTTTGTTGCGTTGTGGTTTAGAGGAACATGCTAAAGCTACAGAAAATAGATTCTTAAGTGGGCTTAATCAGGGAATTCAGGACCTTCTTGTTCATAAAGAATATAATTCTCTCTCTCATTTGTTTATACTTGCCTGTAAGGTTGAAAGTCAGATTGAGGAGAAATTAAGAATACATGATGATAGGAAACATCGAACAAACCTATGTTTGTGTCTTTTTCTGTGACTAATGACTTGCAGGAAGTTGAGAACCATACCGAAGAGGAGAATGAGTTGATTGCACCACCTACTCCATTGGTTGAGAAGGAAGATGAGGAGATGGAAGCGCCTACATCATCCGAGTCGAGCCTACAAGGTAATACAAAAGGTACTGATTTGAACACTCAATCTAAGAACAATAACCATGATTTCATGCCTACTATCATTGAGCAAAGGGAAAATCAGTTGTAGTAGAAACCATCGCATCACATGAGGTGGATGAACCTAGTCTTTGAGAAGGTAGAAATTCATTTCTAGCTACGAATCGATATTATTAAGAATTTGCATGAATCTGTGATAATTTGATTGATTTGCTAGCTAAGTTGGGTGCACCATGTGATAAACTTGTTGATTTACTGTTAACTTGAGTGCACCATATCTTGAAGTAATTGAATTGCTCTTTGTTTTAAATGATTCATGTGATGATTTAATCGCATACAATGATCATGTGGAATTGGTTAGACATAAAGACGTTTTGACTAAAATTTCTCCTGCTTGATTCTTTATGTTATATTATGTTGGATTCACCTATGAAATTGTCACATGCCTTGGAAAAAATTCGTAATTGCATGTTCGAAATTTTTGTTTAGCACCTACACCCTGGATATAAGTTTAATTTGATTGGAGATTATGGTGTAGACAATCAATTTCTTGTATATCGAATATGCATAACTTGTGATCACATCGATGAATTGAAGCATGTTGTTTGAACAACAATTATTGTGTCTTTGAATCTTGTTCAATATGAGAGTCAAATAAAATTTAGTGCTCATCCCATGCCTATGTGTTCACCTTTTATGGCACCATCTAGTAAGGACAATCTGAATGCAGATGTTGAATTATGGAAGAACTTACAAATCTTTTCACCACTGCTAGATGAATTTGCTATTGCTCGTCTGACATATGATTATATGGGTGAATTTTGTTTGATTCCAAAAGTTGTAGATTTGCCCATATATGCTACCACTGCAAGTTTACAACTTCAGATATTTGAATTGCATAAACGCTTCACTTACATTTGCAAAACTAGTTGCAATAATTGTTGTGTGAGAATTTTTGTTTTGATCATTCACATATATGATTGTTCTTGTCTTCTAACATTAATGGTGCAACAACGAAGAATTAAAAGCAGATGACATATACATATATCATGCATACACTTTGGCTTCTTTGTTACCCTATTTTCACTTATCAAAAGCCGAGGACGGCTTTGTTTTCAAGAAAGGGAGGATGATGAGGACATGACCTCTATGGATACAACCATATTTGCTATGTTTAATGTTCTAAGTATAAGAGCTCAAGACGCTTCACTTAAATTATAAGGTAAGCTCGTTTTTAGGAGTGTCTTTATATTATATGAACTATATGATGCTACCTAATGATGAAATATATATATGTGCAACACCATGTCACTTTTGGTCCAAGAGAAGCAAGCGATTCGAGTGGACCTGTTTTGGAATCAGTTCGGCCTCCAAAATCAGCCTGACAGCATCAACTTAAAACAGGCATAACTTTCTCATACGGTGTCCGTTTAAGGTCCACAAGTACTTGATTGAAAGCTTATTTCGTCCTCTTTCCAACGGATCCGGCCTCATCTTCAAATTCCTTCTGGACTGATCACAATCATCAAAAGAAGACGTCATATCAATTGTTTGGGCCAATCTGGGCTTTGTAATCATACTGAACTTGGCCCATCTGCCATTGGGCCACTTGGGGGCGTGGTTACTGTTCACATGAACAGTAACCCGCGAGTTTAATCCCACCCCGCTAGTTCTATTAGTTGTGTGGTTCCTCATCCCCTATTTAAGGAGGCCGCACCCCCTCTAGTTTTCTTGGATTTCGTTGAGTTAAGGTTTAGCCATTGTGCAAACTTCTGTTCCCCAGTTGTGTCGGATGACCACCTGTCAAGACAGCTTTCGGAATCCCAATTTATAAATATTTCAATCCATATTTGCAATTTCAGATTGCGTTTTATCTTGTTCTTCCGTGTTCTTCGATTGCATGCAGGAATAGGCCTTCGTGGTCAGGTTGATCGCGTTTCCAGCACGGTCAATAACGTCGCGGAGTTGGTTCAACGATTGCTAAGGCGCAAGCGTCGTCGTACGGTTGTAGTCGGATCGTAAGAGTCACCTCCATCAAAATCGATATTTATCAATCTCATCGAAAGATCGGGAACCCCGCCTCCATCATTTTAGATGTATGGTTATGTAGTGTACTTCGTTGTAGTACATCTTTTTAGGTGTGTGTAGTTTAGTTATAGAAATATTGTTAGTTGTAAGTTTTTTTAATGATGTAGTAATTGAATGGATTATATAGTTTTAGATGTATGGTTGTGTAGTGTAGTTTTTTTTAGTACATCTTTTTAGGTGTGTGTAATTTAGTTTTATATATGTCGTTAATCGTGTAGATATTTTTTATGGCACGGTAATGGAATGGATTAGATAGTTTTAGATGTATGGTTTTGTAGTGTAGTTCGTTGTAGTAAATCTTTTTAGGTGTGTGTAGTTTAGTTTTAGTGATGTGGTTAATCGTGTAGATATTTTTTATGGTACAATAATTGAATGGATTATATACTTTTAGATGTATGGTATTGTAGTCTAGTTTATCGTAGTACATCTTTTTAGGTGTGTAGTTTAGTGCCGTTAATGATTTTCTTAATAGTAAATTTTTAATAGCATTACAGAAATAAATGTCTTTAATGAAATTAGAAAAATGGGTTTATGTCGCCGGTTGGATTAGCGACAGGAGACTTGTTGCCATTTAGAATGGCAATTGGCTTCGAAATAGGGTTTATTTATTTATTTTTATCTTTTTTATGTTTATTTATTTTTATCTTTTTTATGTTTCTTGTTATTAATAATGTAAACACTGACTTTTCTATTTCATATAATTCCAAGTATGGCGTCCGTAGGAGGTTCTGCACAGTAGCCCTTCAAGTTGCTGGACTCAGCTGTTGACGTGGGCCACGGAAGCTGCCTTAGTACCGTTCAGCCCCAACCTAGCGAAGCACCCATGGAGCTTGGCGTCTTGCGCCTATGCACGCCCATGAGGGCCTAGAGGGTTGACCCACATTGGGTTCTCAGGTACGTGCAGCTGTGATCTTTATATACTCAATTTCAATCCGATCTGTGTGGGTGTACTCATGTATCCTTTTGATCGTTTCGACGCAAGTTGAGAGCACTCGGCCTACTTCCGCTTGTGAGGATGGTGGAGGCGACGTGGGAGGATGACCAAGACATCTGTACGTCCAGGCGTTTTTCGTACGACCGGTGCCTGCTGACGACCTTGTTGGACCGTTGGAGGTCGAAGACGCACATGTTCCACCTTCCGTGCGGGGAGATGGCTCGTACGCTGCAACGGGTTTGCCTTGCGCGTGCTTTCATCTAATTGCGCACGATGTCGCTTCGACGGGGGGTGAGCCATAGTACATCACGCCCGATGCCCACGACGACGGATCCTCACCCGGACTTGCCAGGCGAGTCCTCGTGGCACCGACCTATGATGACGTATCCACCCGGACTTGCTCGGCGGATCCTCGTGGCACCGTGCCAGCATTACCCCTACCCAGTTCGCAGGTAGACCTCTACCAGTCATATGACTTTGTTCCTTTTTAAAAGATTTTTTCACTAACGATAAGTTGTTCGAATAGGAACTGAGTTCCCTGCGTGGACGGGGCAGGAGCACAGGGAGACATCAATTCTGATGCAACGACCAGGTCGGTTACTCCTCCCTCATCATATATCGTTTTAGCACTTGCACCATGTTTAAATGCATGTTTGACTATCTGAATGCATGTCTAACTGTTTGACATGGCGTCGGCATGGTTGGGACGAGGAGCTACCCCCACATGAGGGGATAGATGTCTTGGACTAAGACTTGGAGGAGTGGTGGGTGCTGCGAGATGACGATGGGCCTTCGCAGACCGAGGACGCTCCCAGCCAAGACTTCGTTGGAGCTTCATAGCTCCAGGGTGCGCCTGGACCGACGCAGCCAGTGTTTGCGATACCCGCGGAGGTTACTCGCCCCTCTAGGGTGGTTCAAGCGCTAGACCCATTGACGTACTCACGCTATCACCAGCAATGGACCCACCGGACGAGGGTAGGGGCCACCTGTGGGATACTTCCGAAGAGGGCCCATGACTAGATGTATCCGTCTTATTATTTAAATATTAATTTATGTTAATTGTTGTTGTGCATACGACTGAGCTTGTGCGAGAGTCAGCATCGTGACACCCCACACATTGTGTGGACCAAACAAACATGTACACACCACCCTCGTTGTAGCCTTTAACACTGAAATGATCTATCGATGTCGGCAGTACTACATCGATCGGAGTGAAGAAAGCGTTGGCGCATATCATTCATCCACACATTCGGCGACCATCGCCGGGCGTACTACACGTGCTCAATATCCGCGTAAGAGAATCTCACACACATCATTTTTCACATTGTACATTACATTTCATATATTGCTAACTTTATCCATGCACAATGGTAGCGGAGGAGCGTTACTTTTTCTTCCAATGGATCGATGGTCGGACATGTGCGATAGGACATTCATCAGCGTATACATGCTCTACTACGTGCGCCACCCAAGGTCTTTCACCATCGGAAACCTTACGACCGAGAGCAGGGAAGACAACGCACTGATGGTGCCCAAAAAACCAAGGTGGTGGTGGAAGACCCTAGAACAACATGCTGAGAACGACTAGATCGAGCGCGAGGGACGAGGAATGCACCTATGGTTCCATTAGGACCAGTCGAGCTCCGATGCTTACGCTAGCGGTGGTTACACCCAAGGAGTTCATGGAAGGCGGTGAGGGCTACCTTCGGGAATAGCCATGTTCACGAGTTTGCATCGGACAAGGGCAAGGCAGAAAGGCACGCATGTATCCTACGTGTAGACCGGGTTATTGATTCGTGCTTCGTTGTTTCAACCATAAGAGCAGCGGAACAAACAAACACATGTAACTAAACCCCCCATGCTATGTAATTCATAGTTGAAATGCTATCTTTTGAATTAAATTCCATAGTTGTTCTCTACCTAATATTTTGTTCTCTTTTTTAAAAAAATAATCGGTTGTGTGAACACTACACTCAGTAACAATAACTCGGCTGCAATTAACATATAAGAGTTTTATCCACGTAGTTAGCAAACTCTAACTTCTATAAGTACTACAAGCTGTAAAATCCTAAAATTTTTGAAGCTTTAGTCTCTCAAATTATAAATATAAATTTATTTCATTTATTTCTGCAAAAAAAAAAAATCCAGCTCCTGCCGCCATTTGGTTTGGCGACATGAACTTGTCGGCATTTCAAATAGCAATTTGATCTCTGTCGCCATTTCAAATAGCAATTTGATCACAGAGATATTTTACACTATTTGTTGGGCGACAGGAATCATGTTGCTAGTTGGTTTGGCTCCAGAGGCCTGTCGCCAATTCAAATAGCGATAAAAGCTTATTTTTGTAATTTTATTATACAAGCATTTATTTCTGTAATTCTATTTTAAAAATATATTATTTTAAAAAAATTGGGTTTAGGCTTGATTTAGAACTCTGAATATTGAAGGCCTATGGATGGAGGTCAATACAACCGCCTAAACTAGATTAGCTGGTAAAAGAGTATTCACTACCAAATTGCAAATCCAAACTATATGTAATGTAATTCATACAATGTTGATTCAAAGTTTTGAACAAGTTTGTAAGCCGTAAGATGTCTCGAATTAAATTGTAATCTCATCACACTAGTGCTCTATTGGCTTTAAGACAATGGCGCTTAATTGTAATAAGCCCATAAACACGAACATGTATAAAAGCGTGATTACAAACATGTATAAAGGCGTGATTACAAACATGTATAAAGGCGTGATTGCCGACCGCCTCTTCATCCTACCACGTAGAATTTTTGTTGACATGGAAGAGAGTAGTTGTCTCTTGATGAAACTTGAACAAATGACAAAAAGATGACACAAAATACCTTTGTATAAGTTGATGTCTCTAATGGACACATTTTTTATGCAAGAATTTAAAAATGTAGGGTCCTGTTGTAAGCATCTAGACCCCTAATTCATAATTATCATGTTTTACTGATTAATGATTCCTAAATCATCGAGACTAGAATGTGTTTCAAGTGTTGAAAGAGGTTATCCCTTGATGATGACATGGTTTGATTATTGGGCATCGTTTTAACCCCCCTAAGTGTTCAAATGATGGCAAAGCTTTATCGTGACGATTAAGGATCTTGTGACTAGAAATGATCCAAGGAGTTGGTTTTGGATCATTGTAGTGTTAGGGCTTTATTTTTGCTTTGGTCATACTATTAGGGGGGGTGGGTTCAAGGCTAGTAGCTTAGATTGGTTAGGTTGGGTAGCTAGTTGTGATGCACACTAGATCTCTCTCTAGTCCAATTCTAGTTAGAGGATGCCAAGGATTAAGTTTTGGTTCCAAGGATCTTGAAGTTTAGATAAAATTGAGCTAAGTCCGAAAGTTCTCAATAGAGATGGATAATCTGGGTGAGGCATATCATTGAGGCAGAGCATTAGTCTAGAGAGAGATTTCATTGTGCTCCTCGGGAAATCAACTGAGACGAATTACCTGGGTCACCCGTATCATTGAATTGTACCATTGTGTATCAGAAGGTTTCCAATGTGAGGATGGATTGCAGGCGGATGACTCAGGTTGACCGTATCATTGAGGCATATCATTTGTCCAGAAGGTTTAAAAAATTGAAGAAGTTGGACGTGCATGATCCGGGTTGTGGTGTACTATTGACCCGTACCATTGTTCCAGAAGGGTTCCAGAGCACAGTTTGTATGAAGCAGATGATATGGGCCATGCGTATAATCCGGGTCAGGGCATATTATCTGGCCTTATGCAACGACTATTTTTCTGACCGTTGAGCTCAAGACAGTTTGCACTAAAGCGGGTGATCCGGGTCCAAGGCGGATGATCTGGGTTTGCTTTAGCTTTCCAGAAACCGTGTCTACCAGCTAGTTTTTGAATGGAGAGACTATATATATAGACCATGGGCGTTCAAGTTAGCTCTTTTGAGACTCCAAAACTATAGAAAGCATATTGGGGAGTTCAAGGGTACTCAAGAGCTTAGATTGAAGATATGAGAGAGTGTTTGAGAGATTGAGAGAGAGAGAGAGAGACTAGTTAGGCCTTAACATGCATCACTCCTAGTTGCTTGATCTTGCTTGGTTCAAATGACCTCTTTGAGCTTGTTACTCTTGAAATTGATGCTTCCTAGACGGCTTGAAGGCGTGCTCCCGGTGATCTTCCAATGAGGAGCTTGTGGAAGGCACCGGGAGGGTTGTGAAGGTTCGAAGCCCACCTATCAGGAACGGAGAAGGGTTACCACAAGTAGAACGCTTGAACCCTTGTGCTGGTTCAAGTAGGAGTGATACTCTTGCGAGAGTGATTCAATGGGTAGGGAAGATCGCCGAATCTCCGAGATCACAGTGAAAAATTTATTGTCTCTTATTCCCTTTACGTTACCACATTTTAATTCTTGTTCTTTCAATTACTAGAGTACTAGACTTGTATAGGTTTGAAACTAGATAGCAAAACTTCACTAGGCTTGTATAGGAGTTGCTTGAACAAACTAATGAATCCTAGGCTTTTAGGTTGATATTAGAGATTAGGCTTTTGTTCATTAACTGAAAAAAATGTTTTAGCCAAAAAATAAAAAAGATTCTCAATTCAACCATCCCTCTTGGGCATCCAATCTACTTCACCTGTAAAGACAACTTAAGAGATAATTCATTGTAAAAGTTTTTTTGCGATTACAATATATATACACATGCAAACACACCATCGCACATGTGAGTGCACCCTTTAGCACATGCCTAGAAATACGGAGGCTATGGATAAATCTGTGACCTAACAAAGTTTCTACTGAGACGACTCGCGTGTGCATAAAAATAGGCACAAGGAATAGACAATAAACGTCTCTATCCTTATCCATGTCCTTAGTAACTTATGTTTGTTTATTATTTGGAACCATAGTGCAAGTGATAGGACAGACATAACGTGGGGCCTGGGAGATGATTGATCAGTTGCTTGCGGCTATAAGATCGAGAAAACGATCCCTTGATAGGGACAGACTTAACGTGGGGCCTGGGCATTCAGTTGAACCCTTATTTTTTTTGGACAATTTAGTTGTGCAAATGAATCAAACCGTGGACAAGATTAGTAGGATATACGACGCAGCAAGAAAAAAAGGTTATATTTTGAAATATGCTACTCCTCAGTTTGTAGTTTTGAAATATACCACTCCTTAGTTTTTTCTTTGAAATATGCCACTCCTTAGTACAAAGAAGAGTGGCATATTTCAAAGAAAAAAAATGAGGAGTGACATATTTCAAAACCACAAACTGAGGAGTGGCATATTTCAAAATTTGTGAAAAAAGCAACTAACTAGATGGGGAGAACAAAGATTTCAATTTGATTGCGAACTCAAAGAACAAAATCCATCCAAGCTAGGGCTCCTTACCAAGAAAAGATGAAATCATGAGTCTCCATACCGGTCTTAATAGAGGGGAGACGGCTGAGAGAAGAATTCGAGTTGACGTGTTTTGGTTGAAGAAAGCTCGGAGGCGTGTTCGGCGGCATGGGCGAAGTTAAGGCTATGAGGGTTTCTTGGGGAGCCGCCAGGAGTGTGTGATAACCCGCTAGTCGAAGAGGTGTGTTGTTTCTTGCTTCCCAACAAAATTTCCTTATGAGATGCACCATTGGTATGTTCACATAATCCCCTCGGCAGCCTAAAACAAGACATAGAGTTTGGCCGGAATTGCTTGTGCGACTGATTTGATCAGCCTAAAACAAGACATAAAGAATGGTAAAAGAACGACGTGTTGGGTACCTTTGAAAGTTGAAGTTGATGCCGACTTCCCTCCCGACGTCTTGCCTATTTTCACCATTGCGGTTGACAAGGAAGAGGGCTATCGTTGATGGTCATCTTCTTTCATCCCGAACCCAAGTCACGATTCGGTTCTCACGGCCATTGGCTTGACCACCGCCGGGCACATTGTGGCAAGGGTGGGAGGTGGGGAGGTGGCGGTGGTGGCGTCGCGGTGGTAAGTGGGAAGGAGGTGACGATGCTTGCTCGACTAGCGCGGAGGGGAGGCGGCCGCGCAGAGGAGTATTAGGATAAAGAGGACATGATGCGGTGAGCTCGAGACGACGGCATGGCAAGGTAAGGACGCTTTCGTCTCTGCCTCTTCCTCGTGCGCTGTCACTGTCTCCCCTCTCTTCCCCGGTGCCGCCGCTTCTCCTCCAAGGTACCACCTCCTCCTCTCCTCTCTTTCCTCCCGGTGCCTTCTCCCGTCCCCGACACCACCTCCCTTCCCTGCTACCTCCTCCTATCACCAGCGCTACCTCCCCGTGCCGCCGCCTTTTATGTTGTCAGATCCCTCATCTTCGTGCACGCTTACCACCGCGCAAGTGTGCGAAAACCGAACAAGGTGGTGAAGATTGGCAGATGGAGTCCAGCTCCGGATGGTATGTTCAAAATCTGTGGATGGAGCTGTGTCTCGTTTCGGAAATCAAGGATAGTTTATAGCTGCAAGTGCCCTAGATTTTTATGGACTCTATGATCCTGCTACTCTTGAAGCTATGGCATATGCAATGGGCGTTGTCTCTGGCTCTCGATGTTAATTTGCAAGTAGTCTGAATTTCTTCGGATTGTCTAGAGGTGATAAAGAATCTGGAGAGGACAAACTTATGCAGCTACAACATGATCCTGAAGGAGATTGCTGAGAGAAGGAAACTTATTCAAGAGGCGCAATTCTGCCATGAAGGTCAGGAGAATAATGTAGAGGCCCATGGATTAGCTAAAGCGGCTATGTATGTAGGCCGTCATGTGTGGTTTGTAAAGCCTCCAAACATTGTTCATGTACCACTGAATATTGTTGAGTAATACAATCCCAACCTTCTGCTAAAAAAAGTAGCACTGGTCACGGGATGCAGTAGCAGCAGTCAAGATTACATGAAATTAGATTATACAATAGACATCGAATCCCTCTCACAGGTGTATCGGGAGATTACAAGAAATTATATTATACAATAGCCAGTGAATCTCTAACACGGGTGTATCTGTGAACGATGGTAGGGGGAGGGATCTGGCTGGGGCGATGGCCTTGTGGCTAGATTTGAGGTCATCATCACTGTCGTTGGAGACAAGGAGGTCCTCGTCGCGATACTAAAGAAGTCGATGTAGTAGTAGGTGGGGCCGTCGTGCTCGCGTCGGCGAGCTCGACGTCGTCGCCGAGCAAATCCCTGATGTGGGCGTTGCGCTCCTCGTAGTCGCCATAGGTGCTCCGCACGCTGTCTACCATGGCGCGGGTACACTCGCGGTATGGGAGGAGCAGCTGGCGGTACGACTCGACGATGGGATCGTCGGAGCCCAGCTCCTCGTGCATGCGCTCCATCTAGGGAGATGTGCTAATGGGTTGGGTTGAAATTGGTTAAATGGGTTGGGTTTTAATTTGGGTTAGTTTTGGATGGGTTAGAATGGGTTGATACAGTTAACGGGTTAGGATGGGTTGGCATGGGTTCAAAAATTTCGGGTTGAAATGGGTTCAACCGTGGGTTTGCTAAGTGGGTTGGTGTTCGGTGGAGTTGTGGTCTTGTGGAGATAAGGATCGCCTCCGCTGGCCTCCAGGCTCTAGTTCTTCAACGGTGGCGCGCACTTGTCTACTGCCGCCACCGCTGCCGTCTGCCTCCAGATCATCATCGTAACAATAAAATTAGATTATACAATAGCCAGTGAATCCCTAACACAGGTGTATCTACAAACAATTAATGGTAGGCGTGGGGGGATCAGGCTGGGGCGGTGGCCTTGTTGTTGGATTGAAGGTCGTCATCGTTGTCGTCGGAGACGAGCAGGTCCTCGTTGTAGTCACTGAAGAAGCGCGCCACCCACGTCACGGGGATCACCCCGTCCGTCTCTTCCGAAACCCCAAGGTGTTGTCGCTGGAATTGTCTTCGTTTCACCAGATTTCTGCCAGAAAGTTGTCACCGCCGCACGTGCCTCATCGTCGATTGCGTCACCATCTGTGCTTCTCCGCCTGTGTCATCATCGCCGTTGAGTTCGCCTCGCCTTTTTCTAGCCGGTGCTCGCCTCCTCGTCACTCGAGCATCCTCGAGCCACCGTCTCCCTCGTCCTCTTCAACTCCAGCTACTGCCTCCATTGCCGATCTCGTCACCGGTGAGTTCCCTCGCCTCCTCGAGCACATCACCTTGTGTCTCTCGTCGTCCTATTCCAATACCCTCCTTTTCCGTTGTCTCTCTGTCGCTGTGGTGCCTCGTCATTGTCGTCGTTCGTCTTCGTCGCTGGTCGTCCCAAGCCACCCATCGCATTCCCTGTGTTGCCGTTGAGCCCGTGCGCACATCCGCTTCCTCAGGGCGCCTCCGAGCGGCCGTTGCCTCTATGAGGCCGAAGTTCTCTTCCACCGTCGTTGCCGCCGATGCTTTCGCTGGGAACCCGTTTTTGACTTCATCAGCAGTCCTCCTGTCGCCGTTCGTCGCCACCACCGTGCGCCAATGCCACCGCCTCCTTCCTCTATTTTCTCCCTAGCTCTCTATCTCTTTATCTCTCTTTGTCATGTGGGTCCACCTCATCAGCCTCTCTCTTTCTTCCTTTCTGTCTCTTCCACTTCGGCCCCACATGTCAATCTCTCTTTTTCTCTCTTTCTTTCACTTACAAATGGGCCCTACTTGTGAGTGTCCTTTTCTTTTTCTTTTTCAGCCGAAGGAATATTCCCGAGAATATTTTTTCTTCCTCTCTTTTTCCTTTTTCGAAAAATCTGTTGAGAGTTCGATCTTCTTCATCAGAACTCTGATTTAGTCCGTTCAACTTCCTAAATTCCTCTAAAATCGAGCTATTTCTTTTAGAGTTGGTTTCATTGTTTTTGGATTTTTTTTTCTTTTGGATTTATTTATATTTCGTCTGTTGTTTCTTTCTCATTTAGACGATCTGTTTAGCAAGTTTTGAATATCCAAGTGTGGTAACTGAGCAAAGCCAAGGCAAGTCGTAATGCATTGATCATATTGAACCTATATTTTCAAAAGTATCTTGTTTTATACTAAATTGCATGCTACTTTTATATCAGCTGCTTTTGAGAATAGTTAATATGCAAAACCTTCATGGTACTCTTCCTGGTAGAACTCGGAGTTCTGGTTCTTCGTGGAGATTAAACAACACAGTATGCAAAGCCATGAGTACTTTGAATGTACTCAAAGTCAGTGGAGAAATGTATGCAAATAGTATTCATGCAGGGCTTGAACAAAGGTTAGCTGTATGACTCTTTTGCAGAAAACAACATTTACGATGAATACAATAAATAGATTAAAGTGCTGAATTGAAAACAATAATAAGTAATTAAACAATTTCTTTGAAACAATCAGTGAACTTCTCCATTCACTTCCCAACCAAACCAACGATAAGTGAATTCCCCATTCACCAATCGACACAACCCACCAAGTGAATGACCTATTCACCAAACGAACATTATATTCATCAAGTGAACTTCCCATCCACACTCCGACACATTTTTGAAGAAACTCTATCTCCCGTGTGAAATCCCCGAGCAGGTCCATGACCGCGGACACGGCTATTCGAATAGTTTTACACTCTGCAGAGGTTGTACAGCTTAACCCACAAGAGATAGATCAACTTATAATATCCGTTTAACACACTTTCGAGGTGTGCGACTAAGTGATCATCACAAGGCTTTTACAAAGATCCTTCTTAACCCAGTTCTGCCTGCTAAGGTTTCAATACTGAATGTCTTTCCGACCAAACAGGGCCCCCCTCTTGCGCCAACGTGAGAATACGTTTCCCATAACTCACACTTCACATGACAGAACCAAAATTAAGATATTGCTAATTAGTCAGCCAGGCCCGTCCCATCAGGCATGTGGTTGTATGGTTAATGCCCAGTTCAATGGTGCACAAGATTAAGTCCTTGACAAATTACTCAGGCGAGACTACCACAAACCCACAACATGTTCAATCCACATCCCCACTATCCACCAACCACTCGCCCAAGCGAAAACTATTTTATTTAATCAAAACCAATGACATACCCTGTCATGGCTCCCAAATCTTAACAAGAGTGGCTCACCACCACGATTCCATAAATCATTAAGTCAAAATTAATTATTAAGACACATGTGATGACAAACCCACCGTAACTAAGCTGAACTAAGCATCAATACGATACCCATGTTGGCAATACAAATATATCCAACTAAAATTACTCATGCTAAGGTGACAAAGGATTCATGGTATTCAAATAGTCAATGGAGGCATAATGACAACAGGTAATAACTATACCCAAAGCAATTTATATGAAGATAGCATGCAATTGTATAAAACAATATACTTTTGAAATCATAGGTTCAATATGATCAAAGGACCACGACTGGCCTTGGAATAAATCCTGTGATTGATCTTGATCTTGGTATGCTACTCCTTGCTCAAAACTTCCTGAAATATCAACGTCTACTCGCAAAACAAGCAAATAACCCAAATAAATAAATAACAGAGAGAAAAATAACTCCAAAAATTAAATAAAAATCTCAGCTAAATATATCTTGAATTTAGATGAATTTAGGAATTTTAATGGACTCAATCGGAGTTCGGATGCAAAAGATATGAGCTCTGGAAGATTGAAACCCTAAAGAAATACCCTAAATTGGATTTTCAGAATTATCCGAATAACTTTTCTATTGAAAAATTCGGATTATGACGCACGGCTGACGTCAGCGAAGGGCATTCGGACTGGGCTAACTCAACCTGACAGGTGGGCCCCACTGGAAGTGGCTGGGTGTACAATGGACCGGGTTCTTGGAGATTGGATCTGGTGGGGTTTTCGGTGTGCCACAAGGCTGTTGATTTGGGGATGATGAGGACGCCACATGGGTGACACACAGGCACAAAAGATGAGGTGGCATGCTGACTTGGAGGGACACATCAGCGGAGAGAAAAACCGAAGGAGGGGACAGAGAGACATGGCCGGCGGTGGAGCTGACAGCGTCGACGGCGAACCACAGTGAGGGAACTCCGGCGAAGTATCAAAACGGGATGCTGAGGAGACGGCGATGCTCTGGGAGGTGGTTCTGTGGCAAGGGCTCGCCGGCGGCGGCGACTTAGGCGGCAGCGAGGTGCACGGATGCGGCGGTGACGACGATGGAGTGGCGCCCTAGTGAAACTAGGAGAAGCACCAGATCGGCGATGTGATGAGGAACACGCCGAAACAAAAGAATCGGCCAGGGAGCTCACCGGAGATATAGATTGAAAACGGGTGCTGCGGTCGGTTTTGATGACGAAGACGAAAACAACGCTGCGAAGGTCCTCGGGCGATGACAACCGTGTCAATGTATAGCACGAGCTAATGCGAACCCACCGGAGGTGGAAGCTCGGCTCAAGATGAACTGACGACGAAGAATTCCGGCAAAGAAGCGACTTGAGCGGCGCTCGGTTCTTCGACAAATCCGACAAAATGGAAACAGCTTCGGGGCTAGAAACTTAGGGTTTCGAGAGAGGATGGCGGCGCGGAGGCTTGGACGCGGGTGCAGCTCTTTATATAGGACGGAGGGGAGAGAATCTCAATTGAAGCCGACGGCGCTGTCGCGAGAGGAAAAAGGACTCAAGAGTTCAGGTTGAAGACGACGGAGACATGGCAAGCGGCGGGTCCACCGGTCAGGGAAACAACGAAAAAGGAAAAGGGCTACCAAACGCTCGGGCTGGTGCTAGGCTTCCGCACGCGCGAAGAAAGAAAACGGCGGGCCAACTCGGGTGGAAAGAAAGAAAAGGAAGCGGGAGGTGGGCCAAGAAAATGAGTGGGCCGGCGGGAAAGAAAGGCCGAGCGGCTGGGCCGGGGAGCGAAGGAGATGGGCCGGGATTTGGAGATTAGGTCCGAAAGCAAATCTGATTTTTATTAGCTTTCCTTTTTAGAAAATACTGAAAATCCAAATAGCAACTAGAAAATAGCAAATGCACTCGGAAAAATTCTAGAAAATGTATCCAAACGCATAAAATCCAAATAAAATAGTTTTGATAATAGTTGATATTGAGATTATTTATATGAAATTATTTTTGAACTCTGAAAATTCATATTAAGCTTTAACTTCAGCAGAAAAATCCAAATTGTTATTTTTGCTCTTAAAAGTTCAAAAACAAATCAAATTTTGGGATGTTACACATTTGCCATTACCTCAGACCAACGAGTTGACTCGAAGTCAGAGTCCCACCACTCCACGTTGAAGTAACCGACTAGGAGTTTGGGACTTGGACTGAGACAGATCTCAAACTCTTGCATACTCTCTCTGTTTTGTTATATTTGTTCATGGCATCGGGAATATCCATTTCAATATATTTGTCCATTAGGTAATTTGAAGTGTAGTTATTGCTACTCTCCCCCCCCCTCCCCCCTATTTAAATACTTTGGAAGATGTTAAGTAGTTGATGTATGCCATTTAATAGGGGTATGTATAATTATTTCTCATTAAGTATTTCTTGAATTTAGTGTTTCTTAGATCTGTGCGCATGGTGGGTTGTTGACAAATATAACGAAACAAGTGAGTTCGTACTTAAAAAAATCAATATTAAATTAATGGCTCCAAGTGGTTCTCTTGTGTTTGATAACGGAAGACGCATCCCAAATTCCCATCTATTCCGATCATAAAAAGGAGGAAGTGGAGAACCAAGGTTGAGCATGGAGTATAGGAAGAGGATACTTTGCTTTTGCTGTGGAGTTTTGAGGCACGGTCGCACGGGGGCGAAGAAGAGGAATTTAATAAGGTGATGCGGGCCACGAAACGCCTGCCGTCCGACTTAAATGAACGGTGGATACAGCGGTAACGCAAAGTGAGACAAAGTTCTAATGCTTCTTATCAAAATTGCCAGATGCCACCTCACAAATATTTACCATCTCTTGGGAGCAAGAAAACGGTAAATCTGGGTGGGTGGGTGGGTGGGTGGGGGGGGGGTGTTGTGGAATCCTCACATCGGCAGATACTAGCGGCACGTATCAAGGCAAAGCCGGTCACAACCTTCTCCACAGGAAACACTGAAACATGGTCGAATTCCTCGAAACATTATCCCATCGTATTCATCAACAAGTATTTACAATTTTCCAGCACTCGGAACAAGTACAGCACCAAGAACTACATAGTTGGCGATGCATTTATACTCTGTGCTTAAGAATGCTGGTTTAACTTAGGAAATAATAATAATAAAAAAGATGAATGAATAATGGTCACTCTATACAATGTACATACATGGTGTGACTCAGATTCACAGCAAAAGATTTGATTTGTCTGTCATTTTTTACCAACAGTAGAATTAGACAAGACGTGGCTGCCAGCCCTGCTCATGGTTTTTGATATGTGAGGCTGAAGCTGCTTACCACTTGAGCTTGCATTGGATCCCTCCAATCTTTTCTGGTACTCTTTCTCAAGCTCCTCCAGACGACTGGACACCTGTAAATAAGATGCAAGTGTACCTCCGTTAGAAGTATCTATCTGGTACTGCAAATTTTTACCAGTTTTCCAACCATCATAACTCGCTAGTGGCATGACAAGTCGTGCTGAATTTGTCATCCATCCAAATGAAAAGCATGAAGTTTGCTAGTGTCTTATCCCTGATAAAACACGTCTGAATGTAAACAGATAAGTTTGCTGGTGTAACTAGATAAATTTGCAAACTCAATTGCATGCTCCAGCAGAACAAAAATGTGACATGAAATGCAATGTAATGATCCTTATTTCCCCCAAAATAAAAAGATACAAGGTAATGATGGCATATTGTTCCGATGGAGCATTCTTCAAACATAATAGCTAGAAAAACAGGCTAGTAAACAAAAGCATTTACAGGAAGAACTACATGCAGAAGGTTACAAAATTAACAGGTTAGGTACAGATATTCAACCAAGAGAAGCCATACAACAACTACTCTTCATACCATATGTGATACGACAACCACCAAATAGTTAAATATTAAGGAGTTCTCAAAACAAACCTAATCATACAAAGGAGACAGATTGTTGTAACCCAAAAAGAAAACAGACAAATGAAAAAAAAAAATCAATACAAGTGCAGCACAGCTTTTAATTTTGCCATAATAAGAAAAATAAAAGGAAAATATATAGTGGTATACAGAAGAACAGGTTTATCCCACGGCAAGAACTCAAAAAAAAGATAAGACATACAATAACATTTGCTTCACAAACAGTTCATCACCTTAAATGAGAAGGCAAGTGGCAATAATGTATCTGGATCGGTTGCCTCCTCTGGGAAATTTCTCAAGTCATGTAAAAGTTTCTCGAAAGGCATTTTGACCTGAGAGAGGTAATTTCAGCAATTCTTTAAAATATGTTTTCAAGCAAAAGCAGCAAAAGACATCAAGAAACTCACCAAGTCATCATGGCAGAATCTCAATAGAGCCAAGCCAACTTGGAACACAACCTTAATACCCTGTAAGTAGTAATGACCGACGATCAGAAACAGCAAGTAAACTAGATACAATCAGCATTTTTATTATCTTACTTGGATCTTGAAGATTGGTAGATTGATAACTAAATGAGTTAATGCATTTTACAAGTATATAGGCATATGAAAGAACCATGACCGTTCATGTCAAATTGGACTTGAAAAGAGTATAATATAAAAATGGAAGCACAAGCTCCTGTCTCTCATTAAAAAAACCCCATCTAAGAGCAGGAATCCATAACATTCAACTATGTGTTAAGTATAAATAGTTAGATGAAATAGCTGTTCGTGGACTACTCTTATATAACTTTATTTTAAAACAGCAGCCTGGAAAGGAGTAATGCTGATATCATACCATATACGAAGCAACCATGCTTGACAAGTGATAAGCTCACATGAATGCTATACAGAAAACAAGTACATGGATGGGAAAGATTCTAACCTCATAAAGGAAGACATCCCAAACTCTAAGAGTTAGATGAAATGGGAAGGAATACAAGAAAACCGTGATAAACCATTGACTCGCATACATGGTTGGATTTATCATTTCTTCAAGAAAATGTTGTCCCAACTTCGGCATGTGCTCTACAACTAATTTCTCAAATTGAATCAGATATTGCTGCACAAGCGGCAAACCAGCCTGTTGCAAGAGAATAAACAGCAATATTTGTAAAATATATAGTATGCAGGTTTCTTCAAGAAAACATTCCCTAACTTTTGCATGTGTTCCATCACTAATTGCTCAAACTCAAGGCAGGTATTGCTGAACAGGTGGCAAAACACATAACCAAGAGAATTCAATAAACAATAAAATTTGTTTAGTAGTCTAACATATAGAAATAAGATGATAAAGTAGAGTAGTAGACGATGATGATAAGCATGAAGCAAGAGTTATCAAACAGGCATATTGCAATTATTGGACCAAATATCTGAAACAAAAAGCTCAATCTCATTCATGAGTCTGAAGCTCAAGGTTCACAAAGTCATTTGAGCTATTTGGTTGGAGGACAAAAATATTCCGCCAAACAAATTCAGTTACCTGATACAAGCCTTCCATTGGTGCATGGACAGCTCCCTTCAGCAAAGCAACTAATAACCAAAATGCATCCTCCTCACACATATAAAGAAGCAGCAACCCGGCTAAAAATCCCATTCCCTGCATCATGATTGTGCAAAAGAAACAGCATATTACTCCAGAGAATATGTTCATCCCCATATAACAGGTTCACAGGCTCAACACAAACCTGCACATATCCAACGTCCCTATCATAAACAGAGTATGCTTTCAAAACGTTATACAAGGATCTTTGACCTGGACCATGTCTCTGTTGGAAGAAAATATGAGATGGAAATGTACGTGATATGTCACGAATTATTTCCAATTCTGATGCTGATGTCTCGTATATGACCAGAGTCTGTTCAAAGAAAACATAATAATGTAAATAAGACTACCAAACTACGAAAAGTAGCTCTATACGGTATTCTCATCATTAAGAAACAATTATGAAGACAACAGAAAAGCAAGTTATAATATTCAACATGTAGTGAAAATCAAGCCAAGTACTTCTCACTTCTTCCAGATGTTCCATCATTGAAACTAACCACAAATTTTACTCAAGTATGGAATAAGTACGATAGAGGCAAGTGCACAAAGTGATGAGAAAGAATGCGCTTGAATATGATCGAAGGTGAATAACTTTGTTATAAATAATCTGCAGAGTTTAGCTGTCTTATTTCCCTCACAATACACACAGTTATGTGACAGATAGAACATATATAAGCTGCACTCAAGTCATTCTGTGATGCTTCCCTTCAGATCTAGTTTAAGAACCAAATATTTTTGCTATCACTAAAGTTTTTCAACTAGGCAAATGAAATGCCAAATGTTTCAAACAAAAGGACGATTATGAGTACCTCATAAACCCCAGGGTTCAATAGCAAGAGGTCCCTGCTGCCTGAAATCAACTGCCAAACAAGTCCTCTAAGACAATCAGGAATTCCTTTTCTTATTCTTCTTTTAACCACATGAGGATTCCTTCTAACATAATGCTTCCAATCACTACCACCAACGCCTATCATCTTCCTCCATTTTCTTATCCTCCTTTCCTCCCTATGATAACTCGGAAAAAAAAAACGCATGTGAGGTAGATGTTTAGGGAAAATAAAAGTAACATGTAGTAACTGATTTACATAAGTAAACTAGTCTGACACATGACAAGAATGAAACTCCCTCCAGTCACAAAAGAAGTCATTTTGGACACTGACACAGTCTCCAAAACACATTTTAGACCACCAATTTCTATTGTAATAGATTTACAAAACCTAACAAAATTATACTTTAATGAAAGTTCTTTTCGAGACAAATCTATACATACGGTTTTCATATGTTATTAAAAAGATATCGAAAACCAAAGTTTAGAAAGTTTGACTGCACGTACCCCAAAACGACATTCTTTTATGACTGGAGGGAGTATTATTATATCAGTGTAGTGTTCTCCTAGGCGTTAGGCCCTAGTCGGACGGCAGACTAGCGCCTAATCGCCGCCTAGGCGGGATAAATTGGCTAGGCGGGAGGGCTGTGCCTAGCGCCTAGGCAGCCTAGGCGGGCGCCTAGGGGAACACTGACAAAGTGACATAAACAAGGTAGTAAATGCTCATAAACAAGATAGTAAATGCTCTAAAAAAACTAGATAATAAATAACAAGTGCACTTTATCATCCAAGCAGTCAAATATATGAGAACCATTCTTAAATCAATTGATGAACAGCTAAGGCCCATGCCTAAGCATAGAAATGTATGATGTATCAGCTACTAGAAAGTAGAAACTGAGATGGCTATACCGCAACACAATGGAACGAAGTAACTTATTCACCGAAACAGCATAAGGTAATTAATCAAGAAGACTTACTGCCTCCAACTTATCATATAGACATATAGTCAAAGTCAAACATATGGGGACTACAACAGGAGTCTCATGTACGACATGTCGGTTATACCGCAACAAATTGGAACGGACTAACTTATTCAGAGAAATAGCATAAGGCAATTAATCAAGAAGATTTACTGCCTCCAACTTATCATGTAGTCAAAACATATTGGGACTACTACAACAGGAGTCTCATGTACGACATGTCATACCTTTCGCATTCATGTGTGGATCTGCTTTTCGAAATTCCCTCAGGAGAGTTATTTTGTTCTGTCTTTATAAAACCAAATCTGTCCACAGACCGAGAAGGAGCTGGTCCAGGTTCAGTGTCATCAACTGCTTTCTTCTTGTCCATTGTAGTGACTACTGAGTACTTGAGCGTGCCTTTGCTATATAGCAAGAAAGATACCCTGCCATTTATTTTCAAATAACTGTCCATTACTGTAAGGCTCCCGACATAAGAATTAGACTGAAAGTTGAATCTGCATATAACATAGACCATACAAAAACAACACAAATAAAAGTATATCGAATGAAACATTCTTGCATAGTTGCATGTGTCGAATGTTACCATATCAGAACACTACATTGTTTTTCAGTGTCAACACCAAAGAAGAATAAACATCAAGTAATTGTATAATGAACACTCATGTCCACAAGCTCGTATAGCTACGGCAAAATGGAACTCCATTGCCACAGATCAAAGGTTCAGCTAAACAAAGCATGTATGAAGGTTACTAAGTCATTCTGCTAATCACTGTCTGAACAAAAACCAAAATATCGCAAACAACAATTTAACTACAAGCAAGATCTCTCCAGAGTCCAGACTCAGCACATTGTATAATCTAATTGCTCTGATCCTAAGATTCGAATTCAGATTACACCCAAAAATTCGCAAGCTCACAATTCGGAAGGATATTTTTCTTCTCCGATGTTTACCCTCCTTCCTCCCATCACTAATTGCACAATGCTGATAATTAACGATCTCCAGACCACAACCAGATATCCCAATCCAAGAAATGCATAACAGCACAAAATTCCCCAAATTCAAGGAGGGGCTACTCACTGTTAAACACCAGACGCCACATATAACCTTCCAATTTGACGCAACCGGCACCAGATTCGAACCCAAGAAAGCTTAATAACCAAGAATCGTAGACCAACCTGGAGGAGGGGGCTCCTTCTCGCGGCGCCTCGGAAACCGGAAGAGGAAGAAGCCGCGGAGGAGAAAATCGCGGAGATTCTTTTCTTCCCCGCTTGTGTCGGGTTGTAGTGGTAATTCTTGCAACAAAAAAAAAAAATATCGTTTCTGTGATTTGGTTCGAGGGCTATGCGTTCTTGGTTTTGTTTATTGGGTAGCGAGAACGGAAGAACGAGATACCAACCTGCGCGCGCGGCGTTCTTCTCAGGCGGCGCTGCGACGAGCGCGACCAGCAGTTAGGTTGGGCGGGGAAGAGGTGGCGGCGAGGGAAGCGGGTGGTGGAAGCGCGGAGGGCGAGGGCGGGGACGGTGGAAGAGGCGCGCGGAGCTCGCCGGTCGTGGGGAAGAAGAAGAGGACGGAGGAGGAAGGCGTCCTTGTTTATTTTCTTGTGTACGTATCGCGATTCAGGACGCGGAAGGGAATCTCTCCTCTGGGAAGAGAGGTGCCGTTTTCGTTGTTGCAGTTTCGAGTGGGAGTAAAGAAGCGGGGAGATAACCACGAGCGAACCAATAAAAACGAATTGCAATTTCCAGGAAAGGGGGGACTGGAACCGGAGACGGATCGGGGACGTCGTCTTTTTTGTTTGAGTAGTTTTGTGTGTTTGGTGAGAGGGAAACGCGGGAATGATCTCATCTTTACGGAGGGAGGGGGCTTGTTTGGTTAATGATTTGGATTTTACGTTTGAGAAAAAAAAATGATGTTCAGAGATAACTTGGAAAAGAGATTATTTTTGTCTAATCAAAGTAAACCTGAAGATGAGTTATTTGATTGAAAGCATATATTTGAAATTAGTAAACGAAAAATAAACCGTTGAATCAAGCTATCAACTGTGTATATCAAGTAGCCTCCAGGCAGCCTCCCCTTAGCTCCCAGACGCTCAATTCTTAAGCATAGGGTTGGTGGCTTGCCAGGCAGCAAGCAAGCATCAAGTCGGCGGCCTTCAGGTGTTGTGCCGGCCAAGCTTCTGCCATCAGGCCCCAAAGCAAACATGCCCAGATTCCATGGTTTGCAGTAAAAGTAATTCTTGGGGGTGCGTGGAACTATGGATCCGTCGCAGCACAGTGCTGTGAAAAACAGTCTCGATCAATCGGCCGAATACAGGAGTCAGGATTGTTTTTAGCACCGTCGAACGACTAATTAACCCCATAATCCGAATTAATTGTTGTGTGATGGTGTTCACGTATGTACTGTGCAGAGGAAAAATATAAAGTATGAAATGCAGAGTATGGTAAATGATGTTTTTGCTTAATGATAATTTACCATAATCTTAGTAACTAAATTATTTTTAGTCAATTTTAAATAAGACAATTATGTAAGGCGGCTGAGTGCTTAGGCACCCTCGTCGAGAACCATTCCATTCGATTGTACAACGATACGAAACTGGGAGTTCCGAATTACTAAACAATAGTTGACTAATTTTTTTTGAGGCAATCAGTCGAATTTATCCCCATTTGATTTGTGCCACGAGTCGTGCTTCGGCCCACCTCCATCTTCGTCTCAGACGAAGATCCAACGAGTTAGAATTCGGGTTCACCGGAATACCCGACTATAGAGGGAGGGAGGGGTGGTAGCGGATCGGTGGTGGGCGGTGGGGTGCAAGGCGACGATGGTGCCGCCTACTACGAGATCGAAGGAGGTCGGTGGCCTGCGAGCAGGATGGGGGCGTCTTTGAGGAAAATTTTAGGCGAGAGGTGGTGGAGAAGCAGATGTGGCGCGTAGCTAGCATCGGAGATGGGGAAGAAGGAGGTGTGGTGGGGGAAAGTAGCGAAGGGGCTGGCAGAAGAGGAGTGGACGACGTGACGTCGATGGCGATGCCAGTTGCCCCAGCAAGAGGTGGCAGCAATGGGGGAGGTGTGGGCCGATGCGCTTCGCCTGCGTGTCGGGGGGTGTGGGTGGTAGGTGTGTGAGGAAGCTAGGGTAGGAAGGTGTTGGCGGATTTCCATGACAACGAACTCAAAATCTGTCTGATTTTTTAGTTTTTAGTTTGGTTGAAGTGTATTATAAACTTGGTATATTTATGATACATGAGCTTTTGAGCTCGTGTCAGATTCATTTAGTTTGACTTTTGTAATTAATGTGACTATAATGTTTAAACACGATGAAACTAGCTTAAACTAGTTTAAATCAAAATAAATTTAATATCACTTTTCAAGTTTGATATCTCAAAAACACTTTGTATGGGTAGGAAAATATATACGTGCCAATCAATGCACATCAATGTATCTTAATTTGGGTGACTAGGTACCCACGCGCATGAAACACTGCTTGTCCATTTTAAATATCAAAATATATTAGGGATATAATCGTCCGTTAAATTCCTATTAATCAACCATATCGTGACTAATTGCTTAACAACAATCCATACATCTTACAAGCGCATAGGTTTTTTACAACACCGATATGTTTTAAAGGTCAATTGCAAAGAAATAATTTAGAGGAGTTTTGCAGGAATTTTTGCAACTCTTCTAAATTTTGTTAAATTTTTTTTCCCTGAGCTAAGCCAAGCTACTAAATGTGTTGGACTTGACAATATGGTGTGAGTCTCCAAAACAAAACCACATTATCAACATGCGCCAGTGAATGATGTTGAAGTGACCAAGTGACCATGCATGTATTGTTTTTTATGGCTAAATCTTATTCACTAGTTTTAGTTTCGGAAGCTTCCTCCCTTGTGCATCCTCTTAATTAGGCTCTTAGCTTTTATTTCTTCCTCATTTCGTTTAGCACACGCTAGAAAAGTCAACGTGTTACCAGGTGTCGAATTTTACATGCATGTGCCGTGAGAGTGAGACACAGAATTTAATTCATACGCCAGGGTCATTACGCAACGGGAAATAATACGGAGCTAACGTCCGATACGAACAAAAGGCTCGGATGCCTCATCACTTCCAAAGTCCCACTTATAGTCTGTGTGTCCTAACGGCTACCATATAAATATCCCATATCTCGTTCTTATCCTCTCCTACATAATGTCTTTCTTTTCTCTCTTTCTTCTTCCTTATTACTTTCTTATCTCTCTTACTTCTCTTCTTCTTTCGGAAGCTCTCTTCCTCTCAATCCCCTCTGCTCTCCCTTCTCCCCTCCGGGCGAGCCAACCTCTGCTGGCCGTCGCGACACCGCCGCTCTGTGCAGTGCCTCGGCACGTCGCTAGGTTGCCACGAGCCGCTGGTTGCGCCCGACGTCATGCAAGCCACCGCGCCTGGCTGCCTCGACCGCGCATAGCGTGCTGGGTTGCCGCGTTGCCTCGAGACGCCGGCGTGCCTCTGCGCTGCTGCGCTCAAGCTCGATCGACGCACCCTCGGCCTCGCTGGCTCCGAGCCGCCCTCGGGCCCGCTGGGCATGCTGCTGCCGCAAGCCGACGCTGGCTCGGTGCCGCTCTCGGCCGCGTCAAGCCAGCGCCTGCTGGTGCACCCGGCTTCCGCGCGCTTAGCTGCCTTGATGCCAACCGATGCCACCCGAGCCTGCCATCGCTGACATCCGAGGCTAAAGGTCGGTTAATGTTATGTGTTTGTTATAGCAATGGGGATTTTTGTTGCAATAGGTGATTTGAAATGTTGGTACTATATTTTTTGAATGTTGCAGTAGCAGATTCTTGACGTGGATTTTTTCTCATTGCAATTGTTGCTACTTACCTGTTGCCTCCTCCCTCTCCGACTTGTTGCATATGATTTGGAATTTATTGTGGCACATTTTTTTTTCAAATGTGGTATTTTAATTTTGTGGCAAACATTGTATCAGATTGTTGCATGAGTAACCATAAAATGTTGCAATTGTTCGGTTCAAATGTTGCAGTATTACAATATTGTAAATTTCTTTGTTTGTGATTTCTGAACTATTTTTAAAATCTAGCTAAGTTCTAAACTCATGGTTGAATCCAATTTTAGAGAGAAGAAGATGTTTCTTTCATCAGTTTTCTGTTTTTGTGCATTTTGTTGCACATGATGATTACAAATGTTGCATACAGTGTTCACCGATGTTGCATGGGGGATTTTGTTGACGTCGGAGGCTTGGGCGATGAGCGAGATCGGGCCGGGTTATGGGAGATTTTGCTGCTGTCTGGGGCGTGCGTGATGGACGGCTGAGCAACATCGTGCAAAATCGGATGGCGCAGCATAGCATACGGCGCTAGCGCTCGCATCCACGAAATCCCTTTTGGTCAAATAAACAGAGAGATGAATGAATACGACGACGATGATGCTTCGTGTACTACTAATGCTCCCTTCAGTTAAAAAAAAAACAATTCGTTTTACCTTTAGTCAAATTTTGAAAACTTCGGCTATTGATATCTTTTTAAATATTTGATTAGGCTCTTGAAAATAATATGTATAGATTCGTCTCTAAAATTATGTTCATAGTATTATAATTTTATTTGGTTTATAAATATTTTACAATAGTAATTAGTGGTCAAAGTTGTATTATAGAGACCACGTCGATGTCTCAAACGACTTTTTTTTAACCGGAGGGAGTATAATTCTCCTAGCATAACATCATGCATGGTCTACATGAATATTGTTACGGTATTGCTACTCATAACACGTAAGTTTGCTTGGTATTTTCCAAATTATTGTTTTTCTGCATATATATATATATATATATATATAAGAGAGAAAATACTATTTTCTCTTAGGTGTAGTTACTCCCTCTCCATCCACCATGTAATCATTGATGAGATCTGTGCGTCGTTCCGAGCCTAACGGGCCTGTAAATAACGGATGGGGGAGAGACCGATCCAATACTTGTATTTGGCATTTAAGCACTGGCCAACAAATTTGTAAACCAACCAGTTGGCTTGGAGATCTTTCCGGGAGTTTGGATTTTTTTATATTTGTATTCAACCGACCAAATCTCCAATCGAGGATTAATCTCTGGCTAACTAGCCATCTCAACCGACTAGCACCGTGGAGTTCTGCTAGCAAGTGGAGTTTTGCAAGCAAGTGGAGTAGCGTAGGTATACATACTACCTAAGTATATGTACTAAAATACTCCCTTAGTTATACATACTACCTAATTAAGTACATGTACTAAAATACTCCCTTAGGTATATACATACTACCTAAGTACATGTACTAAAATACTCCCTCATGTATACATACTACCTAATTAAGTACATGTACTAAAATACTCCCTTAGATATATACTTACTATACCTAAGTATATGATTAAAATACCACCTCTCCAAGGTATGGAATATACTACATTTTTTAGGTATGGAATATACTACACATTTTAGGTATGAATGTCGTCCGTGACGTTCATTCAAGCACTAGGCAGGAAGGTTGCCATATTTATGGGCGCGCTAGCTTACCAATATCAGAAGTCAATTCCATAGTATACGGGATCTCCATATTAAATTTGATTATCTTTTGAAAGGCAATAAATTACATAGAATGTTAGCGGGTTGCTAGCAACTGTTATAGAGTGGTATCCGGCCCAATAATCCAATCAAGCATGTGGTATCCGAGACAGATGGACGATGGATACAATAGAGTAACTACACCTAGGAGTAGCAAATAGGCTCATATATATATATATATATATATATATATATATATATATATATATATATATATATGAAGCCTTTTCCTACTCCAGGGAGTAGTTACTCCTATTTTGTATCTCACATATCTCACAACGTAGGGAGTATCTTATGCAACCGAGAGTATGTATGTGTAGTATACGAGTATATAAGACCACATAGGTGGTATTTACACCTTTCAGAGTGGTATGTACAATTTTTAGACATACTCCTTTTATGTGCGAATATTAAGGTATTTACAAAATATGCTAAAAACTATATACTCTCTTGCAAATTTTTCGTGTAATTCACATTGAAGTATCTTATAATTAGTATATGAGTATACCCAAAGTGATAATGGAGTGTGTCAACTTCTTTTAGGTGGTATTTCAGAGGTAGAAGTAACTACTCCCGGGAGTAGAAAGTATTATATATATATATATATTGGTTTGATGTGCTTATTTGATGTTGATGTAATGATAGAAAAATACGAGTTATACTTTAAAAAGGTTAGTTACTTCTACGTGACAGCTCCATATAAGTTGCTATTTAACAACCCTGAGTTAGGGAAGTTTCAGAACTCATTATCCAGCTAGCTAGTATCAGTATCACAAAACGAGAGGGGGTTTTCCATATGATATTTTAATGTGGAAACCACCCACCGGTGGAAAATCACATGTAATTTTTTGATGACATGTAAAGGATGGAATTAGGGCCGGAAACGAGCCGAATCGAGCCGACTCAAGCCTGGCAAGCTCAAGCACGGTTGAAAAGTGAGCTCGCTTGACTTGTTTTGGGAACAAGCCAGAAGCAAGGCACGGGTGCACGGCACCAGCGGTGAACGTTATATGGCACGGAGGTAACCGGTGAGGGGCAAAATGGAACGGTGGCGTCTCGGGGGTCCTCCAGGTGGTGGCGGAGCGGCACGGTGGCGACGGTGGCTCGGGCGCACGACGCACATCATTGGCAGCTCTCCGGGAAGTGGTGCAACCATGGGCATGGCGTCGGCTCGGGGAGCACACTAGGTCGCTCAGAAAGACCAGGAAGGGGCACGAGGAAGATGGTGGTGGCGGCGGTGGCGTTTCACGACGGCGTAGCGGCCGAAAGAAGGTGGGGAAAAGATGGAGGAGGTCGGGAATGTAGGAAGTTTGGGCTTGGCCCATACACCAAAATCCCAAAGGCCACTCATATATGGTGGAAGTTTAGTACCATATTACTAGTCTAGGTGGGAGGACTTTGGCTCTGGCTCTATATAAAGAAGTCATCTCCTCTCAGATCTAACAATGTAGAATGCAAAATAGAGTTAAGCTCTCGAATAGCGGACTCGCTTTTGCAATCGCGCCCAACTCCTTGTTGTTGTGCTACTCGGCTACTCCATCCCTTCCTCGGCGTGCACCGACGTGGGGAGAGAAGTGTCTCCAAAGCCAACGTCCCTTGCGATCCTGCACGGGTTGAGGCGAATTAGGTTTTTGGGAATTGTTCGTGTTACTGCTCACTGCTTCCTTCTCAGTGCGTCGTCTTTTTCGGATCAGACTCTACCGCGACCTTCGTCGGAGTGATCCTCTGTAAGTCGCGGTAATAACATTTTATTTGACTAGGCTTTATCTCCTAGAAATTTGTTATATGATGATGTTAATGCCTACTACTGTTAGTTGCATACTTGTTCTAGGATTTGCCTTGTTAGTGCATATATATGAGATATATATATTTGAGTTGATGATCATGTTATTGTTTATAGTTTCAAATATGCTTAGTATATATGTTGTTATCAATTCAATTATTGTTTTAGGAATTATAACGATCACAAAAGTGTGTGTATATCCAACAATCTAAAAACCTGATTGTGATCTTGATAGGCACTTTGTGATAAAAATGGCTGGTTTTACCGAGGCAATGAAACAAGAGAAGTTGAGTGGAGTGAACTTCAAAAGATGGCAAACAAGAGTCACTCTGTGGCTCATGGCTCTGAACGTATTTTGAGTTGCCTCTGGGAGACCTGATGGAGAATTCACTTCCGAACAGGAAAAGGAGTTTAAAACAGCCACTACAATTTTTGTGGGATACATTCTTAGCGTTCTTTTCGATCGTCTGTGCGATGTGTAAATGCACATGACAGACACAAAAGGGCTGTGGGAGGCACTCAAACATAAGTTCACTGCCTCAGATGCTGGCAGTGAGTTGTATACCATTGAGCAATATCATGACTAGAAGATGGTTGAGAACCGTTCTGTAGTTGAGCAGGCTCAGGAAATACAATTCATTATGAGGGAACTCGGCCACCTCAAATCCACATTACCCGATAAATTTGTGGCTGGTGCCATCATTGCCAAACTACCCTCTTCATGGAGGAATTTTTCCATATCTCTGAAACACAAGAGACAAAATATTTTCATTGAAGATCTAATTGTGTCCTTTGATGTTGAAGAGAAAGCTCGAACGAAGGATGTGTATCCTAAGGTGGACGAAGGACAGTCCAACGCTAATGTCGTACAACACCATGATAACGGAAAGGCCAAGGTCGTACAGACAGCCAACTTTAAGAAGAAGCAGAAACCAAACATAGAAAAAGGTGCTTGGTATGTGTGCGGTAAGGGCAGCCACTGGGCCAACAAATGTCCTGACCGTAAAGGCATAAAGAATAAGCATAGACAGACCAAGTCTGTAAATGTGACTATTGGCGATACCAGAGCAGGGACATCTAGGTATGGTAATTTACCTACTGTTATTTCGGTCTATCATTTCACCGACTGGTGGATTGACACGGGGGCTAATATTCACGTATGTGCTGATGTGTCCTTGTTTCTTCTTATCAGGTCGCTCGGGCTTCCTCCGTGTTGATGGAAAATTATTCACATGCCTCTGTTCTTGGTGTTGTCACGGTAGATTTGAAGTTTACTTCAGAAAAGATCATGCAGCTGAAGAACGTGCAACATGTCCTCTCAATAAATAAGAATCTCATCAGCAGCTCCCTTCTGTGTAGAGATGGGTATAAGTTGGTGTTTGAGTCAAATAAAGTGGTCATTTCTAAATTTAGACTCTTTATTGATAAAAGGTTGTGATTACAGAGGCTTGTTTCGCTTTTCCCTTTCAAATTTTTTGTAAAGGTTGTAAACCATATTTGTGATCCAAATAATGGGGATGAGGCCAACATTTGGCACTCACGTTTGTGTCATATAAATTTTGGTTGTATGTCTCGACTATCCAGTCTAAATTTAATTCCATAACTCTTTATAGTCAAAGGTTCTAAATGCCAATCTTGTGTGCAAGCAAAGCAACCTCGCAAACCTCATAAAGTTGTGGAGGAAAGAAATTTGGCACCTTTAGAACTCATACATTCAGATCTCTGTGAAATGAATGGTGTTTTGACAAAAGGAGGGAAAAGATATTTCATAACTCTAATTGATGATGCTTCTAGATATTGTTATGTGTATCTGTTGAAAACAAAAGATGAGGCTCTAGACTACTTTAAAACTTATAAGGTTGAAGTTGAGAACCAACTAGAATGAAAAATCAAAAGACTTCAGTCGGATCGTGGTGGAGAGTATTTCTCAAATGAGTTCTCCCAATTCTATGTAGAGCACGGAATTATCCATAAGAGGATACCTCCCTATTCACCTCAGCTCAATGGGTTGTTGAAAGAAAGAACCGTACGTTGAGTGACTTGGTTAATGCCATGTTAGATACTGCGGGTTTATCTAAGGCATGGTGGGGGGAAGCTATACTGACCTCGACTCATGTCCTGAACAGAGTTCCCACTAAGAATAGTGAAATTACTCCGTATGAAGGATGGAAAGGGGTAAAAACCATCACTATCCTACTTGCGCACTTAGGGGTGCTTGGCAAAAGTCAACGTACCGATAACTAAAAAGCGCAAACTTGGACCGAAAACTATAGATTGTGTCTTTCTATAATATGTTCATTGCAGTACTGCCTATAGATTTCTAATAGTTAAATTTGAGGTATCTGACATGCATGTCGATACAATAATAGAGTCTCGAGATGCTATATTTTTTGAGAATATATTCTCCATGAAGGATATGCGTAACTCTACTTGTCAAGCAAATGACTTAACTCAGAATCCATAATTCCCATTGAGCATTCGAACATACACGAACAAATCCTTGAGAAGGATGACAATATTGTTCCTAGAAGGAGCAAAAGACAAATGATTGAAAAATCCTTCGGAGATGATTTCACTGTGTACCTTGTGGATGATGTTTCCAAATCCATTTCAGAGGCATATGCATCACCTGATGCAGAGTACTGGAAGGATGCGATCCGTAGCGAAATGGATTCCATTCTCGCTAATGGGACTTGGAAAATCACTAATCGTCCATATGGCTGCAAGCCAGTTAGATATAAGTGGGTGTTCAAGAAAAAGCTTAGGCCTAATGGTACTATTGAAAAGTACAAGGCAAGGCTTGTGGCAAGGGCTATACTAAAAAAGAATGAGAAGATTTATTTGATACTTACTCACCCGTTGCTAGATTGACCACTATACGGGTACTACTATACTTGACTGCCTCACATAGTCTTATTGTCCATCAAATGGATGTTAAGACACTTTTCTCAATGGAAAGTTAGATGAGGAAATATATATGGAATAGCCTGATGGTTTTGTTGTACTGGTCAAGAGGGTAAGGTTTGTAAGCTACTGAAATCTCTGTATAGTCTCAAGCAAGCACCTAAGCAATGGCATGAGAAGTTCGTTAGAACTTTAACATCTCATGGAGCTTTGAAGAAACAAAGCCGATAGATGTGTTTACTACCGCTATGGTGAGGGTGAAGGAGTTATACCGTGTTTGTATGTTGATGACATACTTATCTTTAGAACAAATCTTAACGTGATTATTGAGGTTAAGTCTTTTTTGTCCCAAAGTTTTGACATGAAAGATCCGGGAGAAGGTGATGTAATTCTAAATATCAAGCTAATCAAGGGTGAGGATGGGATTACATACGCAATCCCATTATGTGGAAAAGATTTTGAGCCGTTTTGGCTATATGGATAGCAAGCCTTCTCCAACACCCTATGATCCTAGTCGATACTTGAAAGAATAAAAGACTAGGAAAGGATCAAGCGAGACATTCCCAAATTATTGGTTCACTCATGTACTTAGCTAGTGCTACCTAGCTCGACATCTCATTTGCTATAAACAAATTAAACAGTTTACCTCTAATCCAGAGATGATCATTGGCGTGCACTCGAGCGAGTTATACGCTACTTGAGAGAATGCGATGAGTTATAGAATTCATTATCTGGATACCACGGCGTACTCGAAGGGTATAGTGATTCTAGTTCGATATCGATCGTCGATGATATTAAAGCTACGAGTAGATATGTTTTCACTCTAAGCGGTGCTGTTGTTTCATGGAGATCTTGCAAATAGACTATTTTGACAAGATCAATCATGGAAGCAAAACTCACAGCATTGGATATAGCCATTGTTGAAGCAAAATGGCTGTGTGAACTCCTAATGGACTTCTTGGTGGTTGAAAAGCTGATTTGGCCATTCGACGCATTTGTGATAATCAAGCGGTTCTCGTTAAAGTGAAAGCAGTGCAAAGGATAACATAAAGTCCTCATGCATATAAAAGACAATTGAAATCTATCAGAAAATTAAGAAATTCCAGAATAATAGCTGTGGATTATATTCCAACGGCTAAGAATCGCGAATCCTTTACAAAAGAGTTTATCACGAACTGTGATAAATCATGCATCGAAGGAGATGGGAATGAGACCTATGTTAGTTATATCACAGTGGCAACCCAACCTATGTGATTGGGGATCCCATGAAGTAGGACACAGGAAAAACAAAGCATTTGGTTAAATAAAGGAGAGTACACTCTATAACCCACTCCACTGAAGATGTCGTACTCTCAAATCTGTATGGTAGGATAACTTTGTCTTAATGTGTTCTATGGCTTTAAATAGCAAAGATGCTATCCTATAGAGCATTCTTGAAAGAACACACCTATATGAGCCCGATCGCTAGTCATAGTGTGGGACCGGAGTTATCTCCGTAAGACCGAGACTAATCCAGGCCTTAGGGACATAACTCTAGATCTCCAGTAAATGGATTCCAACTTAACTCGATCCAAATGAGAGGCTTAACTAGCGCTAGAGCCCCAACGATCATACGCGCCGCTCCTCTGCGAGCACTGCATGATTGTCGGTTCTCCAACAAGTCGAGCACTACACTTAGTGAGTTAAATAGGAAGCCACGAACAGCGAGTACGACTTATATTGGCTCCCAAGATCAGTGACCAATATATTCATACCCTCATACAACGTTGCTCACTTCCATACAACATTCATACATAATTAGTACAAAAGTGATACATCAAAGTTGCCAGTTTACAACTACATAAGTGGCCGACCGGCCAAATCAAACAAGTTCATAGCGGAAGCAAGTAAATAAACCAAAATGCCTGCAGTGGTATGCCACATAACCCATCGGCAACCGACTGGGAGCTAAAGATAGCACACTACTCATCGGTGTCGCCTAAATCGACACCGACAACCTCGTCAGTCTCATTATCTTCCTCACCTGTAAAAGCCGACAAACATCCATTTGAGTATAAAAGAGTACTCGCAAGTCTTACACAAATAAAAATAGTTATGCATAAGGTCATTCAAAGGAAGGCTCATATTGGCTTAATTTTGCGGAAACGATGCAATACTGAATAACCTACACATACTAGTTTTTCAAGTGCCATTTCAAAATCAGGTTTGAAGTAGAAGTAAAGCATGTGAATAAGTGATAAATTCAATAATAAATGAATCATACCAAAAACAAAGTGGCGGTCCATTTTGATACAACAACAAGCATGAACCTCCCATTCATGACAAAACCGAGTTCACCTACCAATTTTAATTCCAAGTCTAACAATAGTAACTCCCGAACTCAAGCGGTTGTCCATAACCGCGGACACGGCTATTCGAATAGATTTATACCCTGCAAGGGTGTACTACTTTACCCACACGACTTGATTAGCCCGTAAGCCTCCAGATGCCTCCGAATATAGCATACTTCCTATGGTATGCCTGCCGGGTAAATCAAGATACGGTCGTTTTTAGCAAGAAGATCCCATTGAGCTAAGTCCCTCAACCCATGGCTCCTAGGAAACACAAAACGTTAACGCCTCCATCCTAGCACCTAGGAAACACAAGACGTTAACGCCCCCATCCTATCGGCCCAAAAGGAACACGTGATTTCACGGTCCCATGCCCTTACAATTTCACCACCGTGGGACCCAACCCAACAAAACCTTTCCCCTACTTAACCATACGACACCCATATACCGCGTGTGATAGCACGAATGTACTTGAATCAACGACGTTACCAAAGTTCGGTCCTTAATTGTCCAGACAAGCCCAACCACATACCCAATTCTCGTGCACGAAGGCACCATCACTAGCCATCACTTGTCCGGACCAAAAGCTCATTTAAAAAGACAAAATTTAACTTAGAAAACAGATACGAAGATCTGAAACAAAAGTATATAAAGAGAGTTGTGTTTATCCCATAATTGTCGGGTTATTCCCGACAATCAAACTACCGTTTCTAGACTTGCATGGCTAAGCAAACTCGAACAACATTATTTCACACATCCTATCATAAATATTTCAGTACTGGGGTAATTCATGGATAGCCACAATGACAAGATAATATGATGTGTCTAACTACTCATCACAAAAATAGCGACATTATAGAACTACCATGCAAGCAATTATCATTGCATCTACCCTAACAAAATTGAGATCAAATATGATGCAAAAAGAAAGTTCAAAGGATGCTTGCCTTGCTGGTAATCAAATTTTTCACTCTTGGTTGTGTAATCGCCGCTTGTAGCAGTTCGGACTCTAAGAAAATAACGACATCGAATAAACACATGAAATAGCCAAAACTCAAATTGCTCAAAATGCATGAAATTTATGCGGTAGCTATATTATGATTTTATATGAATTTAGGTACAAAAATTATTCCATTTGGAGTTTATATGAGAGAGTTATAGTAGTTTGAAATTCAGATTTATGGAAAATGCTGAAAAATCATAGTTCGGTTACTGTTCATCCGAATTTAATTGTTTCACAAAAAATTACAGAATAGTGGTGAGGTTAAGCTTTACATGGAATGAAAGGTAATAAAAATTTATGATAAATAAAAATTGAACTACCACATTTGGAGTTCAAATGAATTTTCTATGAATTTTTGAAGTTAATTCAATTTCTAGTGTAAAAATTATTCTTTTCCGGGATTTCTATCGCAATAAATAATTTTTATATGTAGGTTGGCCTAGCCTCTGCCATGAAAAGTGGGGCCTATGTATTTTCTTTTCTATTTATTTCCTAAAGAAAAAACATCTACCGACATATCTAATCTTCTCATAAACATATATTTAACCGATTCTCCGGTGTTGAATCCAATCATACGCATAACACTCTCCGGTCATATCCTCATATCTTGAACTAACTCCTATACTAACATCCACTAAGGCATAATCAAGGCATTCATCCCAACAAATAATGCCTGGACTCACTATCTTTCATACATACAATTAATCTGGTGATTGCATCAAATCCACCAAATTATGGGCACATGGCCATGACTAAATTCCTCAATCATCCTCCACTAGACTATTTAACCTAATACTATCTATCAAATTCTACTAGTCTCACCTCGGCAAATCATATTCACATACACTAAAATTTCCACTGATCAAGGTTTATTTGACCACCCGACACCTAGCGAGCTTTACAGTTTAAAGATATGTCCAACATTTAACAACTCACTAATCAATCAACTTATATCCATTTCACCGGACTAATCACGAATGACATCCACCAATCCAATCACACATGTGTCATTATGATCAACTAATAATCATTTATCTACTATCTCAATTTAGGACACATTTCTATCAACTCAGAACATGGGACTTATCCACTAATTACATGGCAATCAAATTAGTTATCTGAAATTGAATAATCGATCGATTTGCTTATGCTTGCATAAACCATCCGACTCAACCTCTATATAAATTATCATCTAAAAATTACCACCAATTTCCATGCTACTTCAAAATAATATCATCTGACCAAATAATCCAAAGATATATTCAATCTAGCATCTACTGATCAATAATACACACATAATCTGCTAAAATGGTATAATTATTCGCATCCACAATATTTCATCACATAATCACGCTTAGACACGAACATGTCCTACCCGAATAATTATACCGGTCTTAAGCTACCAAAACAACTTTACACTTAAACATGCATAAATAGATGCTATTCTCATGACTAATATGCAACATGCATGATTAAATATCATGAATGTGATTTAATACAAAAGATTTTTACCGCGGCACTAGGCGTGCGAAATATCACGGATGTCTTCTTGGGTTCGTGTCCGCCGTAGTCGCCGCCGAAGTTCGCTCACGCTTCGTGTCCACCGTAGTCGTCGCCGATCCCGCGCTTGCTCGGCCTCTCATTCGCATCCGCCGTTGTCGTCACCGAGCTCGTCCACGTCTGCGTCAAGGCGCCGTCGCAAGCACTCAATCATGCTCCTACTAGCCCGGATGACTAAGTACTAACCTACATGCAAACTGACCATTACTAATATGCAAATTATATCTAGCACTTTTACTAGCATGGACTCGGCCAACTACTAGGCAACTAACACAGTAACAGCCACTGCTACATGCAGACAAAACAAACCACTAACTACTCTACTTCTTGCCCCAATCTACTTCTTGCTCCAAGACTCAATGACTAAAAAATCATGCACCTATTCAACTACATGCAGCCATATGCTCACACATATGTCAAAGTTCACGATCTAGTGCTGCCATGCACTACTCCACTAAATAACAATGTTTCTAAATAACTTGCTAAAGAAAAGCTATAGAACAACTAACACACTTGCAGAGTCAATCACCTAAACGTGAACTATCTCACGGCCGAACTAACTCATGCATGCAACCAACTAAAGATACTTAGCACAGCCCTCGGTTCGGCTCGGCCACAGCAAGGCTGCGCCACTGGTGTTCGGGTCGCGCCGCGCCACGCCGGCCGTGCCGGGCTCGACATGCATGCGCCACACCGGGTTGCGCTGCATGCACGGCTCCAGCCTCGCTAGCCACCGTCGCACCACGGCCTCCTCCGGGTAGTAGCACCACGCCATGCAACATGCATGGCTTCGGCCACGCCCACGTCACCTCGCTTGGCCGTGCCGCTGTCGCTGCCGTGTGCCGCCTCGGCTCGGGCCATCGCGCTGCGCCCGCGGCGCCCGCCGGCCGCAGCAGACAGCCGTCAGGGCTACCGTGTCGCCACGATGTGTCGTTTTGCCGACATTGTCGGGCGGCCAGACGCATGCACCCGCCGAGTCGGCCACCACTACATGCATGCGCCACGCCACCGCGCCACTCGCACGCACCGCCTCTGCCTTCCATGCCATCGTCTTCACGCCGGGCTACTGCTGCAGCGCCTCGGCCCCGTCACACCGCTGCCTCCACTGCGCCGCCTTGCCCCCTCGCCTCGGCTTGGGACACCTTGCCGCTGCTGCATGCTAGCACGCTACGCACGCGCTGCTGCTAGCTCACCTAGTGGAGCCACCGGCCTCGCCCGCTGCTACTCCAAGTGCTGGCCGAGCTGCTGCATGTGCTGGCCGTGGCCACCGAGTGGAGCCACCGGCCTCGCCCGCTGCCCTCGGCTCGTCGCTTCATTGCCGTCGGCTGTATGCTGTGCACCGACCACCTCGAGGACCACCAGCTGCACAGTGTACCACTTCTTCCTCCCTCTTGGCTGCATCAAGCCTCCACCACCAGTGCTCCTCCCGCTCTTTGCATAATGAGCTCCTCTCACGCGCCTCCTTCCTCTCAAAAGGCTTGAATGACCGTGCATGTAGATGGTGTTTGGATGGATGGAAAGCTTGTGTGATTGTGAACGCAAAGGCATAGCATGCATTGCGCGATTGTTGATTTAGGATGCTGATTGTGAAGAGAGAAGGTGGGAGCCTGAGCTAGTGGAGAGAAGAAAATGGTTGTGTAGCTCGGTTTGGGGAGAAAAGCAAGAGAAATGGCGTGGGGAGATGAACATGACAGTGAGTGGGGTTGAACCATTGAAGTGGCTGTGGACTGTTGTGGCTTCGGTTGTGCAAAAAAGAATGGGGAAGTGGAGTGTGATGATGAGGCTGTTGGGAAGACAAAATAGGAAATGAGGTGGATTGTGTGTTCGGCTAGACAAAAAGCAAATGGGCAGTGGGGTTCTCTCTTGGATAAATGAAGTGATATTGTGTGGTTGGATGGCTGTGCAAAGGATTGAGCAGTGAGGTAAGTAAACAAAAGAAGAAAGATGGCATGGGGAGTTGAAATGCCTGTGGTAGCTTTGGTTGCTAGGAGAAAATAACAGAGATAGAGAGGGCTCTCTCGGTTGGGAGGTGATGGCAGAGAGAAAAGGTAGTGCAAAGCATGGTTCGGCTGGAAAAAGAAAAAAAAATGGTAGGGAGTGCCCACAGCTAGCTAGCTATCCCATGCATATAAGTATATACTACTAGCTCTCCCACTTCAAGTCTATCTCTGTCTGGGTGTAAAGTAGCATGCTTGCAAGTATATATGTGTGCAACTAGCAGCTACTAGTAGTATATATAGTGGATCGAGTAGTGGACTAATGAACACACAAGCATTTCGCCTGTGGTCGATTGAACCAAAAGCGACAGCAATGATCTAAATGAATAACATGTCATGAGTTTTGATATACACGCTAAAACAAGAAGTCGAAATAATTTAAAATTTTAAATGCAGTCTTTCTAACAATTTGATTTAATAACGTCTATTACTATTACTATTATTATTATTATGTTTATACAACTTTTTAAACAACTCCATTCGATTTTAAAGGCAACATTTGAAGTAAACATGGGAATTTTTTTAAAATATTGCCAAATATTTATTTGATCACTTACTTAAATATTAACATCCTGATTCTGAAAATCAGGATGTTACACATAGTTTGTGAGAAATGGGTACTCTCTAAGAAGCTCATGAAGAGACACCGAAGTATGACTTATATACTCCACCCGAGGAGTAGCCAATCGGTAGCAAGTATCGCCAAAGGCCTTAGGTGAAACTTGTCCGCACAAAACTGCCAATTCAAGGCTTAGTACATTGTGTAGTTGTGGGTGAGTTTAGCTTGAGGTTCTACGTGGATGTTCAACCTTAACTAGTCTCCACCGAAAATCTGGTATATCAACAGCACTTTAGAATTATGGGCAAATTCGTAGTGCTTTTGGGATCCAGTGGGGATTGTAGGAAGTTTGGGCTTGGCCCATACACCAAAATCCCAAAGGTCTACTCATGCATGGTGGTAGTTTAGTACTATATTGTTAGTCTAGGAGGGAGGACTCTGGCTCTGGCTCTATATAAAGGATCAGATCTAACAATGCAGAATGGAAAATAGAGTTAAGCTCTCAGAATAGCCGGACTCAGTTTTGCATTGCTGCCCAACTCCTTGTTACTGTGCTACTCGGCTACTCCACCCCTTCCTCGACGTGCACCGACGTGGGGAGAGCAGTATCTCCGAAGCCGACGTCTCTTGCGATCCTGCACGAGTTGGGGCGAATCAGGTTTTTGGGAAGCGTTCGTGCGACTGCTCATTGCTTCCTTCTCTGTGCGTCATCTTCTTCGAATCAGACTCTACCGCGACCTTCGTCGGAGTGATCCTCTGTAAGTCGCGGTGATAACATTTTATTTGACTAGGCTTTGTCTCCTAGAAATTTGTTATATGATGATGTTGATGCCTACTACTGTTAGTAGCATATTTGTTCTAGGATTTGCCTTGTTAGTGTATATATATGAGATAGATATATTTGAGTTGATGATCATATTATTGTTCATAGTTTTAAATATACCTAGTATAGATGCTGTTGTCAATTCAATTATTGTTTTAGGAATTATAATAATCACAAAAGTGCGTATATATCCAACATGGAACACATCGTGACGCGCTTAGGACGGCAAAAAACTCACCGAAGAGGGAGATTAGGGTGAGGGCGGCGCGACGTGGGCATGGGCTTGGCACGGAGGACAGGGGCGGCAGTGGTGGCATGGAGGATGGGGTGGACAGGGGGGCGACGCGGAGGACAGGAGGGTTAGGGCCCCTGGCCCAGGGGGAGGGCGGGGTGGGGTGGATGGGGGGAGGGGGCACTGTCGCGGAGGACAAGGCAGCGGCTCAGCCGCACGAACGAGGGGGGGGGGGACGGGGCAGAGGAACCAGGGGGCAGAGGATGTGGCGGGAGACAGGAGGGAGTATCGAGAGCTAGGGGTGGGGATTAGGGAAGAACAGAACGCACAAATGCGGTGGGTTTACTCCGTGGCCTGCGCCTAGCAAATGAGCCGACGAAAATCTTATGAGCTAGAAGTTAGGCTTGGCTCGGCTTGGAAACTTCATGAGCCTGAGCCGCTTGGTTCGAGCTGAGCTGGCTCGCGAGCATCAAGCTATTTTTCTAGCCCTAGATAGAATATTATAAAGCTCTGCAAAATTTGAAAGTCAATCACGTTTGTGAGGTAGGTGCCTGATTCGGAAAAGATATGGTGTACACTAGAACTCAATGACGTACTTGCGATTAATCCGATCATGCAAAGATGCGTTTCCTTGGTCCGGTGAACAACTCAAGACTTTCTTATCATCAAATATAAATGGGAAACGATACTCTGCGTACGTACGGCTGGAATAATAAAAATCGGACGCGCCAGGGCCCACCTGTCCTTTGAACCACTCCCAACGAGACACTTTCTTCTTCCCGAGCAGCAGAAGGCAAGGAGCTGATGCAGCTGGTGGGTTCTGCTCTCCAACATGGTGATCACGAGGAAGGCGTGGCTCGGCTCGCTCGGCCTTCGGCCGCTCGGGCTCGTCTATAGCTCGGTTTCTTTTTTTTTTTATTATTAATTTTCAGAAGTGTTGCATCTGTAGAAAAAAAAATATTGTATCTATACAAAAAAAAATATGGTTCACAACGATGTTACAATTTTTTCCAACACGTTTTTTTTCAGATGTTTTGTTTTTTATTTGTGATGTTGCAACCGTTGTCCGAGGATGTCGCAATCGTTGTCGAAGGATGTTGCAACTATTGTCCTATGATGTTGCAACCGTTGTCCGGGGATACTACAACCGTTGTCTGGGGATGTTGCAACAATTGTCTTAGAATGTTGCAACCGTTGTCCGGAGATGTTGCAAGTAACAAAGTAAATCATTCTATGTATAATCGAGATCGTGTCGCAGATGAACAAAGCTCTCAACTCATAATTGTTCGGCCACTCGGGCTCGTCTATAGCTCGGTTCCCCTCTCCTCCTTTTATTGATTTTTGGATTTTGACGAAATGTTGCATCTGTAGAAAAAAAATATTGCATCTATACAAAAAATGTTATATATGGTTCACAGCGATGTTGCAATTTTTTTCAACACATTTTTTTTAGATGTTTTATTTTTTTATTTGTAATGTTGCAACCGTTGTCCGAGGATGTTGCAACCGTTGTCGGAGAATGTTGCAACCGTTGTCTGGGGATGTTGTAACCATTGTCCTATGATGTTACAACTGTTGTCCGGGGATACTGCAACCGTTGTCTAGGGATGTTGCAACAATTGTCTTAGAATATTGCAACCATTGTCCGGAGATGTTGCAAGTAACAAAGTAAATCATTCTATGTATAATTGAGATTGTGTCGCAGACGAACAAAGCTCTCAACTCATAATTGTTTTGATTTGTGATGTTGTAACCATTCTCCGGTGATGTTGCAACCGTTATCCAGAGATGTTACAACCGTTGTTCGGAGATGTTGCAGCCCTTGTTCGGAGATGTTGCAACCCTTATCTTAGGATGTTGCAACCGTTGTTCGGGGATATTGCAACTATTGTTCGGGAATGTTGTAACCGTTGTCCTAGGATATTCCAAGCGTTGTCCGGTGATGTTACAACCGTTGCATCTGTAGAAAAAAACATTGCATACTGTTCATAATAATGTTATAATTTTGTATCACCCAAAAAGCTTAGATAATCCTCTTTTGATTATGCAACATTTTTATTGCAACTATTGTCCTTGATGCGCTCGATCCTTCTACGCTGTCACCGGGAATCGCTCGGTCCTGGTGCCTTAAGACCTTCTGGTCTCTGCCAAACGTGACCTCTCCATGGGGCCAGTTTGCTCCTGCCCTCTGACGTGAGCCGGCTGGAAGCAGCACCTCCCGCTGGTCCTTGTTTCTGATGTACAGTAGCACAGCACTCCGCTCAAAGCCTATGCTCACGTTGTCTTAACGTGATGTGCTCAGCATCTAGTAAAGTACCAAGCAACGCCTGGTAAAGTTCTTCGGAGAGAACAACGAAATAACCTAAAAATCCGAATTTCAAAAAGTTTTTGAAATTTTTGTTGATTTTCAATTCTTTCCCAATTTGGCAATCTTCCTCTCTTTCCCGCTTCCATTTTGGGCCAACCCGCTTTCCTCTCTCAAAACGCTTCTCTCCCGGCGCCTCCTTCTTCTTCCTCCCCGCCGCCTCCCTCGCCGCACGTCACGCAGTTGTTGCGCGCCGCCATTCTTGACCGACGATCGCAGCACCTCGCTACGCCTAGAACTCTCTTCAACCTTCACCGCCGCCTCCACCTCACCCCCGCCTCCTTTCCGGCAAGCCTCCAACCTCCCTTTCTCCTCCGACACCACCCTCCGCTTCATCTTCTCCCGAACCGGCACTTCAAGAATCGCGCCGCCACTTTTTCTCTTCTTCGTCGGACCACCACCCACCGCCTCCGTCCACCCAAGCTTCGAATGCTTCCACGGTGAGCTCCGCCTCCCTCCGCTCCTTTTCCCACCTTACCACCTCCCAAACCCACCGAGCTCGCCGCCGCCATGCTCCACCGCCGCTCCCCACGGCTCACGCCGCCACACCACCTCGGACCTCCTTATGCACTCAAACCACCACCCCGAGCTCCTCCTCCACTCACCGGCTCACCTACATCTCCTTTGGCCGGCAAGACCGAGCGCCGCCGCATCGCCCCTCGCCCATTGCACCACCTCCGCCGCCCCATTTCCGAACCTCTCGGGCCAGGCAAAGCCAAAATGGTTCCTTGCTTCCCCGTGCTCCCGCACCACCCGCCTCGCCGCCGACCACCACCGCCGCCGCACGCGCTGCCGCTGCCGGCCGGGCAGAGCGAAGCGCGCTCGCCTTCGGCCGAGCGCAGCTCAAGGCCACCCGAAGTCGGGCCTTAGCGTCGCCACTTTGGGCCGGCTCATTTGAGTGTTGGGTTTAACCCAACACTATTCACACCGTGAACAGATGGGATCTTTACTGCTCACTCATTTCACCATTATCGCTCATTTGCACAAGGAAATACCATCGCTCATCCGACAAAATTCAAGTATTGTCCCAACCAAAAATACACAAGAAATTCTTTTACTATTTATTTTCACCCAAAACATTACAACCCTTAATGTTCGGATCATTTGTCGTTCATTAACCAAAAACAATAAATCCTATTAGTGTCCATCGACTCATTTTCGCATGAATAGTAAAATAATACTATTCATCGATCGACCTTTTCATTGAAACCTAATTTGACATTACATGTCAAATTTGATCGCTCGAACCCGTAAAACCACTTTCGCTTATCTATTCTTTCAAATCGGTCCAAACACTAGTCATCGCACAATAAACCCTAATTATCGCTCATTACCCAAAATGAATTGTGCTATTCATTTCTATCCAAAACCGTGAAACATATCTATCGCTCACTTTAAACCGTAAACACCGATTCTAGTCATTATTCATCGATCCATTGTCGATATGAATAGTAAAAACAAGTACTATTCATTATCCGACACCTTTTCATTAAAACCCTAATTTGACATTATATGTCAAATTTGACCGCTTCAACCCGTGAGCCCAAATCTCACTGCTCAATCATATGAAACTCCGTATAAATACATGTCATCACGCACCACCTTTCTTTGTGATTATTTACCCATTTACAATATTTTTGTTGTACTTGAATCTGAATCTCAAACAGACAGATCAACCAAACACCAAATAATCTCCACTACACCACCTACCATTCTCTGTGTTTCTTTTCTGGTTTTATTTACTTGCATGTTGTTCTATTCATTCCTTGTTTGAATGGATTTTATTTGATTTGTTTTATTGTTTCGTTTCGCTTAGGTCACGACTTTGACGACTAAGTTCCGTAAGACGAGGACAAGATCGTAATCCGTAAGACTTTGTGCAAGAAGGCAAGTCACATTCTTTGATCATTTTGAACCTACCTTTCATCTATGTATCATTACTTTCATTATCAGATTTGTGCAATTACTTTAAATGTTAAAATAATACTTTTGAATGACATGACAACTAGTTAAGTCCTAAATACCCACAAACAAACCCACCCAACTTTTGTAGGCCATATCCACCTTGACAAGTTTAGTCCACATAAAATATTATCTATACAAGGTAGCTTTGTCACCAAAACTCGTGTTCATCAATCAAAGCAAGTATTGGCTCTAGGCCAATGGTTTTGTGGTGAGTTGAGGTGGATCCAGAAGTTGGACAACCCAATAGACTCGGTTAAAAGTGAGTCATCGTGAGATCCGGAGGTGGACACCACGAGTTGGTGTTGGGTCATCGCCACCAATGACAAGTAGGACAAGAACCTTGTGCCAAGGTAATGCATATAGAATCCGCCAACCACAAGCGTGGTCATTACTCCCTAGCTTAGTACATCGCTTCTTCCGATTGAATACCTACAAGTATCATCCGCTGCTTGTTCGACAGACAGATGAGCTAGGTGTGGACGGAATGGCTGTAAATGGTCATCACGTTTCCGCCCAGCATGGGCCCATCGTGTGTCGGAGTGCGATTCCACGAATTGCCGGTGGTCTCCGAGTCAGATGAATGTAGACCTACCGTAGAGACTAGAGAGGTTGAGCAGTGAAAAGGCTTTGTTATCTCACTACCGCACGCTAACGTGTTGCGTGTCTATGTACTGACAGTATGAGTATGAGATATCTTGTGGGTAAAGTTGGGCAACTCTGCAGAGTGAATAATTAAAGGTATTCGAATACGCCGTGCTTCCGGTTAATGAAGCTGTGTCAATGGGTGATTCCAGTACAAAGGCATAAGTAGAGTTTTTGAGATGTTAGGTTGGTAATCAAGGTTGTTGATAAACCCCTGATGTTATTACTTATTATTGTTTTACTGTTTATAAAATTGTTTTAAATGCAAAGTGCATCCACATATGCCAAGTATGGTAAACCCTAACCATCCATTGAACTCCTTGCATGTAATTATTTAACATTTCCATGCGCTTGTTGAGTACGGTGGTAGTACTCATTCTTGCAAAACTGCAAACAATACTGTATGAACTTGGGAAAGTGCAGAGATCCGTGAGCAAGATTTTGGTGGACCCTCGTAAGGCAACGATCGCCGTTACTAGGTCTCGACTCGCGCTGCCGCACTGTGGTTTGAAGTTCTTTTGTCTTGATTTATATTTAACTTTGGGCTTGAATGCCCGTGTCGGGTCAAAACAGGTTGTTAAACCTTAACTTTGCTTAGTAAAAGTCTGATTTTTGTTGCAATTGGAAGCTTGCTTGAGATACTATTTGCTTCGCAACTGTACATCCTGGGCGGTTGCGAAGGGTTTAACAGTCCCAAGAAATCGGGGCTGTGACAAAGTGGTATCAGAGCATAGCTTGACCGTAGGTTGAGACCTTAGGTTTGTTTTAAGATTTAGGAAGTGAAGACCTTCAAAAATCCTAGTTTGAAAAATTATAAAAGAATTTCAAAACAAAATATAAGTATTATTGTCGTTTTTCCTTCTATTCCTATCTTATCTAAACTTAGATTTACAAAACCCTGATTTGTTTTAGAAAAGATTTATCTCTTTCTTATCTAATTTCAACTTTTCGCCAGATGTTGCAGTATAGGAGAAGCAGTGTTTAGAATACGCTAGAATAGTGTTAAATAGAGTAAACCCTAAGTAGACGATCTTTTGATTGTAACACAAGTTGTATTATGTGCTCTAAGTAGTACATATACAGCTTGTATAAATAATTGAGCTAGGTTATTTATTGATAATTTGTTTTTCTATCAGTATCTGTATATCGTCCTTGTCAAAATTCAATTCCTTCTTTTCGTCTGAACCTTACCTTAATCTTTCTCCACTTAACTTAATTCTGGATCTTACTCACCTATCTGTATTTGGTCAAAATCGTTGCAGAAATACATTCCCAAGATGTCTGGAAATAGCAACAACAATGAGGCTGAATCAGCAGGACGACAACCAAGTTTGGCAGAAGTCATGGTCATGATGGAAAGGAACAGATATCAAGCTGAACAAAATCAAATCAGAATGATGGAGCAACACACTAGACTCCTGGAGCAGATAGCTACCAGATCACCAATACCATCAGGACCTCACCCCGGAACAATGAATGGAGGAACCACCACAGGATCAAGATGGGCGATTTTGAAACGGCCGCTAACCTTTACAGCTTGCACCGTAACCCCTAGCAATGGATGATTGGATAAGAGATATGGAAAGAAAGTTAGATACTATCCAATGCACGATCAAGAGAAGACTCTTTTCGCCTCCCATCGCTACAAGGACAAGTCACGCATGGTGGATGAATTACCAAACACTCCACTTTGGAAGGGATATACCATGGCAAGAATTCCAGATGCATTCCATACTGCAGACACGCCCCCATCGGGCGTGCTTGCCTCCAAACGCCGAGAGTTTCTCGCTCAAGCAAAGAGGAAGCATCGTGATGTAATATCTACATCAATTCAACTACTTGGCCCGATATGCCCCAAATGATGTTGACAATGAAGAGAAAAAGATGGAAAAATTTTCTGAAGGATTACAGAAGTCACTGAAATATCATATTTCAGCCCTGAATTTCGAGGACCTATCAGCTATGGTGAATAAACTGCTAATATCAGAAGAAGTCAGAATAGAATTGCAAGACATGAGAAAAAGAAGAGCAATACAAATAACACCTCAACCAAGTGCACCCAGAAAAAGGATGATGACAACATCGCCAGTACAATCTCAGCAGATACCAATTATCAATCTAGTTCCAAGACCCCAATGCAATATGGATCAACCACCACCATTCAATGTTACACTTGTGGAGAAAATCACTACCAAAAAGATTGTCCACTTAAGACCCTTAAACTGCTACCATTGTGGACAACTAGGCCATTTCAAAGGTCAATGCCCTTTAAGAGTATGCCATCGAGGAAGCCAAGGCCAAAGTAAAAGTCAATGTCCATACAAGTCAAGAATATGTTTTCATGTGGACAACTGCACCACTACAAGTCTCAATGCCCAATGAAGCACGTGTACAAGAAGCGACCAAAGCCCCGAGAAAAGTCAATTGCGTATCAAGAGGACACGACCAATACAAATCAACAAAGGAGGTTTGCTACGATCCAAGGAACGCTTAAGAAGACTAAAACAAATTTCGTGGAGAAGGAAAACCAACAATGTGACCAAGTCGTGGCAAAATCAATTGTGTCACTACTAATGAAGTCAGAGGCCGCAAATGTCATTGACTGTATGTTTTTCATATAAGATCGTGATGGTTTTGTCCGAAGCTACTTTCCGAGAATCTTACAACAGAAAGAACAAAGATGGAACAAGGAATCGAAATGCGCTGTAATTTTCCAATCGTCTCTGCTTTGGAGTGAATCTCTGGTCGAGATTCTTTTTGGGGGTAGATTGAAATAACCTAAAATCCAATTTCAAAAAGTTTTTGAAATTTTTGTTGATTTTCGAATTCTTTCCCAATTTGGCAATCTTCCTCTTTCCCGCCTTCCATTTTGGGCCAACCCGCTTCCTCTTCAAAAACGCCTTCTCCCGGCGCCTCCTTCTTCTTCCTCCCCGCCGCCTCTCCGCCTGCCGCAGTTGTTGCGCGCCGCCATTCTTGACCGACGATCGCAGCGCCACCTCGCTACGCCTAGAACTCTTCAACCTTCACCGCCGCCCACCTCACCCCCGCCCCTCCTTTCCCCGACGCCGTTTCTTCCTCCCCGCCAACCACGCCGCCGCCTCCTGTTTTCGCCGCCCCCAAGCGCACGCTCCTCACTAACCTATAAAAGCCACCAGGCAAGCCTCCAACCTCCCTTTCTCCCTCCGACACCACCCTCCGCTTCATCTTCTCCGAACCGCGACTTCAAGAATCGCCGCCGCCACTTTTCTCTTCTTCGTCGGACCCGCCACCACCCACCGCCTCCGCCCACCCAAGCTTCGAATCAAGCTCACGGTGAGCTCCGCCTCCCTCTCCGCTCCTTTTCCCACCTTACTCACCTCCCAAACCCACCGGAGCTCGCCGCGCCATGCTCCACCGCCGCCTCCCACGGCCACGCCGCCACACCACCTCGGACCTCCTTATGCACTCAAACCACCACCCCGAGCCTCTTCCACTCACCGGCTCACCTACATCTCTTTGGCCGGCAAGACCGAGCGCCGCCGCATCGCCCCTCGCCCGCCTGCACCACCTCCGCCGCCCCATTTCCGAATCCTCTCGGCCCCGCAAAGCCAAAAATGGTTCCCTTGTTTCCTCGGTGCTCCTCGCACCACCCGCTTCCCCCGCCGACCACCACCGCTGCCGCGACGCTGCCGCCGCCGGCCGGGGAGCCGAAGCGCGCTCGCCTTCGCCGAGCGCAGCTCAAGGCCACCCGAAGTCGCCTTAAAGGCTCGCCACTTTGGGCCGAAGCCCATTTGAGTGTTGGGTTTAACCTAACACTATTCACACTCGTGAACAATGGGATCTTTACTGCTCACTCATTTCACCATTATCGTTTTTCATTTGCACGTTGAAATAATTCATCGCTCATCCGACAAAATTCAAGTATTGTCCCAAATCCAAAAATACACAGAAATTCTTTTACTATTTATTTTCACCCAAAAACATTACAACCCCTTAATGTTCGATCATTTGTCGCTCATTAACCAAAAACAATAAATCCTATTAGTGTCCATCGACTCATTTTCGCATGAATAGTAAAATAATACTATTCATCGATCGACTTTTTTTTGCCGAACCTAATTTGACATTACATGTCAAATTTGATCGCTCAACCCGTAAAACCACTTTCGCTATCTATTCTTTCAAATCGGTCCAAACACTAGTCATCGCACAATAAACCCTAATTATCGTTCATTACCCTAAAATGAATTGTGCTATTCATTTCTATCCAAAACCGTGAAACCATATCTATCGCTCACTTTAAACCGTAAAACACCGATTCTAGTCATTATTCATCGATCCATTGTCGATATGAATAGTAAAACAAGTACTATTCATTATCCGACACCTTTTCGCTTAAAACCCTAATTTGACATTATATGTCAAATTTGACCGCTTCAACCCGTGAGCCCAAATCTCACTCGTTCAATCATATGAAACTCCGTGATAAATACATGTCATCACGCACCACCTTTCTTTGTGATTATTTACCCATTTACAATATTTTTGTTGTACTTGAATCCAATCTCAAATCCAGACAGATCAACCAAACACCAAATAATCTCCACTACACCACCTACCATTCTCTGTGTTTTTTTCTGGTTTTATTTACTTGCATGTTGTTCCCAGCTCATTCCTTGTCGAAATGGATTTTATTTGATTTGTTTTATTGTTTCGCTCGCGCTAGGTCACGACTTTGACGACTAAGTTCCGTAAGACGAGGACAAGATCGTAATCCGTAAGACTTTGTGCAAGAAGGCAAGTCACATTCTTTGATCATTTTGAACCTACCTTTCATCTATGTATCATTACTTTCATTATCAGATTTGTGCCAATTACTTTAAATGTTAAAATAATACTTTTGAATGACATGACAACTAGTTAAGTCCTAAATACCCACAAACAAACCCACCCAACTTTTGTAGGCCATATCCACCTTGACAAGTTTAGTCCACATAAAATATTATCTATACAAGGTAGCTTTGTCACCAAAACTGTGTTCATCAATCAGCGTATTGGCTCTAGGCCAATGGTTTTGGTGGTGAGTTGAGGGTGGATCCAGAAGTTGGACAACCCAATAGACTCGGGTTAAAAGTGAGTCATCAGTGAGATCTCGGAGGTGGACACCACGAGTTGGTGTTGGGTCATCGCCACCAATGACAAGTAGGACAAGAACCTTGTGCCAAGGTAATGCATATAGAATCCGCCAACCACAAGCGTGGTCATTACTCCCTAGCTTAGTACATCGCTTCTTCCGATTGAATACCTACAAGTATCATCTGCTGCTTGTTCGACAGGGACGATGAGCTAGGTGTGGACTGAATGGCTGTAAATGGTCATCGCCGTTTCCGCTCTGATGGGCCCATCGCTGTCGGAGTGCGATTCCACGAATTGCCGTGGTCTCCCGAGCTGTATGAATGTAGACCTACCGTAGAGACTAGAGAGGTTGAGCAGTGAAAAGGCTTTGTTATCTCACCACCGCACGCTAACGCGGTTGCGGTCTATGTAATCGGCAAAGATGAGTATGAGATATCTTGTGGGTAAAGTTGGGCAACTCGCAGAGTGAATAATTAAAGGTATTCGAATACGCGTGCTTCCGTTAATGAAGTCGTGTCAATGGGTGATTCCAGACAAAGGCATAAGTAGAGTTTTTGAGATGTTAGGTTGGTAATCAAGGTTGTTGATAAACCCCGATGTTATTACTTATTATTGTTTTATGTTTATAAAATTGTTTTAAATGCAAAGTGCATCCACATATGCCAAGTATGGTAAACCCTAACCATCCATTGAACTCCTTGCATGTAATTATTTAACATTTATGCGGCTTGTTGAGTACGGTAGTACTCATTCTTGCAAAATCGCAAACAGCCTACGTATGAACTTGGGAAAGTGCAGAGGATCCTCGTGAGCAAGATTTTGTGGACCCTGTAGGCAACGATCACATTAGGTCTCGATCGCGCAAGCCGCACTGTGGTTTGAAGTTCTTTTGTCTTGATTTATATTTAACTTTGGGCTTGAATGCCCGTGTCGGGTCAAAACAAAGTTGTTAAACCTAACTTTGCTTAGTAAAGTCTGATTTTTGTTGCAATTGGAAGCTTGCTTGAGATACTATTTGCTTCAGAATCGCATATCCGGCGGCTATGAAGGGTTTAACAAATCCCAAGAAATCGGGTCGTGACAACAACGAACGTCTGGACGCACGGGTACGTCCGATTCCTAGTATCTACCAATATAAATACTTAAAATACATATGCTCCATTGCTCGTAGTTATCACTTAGTCCAAGGAAACGACACAGACACAAATCGCTTGAGCCATGTACGCGACCGCCGCTCTCCTCTTCAAGAGCCACCGAGGCGCATCGCGCCGCCGCCGAGGGCCGTAACTCGGGTTACCTCGTCGGAAGGGCGCCGACGACGACGGCGAGGACGGCGGACGTGCTGCTGGGCACGCGCGGTGGGATGCGGTGCGCGACTCCCGTTTCGCAGAACCGCTGCTCACGGCCCAAGACACGAGCACCACGGTAAGAGCAGCACCACCTACCCGACGCCGCCGTGTTCTTGCCCGCTCTCGACCAGCCTCTCGCGCCCAACCGCCATTACGCCCGCGCCGCCACGGCAAGCGCAAGGGCCTCGCTGTGGCGCGTTCTCGCGAGGAGGACATGATCGCGTCGCTTCGCCGCGGCATCAACGACGCTGCCGCGCTGTCGTAACATCCCGATTTTCTAATCGGATGTTAATATTTAATTTGGCGATTTAATAAATATTTGATCGTGATTTATAATTTTCCATATTGAAGTAAAAGATTGCTTTTAAAATCAATTCAATTAATTAAAGTGTTGCATTTAAAGTCAAATTGGATTGTTTGAAAGATCGCATATATATATATATATATATATATATATATATATATATATATATATATAATTCGTGTTGATTTATTGGCTCACATACATTTCAAAAATCATGTATTTCTACATGCCTTAGTATCGCCGCTTCTTTTCCGGATTGACCGATCGCAAAGTAGACACTGTGTTTCCTTTCTTTTCCTAACTTCTCCTCACAATCACAACCGAGAATCAAGAACTGACGACGCATGTTATACCGCTATGCATCGTGGTCTCGAGAGCTTTCCAATTTGGCTGTTAGTTCACACATGCAAGGTCGTTGGAGCGAAATGGAGAAAAGAGGAAGAACTCAATCGCTATTCTTCTTCCGAGCAAATAGGAACTTCAAAGATTTTTAGAGAGCATCACACTCTGGATAAATTCCTGAAAATTTTACCTAAGCACCAACATTATGTCAAGTACCTCCCCTAAAAATTTCATGATTTTTGGAATTAAACTTCTATGCCCAAATATTCTTTTACTCTCTCTGCCATTTTTTTTATTGCTGCTCACTATTCATCCAAATTGTTACTCCCAGCCATTCTCTCTTCCCAAACCAATCACAAAGCTAGCTCACTGCCATCTTTTGTTTTTATTCACCTCACACACTATTCAACATGCAAAGCATCCACTCGCCACTTCACTTCTCAAGAAAAACAACTCATTGCCATTCAAATTTTTACACACTATTTCTTTATTTCCTCCACAACCAAGCACAACCACACACCGCCACCTCTCTTTTGTTTATTCTTCTCCCATCGCCATCCCATTGCACACCACCGCCAATCCCATTTTCTTTGACCCCAACCGAACCAAGCTACACCCACTACCATTTCAGCTTCAGAGCACGCCATCGCTCTCTTCTTCTTCCTTCTCGCACAACAAAGCCCTCCATTCTTTCTACACAAAAGCTCAAGTTAACACATTCTCTCCTTCCAAACTCCACCAAGCATCACAAATCTTTGAATACATGTTATATCTTAGCGATCCTCATATCGAGAGCGATCCATTTTGCCGATTTGTTCTCGCATGCATGAACTTTTGAGTGAATTTGAGAAGAGGAAGGGGAGGACTGGGCGCTGGAGGAGCCAAGACATGTCACGGTGGAGGGAAGAGTAGAAGAAAGAAGAAAGAAGAAAGAAAGAGGGAACCGTGCTGTGGGAGAAGAGAGCAAATGGCGCTGGCCGAGCTAAGGCGAGGCCGAGGAGGTGCAAGACTACACACCGGCGACGCAAGGCTTGGCGATGCATGCAAGTGGACGCGCCGCAGCAGCCTACGCCGTGGCACTCGCCCGAGCCGCCAAGCACGGCACAACCAAGGTCGGCAGCAGAAAGCCGCGACGCCGCCTCAAAGATGCAGCCAACGCAGCAATGACGACACCACGCACCCGCCGAGGCGCCGCCGGGTGGCTGCGCAGGTCGAGCGGAGCATGCATGCAGCGACGATGCCCGACGAGGGCGATGGCGGTGCATGCGAGCCTCGCGGTGGAGGTGCTGCCCAATGAGCGCCGTTCGACGGGCGGCGGATGACCATGCATACGCGAAGATGGTGACGACGACGAAGCTTCGCAGCGGGCCGAGCCGAGGCAAGGTCGAGGAGCAAGGCGGCGTGGTGCTGCCGCCGAGGTAGTTAGCGCCGCGGGCCAAGGGCCGAGCCGGGCGCCGACGAGGCCCGTGGTGCGGCATGGCTCACGACCGCCAACGATACCGGTAACGCGCCCGAGGCGCGCATCGAGGTCGGCGCCATGCATGTGGCAGACGACATGGTGTGGTGACCGGTGAGACGCACCAAGACACAACGGTGTCGAGGGCGAGCGAGGCAAGACGGTGTCGACGCGACGCTGCGGCGATGCGCGACACTAGGATGACGGACATGGACGAGGAGCAGGACGTGGACGCGACGAGTTCAACGACAACCACGGTGGGCGCGACAAGAGGCCGAGCGGATGCGGATCGGCAAGGACTACGCGAACGCGAACGCCGAGTTGGGAAGACGACGCCTGACGGTTCACAAGCCTAGCGCTGCGGTAAAATCTTTAGTACTATTTTTGTTATCGCAAGAATGATATTAGGCATGCATGTTGCATTTTAGTCTTGAGCATGACATCTTCTTATGCATGTTTATATGTAAAAAAATGTTGATAGCTTGCACCCGCGTGACTTCTAGTTTTGTCTTATGTGTGTAGGCGGGATTATGTGAGGATGTGTTGGTGAATTGCGAATAATTAGAATATTATGGTGTAATGTGTGTATTATTGATCTACATGCTAGGTATAATATATGAGTTGATTAATTGATCTGATGATATTATTTTGAAGTCGCATGGAAGTTAGTGGTGATCTTTGGAGATAAATTAATTGGGGTTTCTTCTATTGGATTAGTAAGTTTTGGAGGTAGGACGATAAAGATTTTATAATTTATTACTTGATAGATGACTTATGTGTTAATGATTAATGAAATATGGATGTTGAATCTGACGATTTGTTTAATCGTGAGCAAATTGGTCTGATGCCTTAAGTCATATCTATGTGAGTTGTACATGCTAGAATTTGGGAGATGGTAGAATGGATTATATTGATTATGATAAATATTTGACCGCCATCTAAATTAGTAGGTAAGTCCTTGTGCCGAGTCGATGCAATTGTACTCTATTGGATTAGTAGCTAAATGATCATTAGTCGATCGAGAGACGATATTTGATTGGATTGTTAGATGTCTTACATGACTAGTCCGTGAAATAGATGTGTTGATTTACTAGTGAACTATTAAATGTTGGATGTGCAATTAAATTGTAAAGCTCGCTAGGTGTCGCTTAGTCAATTAAACCTCGATCGGTGGAAAATTGAGTGTATGCGATTGAGATTTGTCGAGGCGAGACTAGTAGAGCTAGATAGTTAGCACTAGCTTAAATAGTATGTCTGAGAACGATTGATGGATTCAATCTTAGTCATATGCCCATGAGTCGGTGGATTTCGTGTAATTATTGGATAGGTTGTATATTTGGAAGATCGTGAGTTCGGCACCACACGATGGATTGACTACCTTGATAATGTCTTAGCGGATGTTAGTATAGGATTTAGATCAAGATATGAGAATATGATTGAGAGTGTTATGCATGTGTTTGATTCAACACCGAGAACCGTTAAGTATATGATTATGAGAAGATTAGATTTGTTTCAGAGGTGTTTTCCTTTAGAAAATAAATAGAAAATAAAATAAAATACAAGGGCCCTATTTTTCATTGATAGAGGCTAGGTCAGTCCGTGTATAAAAAGGATTTAATTCCGATTTAAAATGCAGAAAAGAATTATTTTTACACTAGAAATTGAATTAACTTCGAAAATTCTTAGAAAATCCATATGAACTCTAAATGGGATGAATCCAATTGGGTTGTCCATAAATTATTATTCTTTATCTAACCATGTAGTTTTTATCTCCACTAGAATTCTGAAAATTTTCACAACATAATTAATTTCGTGAACAAAGAAATGTAACCACTATTTTTTCAAAGATTTTCTAGAAACCTGATTTTCAAACTACAATAACTCTCTCATATAAACTCTAAATGGAATAATTTTTGTACCTAAATTCATCTAAAATCATAATCTAGCTACTGTATAAATTTCATGCATTTTTGAGCAATTTGAGTTTTTGGCTATTTCTCGGTGTTTATTCGATATCGCCTTTCTTTAGATTCCGAGTTGCCGGAAGTATGAGAGTAAGTAACCGAGAGTGAACAAGTGAACTACCAGCAAGGCAAGCATCCTTTGAACTTTCTTTTTTGCATCATATTTGATCCCAGTTTTGTTAGGATAGATACAATGATAATTGCTTGCATACTATTTTGATATTGTCGTTATTTTTGTGATGAATAGTTAGACACATCCTATATTCTTGTCATTGTGGCTATCCATGAATTATTCCAGTACTAAATGTAGGGAAACGGGTAGGCTACACTAGCGCAAATTAAAAAATCTACCCAGAAACCAAGATCATCGCAGCTTATAGATCACGGTCTTACCACTAGACGCGCAGTGTGGAAGTTGATGCACGCGTCTGGCAAGCAGTAGTCGCGCTGTTGATGCAAAGACGTCGGGGCAGTAGTCGCATTACTTCGCCCTCGCCGTGGCGCCCCACGCATGCCTCCTTTCTTGCGGTTCGTCCCAACGCCACGATGCAAGCCTTCAAAGGTATCCACACGCACGGAGGAAGCGACGCGACGCCGACTACTAGATCCGCACGAGCGACTAGGGCGTGGGAGGGGTGGCGCTGTGGTTTGGGATGTCAAGAAAACTCAACCTCAACCACGCGCCGCCTCCTTTATAGACGCCCTTATAATGGGCTTCTACGAATAGAGGCCCATTAGGACTAAATGCCCGCCTAATTCGATCCAATCCGACTAGGCTTCACCCTTAAGTGTGTGACTTATGGTTCACATATGTTTAGACATGACGCGAGTACACATACTTGGTCAATAGTTGGTAGCGCCTCTAGCAAGACGTGCCAACTCCTAAACATACGTAAAGATCATATCGGACTAACCATCACAACGTTATGTACATGCCAATCCCTTTGCCTCACGATATTCGGCCGAGCCCAACCTCGACCACTCTTTCTCGATCCCGTGATCCGAATCCCTTACTAGGTTAACTTAACCTTAAGTAGCATGGCCATGCATTTCGATCCGATCACCGAGGCCCAGAGATATCTCTCTGTGCAGAGAGGCAAATCCCATCTCGACCGACCATGCCTCGCAAAGATGCTTCATGACAAACCCGAAAGCTACCTTTATAACTACCCGCCATTTGAGTAGCGCTTGATAGCCCCTAAGTAGGTCGATTCACATCTCAAGTACATGCGACAATCTCGTGTCTAAGGACAAGGCGACACATTGTGTAGAGACAACCATAAGAATAATTACTATGTCTCATGTTGGGTCGGTCCAACCCCATGTTCTAAACATGTGTCCACATTATTGGTTTGACATCTCCATGTCTATGACTCGTGAAACATGGTCATCAACCGATACATGTGCTAATCCATCATTCACGTGTGTCCTCACATGAACTCCGACTAGGGACAACTTTAGAATAACCATACAAGTAAAGAGTTTCACAAACAAGTCACATACTTGTTAATCAACACAAAGGCAATATTCAAGGAACATTTATTAAATCATGGATACAACGAAATATCATCATCAATATGATTGCCTCTAGGCATATCTCCAACACTAAAATGCTTATGATAGGATGTGTGAGATTATATTTCGGTATGCTTAGCCATGCAAGTCTAGAAACGGTAGTTTGATTGCCGGGAATAACCCGACAATCATGGGATAAACACAACTCTCATTATATACTTTTGTTTCAGATCTTCGAAACTGTTTTATAAGTTAATTTTTGTCATTTTTAAATGAGCTTTTGGTCCGACAAGTGTTGGTTAGTGATGGTGCTTTGTGCACTAGATTTGGGTATGTGGTTTGACTTGTTTGGACAATTAAGGACCGAACTTTGGGTACTGCTGTTCAGCAACACTGTGCTATCACACGCGGTATATGGGTGCCGATGGTTAAGTAGGGGAGGGTTTTATTGTGTTGAGTCCCACGGTGGTGAAATTGTAAGGACATAGGACCGAGAAATCCTATGTTTCCTTTTGGGCCGATAGGATGGGGGCGTTAACGCCTTGTGTTTCCTAGAGATAGGATGGAGGCGTTAACTTCTTGTGTTTCCTAGAGCCATGGGTTGAGGGACTTAGCCCAATGGGATCTTCTTGCTAAAACGATCGTATCTTGATTTACCCGCCGGTATACCATAGGAAGTATGCTATATTCTGAGGCATCCGGAGGCTTACGGGCTAATCAAGTCGTGTGAGTAAAGTAGTACACCCCGCAGGTATAAATCTATTCGAATAGCCGTGTCCACTGTTATGGACGCACCGCTTGAAATTTGTGGTCGCTATTGTTAGACTTGGAATTAAAATTGTGGGTAAACTCGTGATCGCCATGAATGGAATATTCATGTTTGTTGTTGAATCAAAGTGGACAGCCACTTTGCCATTCGTGATGATTTATTTGTTATTGAATTCAATACTCATTCACATGCTTTACTTCTACTTCAATCTGAATTTGAAATGGCACTTGAAAACTAGTATGTGTAGGTTGTAAATTGTTGCGCCTCTTTGCAAAACTAAGCCAATATGAGCCATCCCTTGGAACAGCCTTATGCATAACTAATTTTTTATTTGTGTAAGACTTATATAGTACTCTTTTGTACTCACTGTGTGTTTGTTGGCTTTTACAGTGAGGAGGATATTGAGACCGATGAGCTTGTTGTGTCGATTTAGGCGACACCGATGAGTAGTGTGCTATCTTTAGCTCCCACTGTTGTCGATGGGTTATGTGGCATACCACTGCAGGCATTTTGGTTTATTTACTTGCTTCCGCTATGAACTTGTTTAATTTGGCCGGTCGGCCACTTATGTAGTTGTAAACTCGATATTGTGATGTATAACTTTTGTACTATTTATGTATGAGCGTTGTATGGATGTGATCGACGTTGTAATAAGAGTATGAATATATTGGTCGTTGATCTTGGGAGCCAATATAGGTCATGCTCGCTGTTCATGGCTTCCTATTTAACTCGCTAAATGTAGCGCTTGACTGGTTGGAGAACCGACAATCATGTAGTGCTCACAGGGGAGCGGAGTGCATGATCGTCGGGGCTCTAAATTTTAGTCGAGCCTCTCATTTGACCGAAAGTTGTTGGAATCCATTTATCGAGATCCGAGATATGTCCCTAAGACCTTGATTAGTCTCGCCTTACGGAGATAACTCGGGTCCCCACAGTCGACTCGGCGACATCTACCGCCAGATCAAGATCGCCCAAATACGGAGAGGGCGGTTCACGGCGAGGCCGCCGCTGCCGACGGATTTCGCATTCCTCTACCGCAAGAAATACGGCGCGCGTACGCCCAAGTCCAAGAACTCGACTCGGCGAGGCGCCGGCTCAACGCCGCGCCCGGTGGAGCCACCACGACGCTAACCTCCTCGCCGACGATTCCGCAACTACGACGATGACTACTTCGCCAACAACCGCCGGAAGTGGTAACGCCCGCTCTACCTCATCAAAGAAGACGCCGCCTCCGGCCGGAGCGATGGACCGCGCCGTGTTCTACGAGGTGTCCTCGAGCAGCGCTGGAGCTCGTCTGCGGCGACGCCGTCCCAGCCCACACACGCACGGCGCTCAAAGTCGGGCTAGCATGAGGGTGCTCATCGGCGGGAGCGCCGAGGAAGCAAGAAGCGCGAGCTCGAGGCACGTGGACGGTACTTGTGGTTCGTGAGCGCGGCGGGCACAGGGTGGTGGGGCGCGAGCGTGTGGGAGAGGATGCGTGGAGGAGTACAGGGGCGGGTGGGTCGACGAGGAGGAGGACGCCGGGAAGATGACCGGAGCATCGATGCTGGTGGAGAGGTTCGTGGTGAAGAGGAAGGACGGCAGCGTCGCGGTAGCCTTTGACTTTGTGCACCACAACAAGGTCAGGCCAAAGCAGGTGTGAGAATATTGCACAGTATACATCTGTTCAGACTTCAGTATCTTCAGATATCAGTTTTAAAAAAAAGTTTGTCTGATGATGAGGTGCTCGTTAATTTTTAGCAATAAGCTTGTAAATTATGTGTGTATATACAGCATGTGGTATGGTGATAAGGTTTTTGCAGTTTTTGGGTTTTGGCTGTTCACCGTCTTGGTTTACCTATAGCTTGTGAAGTTATTTTTGTGTAAATTAATATTTGCATACATGTGTACCAAATAAAGTTAAGCGTTGTTTGAGTCCTTGGTATCTTAATTTGGGTGGCTGGGTACATACGTGCACGAAACACTGCTTGTGCATTTTAAATATCAAAATATATTAGGGAACATATAATCGTCCATTAAATTCTTATTAGTCAGCCATATCGTGATTAATTGCTTAACAACACTCCATCCATCCTACGAGCGCATAGTGTTTTTTTTTTTTTTTTTTTTGCAACACCCATATGTTTTAAAGGTCAATTGGAAAAAAAAAATTAAGGAAGTTTTGCAGGAATTTTATCAAGTCTTCTAAATTTTGTTGAAAAAAATTCCCTGAGCTAAACCAAGCTACTGAATGTGTTGGACTTGACAATATGGTGTGAATTTCAAAAACAAAAATAATCATGTGGTGTGTCCTCATGTATGCGTGGGTGAGAACACGTACACCACATCGCGAACATGCACCAATGAATGATGTTGAATATGGTGAAGTGACCAAGTGACCATGCATATATTGTTTTTCATGGCTAAATCTTATTCACTAGTTTTAGTCTCGAAAGCTTCCTCCCTTGTGCATCCTCTTAATTAGGCTCTTATTTCTTCCTCATTTCGTTTAGCACACGCTAAAAAAGTCAACGTGTTGCCAGGTGTCAAATTTTACATGCATGTGTCGTGAGGGTGATGATACGGATCAACTAGAAAACTAGCTGATGCGTAAGATCGCCTCGATCTTTTATGTACAAACAATGGATCAATTCTTCTTCTTGCGCCTCGGATTCAATCCTCCTGAACCTTGCGATGAAGATGACGGCAGCAGCGCTCTTCTTCCTCGTGAGCGATGTAGATGGATGTCTAGATATTCACGCACTAATCAATCACAAGGACGATTAGAAGTATGAACTGAAGCTTCTCTAAACCGTGAGCAAGAAAGATCACGATTAGACAAGTTGAATCGTAGATTCGTAGACAATCTCAAGAACGCTATGCTCTTGCCTTGTTCGACCTCAACAAACCCTAGATGGGAAGACTTCAACAAAACACGCAGATATTGTGCCACAAAGTCGCCATGACTTTTCTCGCATTTCTTTTCTAAAATTCTTCCCACTTTACATTAGACGATGCCTCGCTTTATATTGGCACCTACCAGTAAAATTGATTCTATCTCTAACTCAGATCATACAAAGATTCTTTCCTAATACAGCTTATGGAAAGATTACAACCGAGATTCTTTCCTAATACAATTATGAAAATATTACAACCGAATCAAACTAAAATATATATACCAAAACTTATCTATAAACGAAAATATCTCACCCAAAGAATCATTCTCATGATTTAGTTCGATCTACCGCCGTGGACTCGGTCGTAAGCTATCCGTCGTGGTCGAGACCAACTAGTCGTGGTCGCAGATCAATCGATGTGGTCGAGACCAACCGAGTGTGGTCGAGACCACCGGTCGTGGTCGAGATTGTTCCCAACGAGCATCGTATCACCGAGCAATCGCTCTCGCCGAGTACTCGCCGCCGAGTATGGTGTGTACAGCTCCCACCGAGCACGCCCGCCGAGTACTCCGCCGCCGAGCATCGCTCCCTATGAGCACTGCTCCCGCCGAGTATTGTTCTCGCGAGCATCATGCTTACGACGCAGTGCTTCCACCGCCATCGTTCCTAACGAGTACTATTCCGACAAGTGCTCCTCCCGCTGGTACCGGTCGAGAACTAGACCAACCGGTCGAGCTTGAAGTAGTCGTGAACCCCGTGGAAGTGGTCGAGACCTCGTGATCCGTCAGACCTTGGGAATCGGTCGAGACCTCGAGCTGGTCGAGACGCTGCGGATCCGTCGAGATCTTCGTGAGCTGGTCGAGACCTTGCTAATCTAGTCGTGGACCTCGCTTCCTTCTGGCTCGACTTGTACCTAGCTTCAGCTTGCCTCCATGAACCCGATCAGCATCACTTGACCTTGTATTTTCAGATTGGATTGGTGTAGCACAAGGTAAAGTGGTGGTATTAGCACTCTGGGCCACATCAGGTGAGACACAGTTAATTTAATTCATACTCCATGGTCATTACGCAAAATGAGATTCCACGAAATCCCTTTTGGTCAAATAAACAAAGATGAATGAATATGATGATGATGATGCTTAGTGTACTGCTAATACTCCCTTCAGTTAAAAAAAAACAAGTTGTTTTGAAATACATGTAGTCAAACTTTGAAAACTTCGCTTATCGATATCTTTTAAATATTTGATTAGGTACTTGAGAATCATATGTATAGATTCATCTCAAAATTACGTTAATAATATTATAATTTTATTTGGTTTTATAAATACTATAATAGTAATTAGTGGTCAAAGTTACATTATAGAGACCATGTCAATGTCTCAAACGGCTTGTTTTTGAACTCAAGGAGTATAATACTCTAGCATAATATCATGCATGGTCTACATGAATATTGTTACGGTATTGCTACTGTGAACACGTAAGTTTGCTTGGTATTTTCCTAAATATTGCTTTTCTCGCTTGATATATATATATATATATATATATATATATATATATATATATATATATATATATATATATATTGGTTTGATGTGCTTATTTGATCTTGATCTAATGATAGAAAATGGGAACAACTTAGGCTCTGACGCATCAGGAGCCTTCCCACCGCATTTGTCCGGTCCGGATGCAACATCTTTGTAAGTCCAAAGGCAACATTTTCTTCCTATTGTCGCAACATATCAAACACTCATATACACTACTACAGAAAGCCTCATCACGCACGGTTCGAATCGCCATCACAGATTTGCTTCCAACCGCTCGTAAAATACGCCTATGATAACATGAGGTTATCACGCACGCGTTTTTGAGCCGCCTATGATAAAAACTATCACGCATTTGTTCGAACAAGAGCCGCTCAGGAAAACATATCATGCACGGTTTGGAACAAGAACCGCTCAGAAAACGCTCTTGTTCCGAACTGTCTCGTGATAGTTTTTTGATTGCAAAAAAATATTACTATTTCATGGATACACTCATACACATACACCGCCATTTTCAAACCTCCCAAACATAGATTCATTGATACACATACATGGATTCCCAACTCCTAAGCCTCCCAATAAATTTCAAGCCATGGATTCATGGATACACGCATACACTCGATCATATACAAGTACCAATGTAAGTAGAACGAGGAGAATCTAACAAAAATATGGATATGAATCTAACACAAGTACCACAAGCTCATACATACAAACCGATCTGAATCTAATAGAACTCATATACAAAAGTACCAACAGTAACCTCATATACCGTAGACATCGGCGCTGAGGAGGACTGGAGGAGCTCTGCGTCGGCCGGCCGAGGAGGACTAGAGGAGGTCGGCCATGGTGTCGGCGTCGACTCTACCGTTGGGGAGGAAGACCATGTCAAGGTTGGGGACTACGGAGCAAGGGAGGACCGAGCCTGAGGTGTAGCGGGGCCGTGGAGCCGCAGAGGACCGGAGGAGCAGCTACCACCGGAGCTCAAGGAGGATCGCCGAGCAAGGGAGGACCGAGCCCAGAGGAGGACCTGCATCGCGGGAGGCGAGATCGAGCGCCAGAGGAGGTCGGCCATAATATATAAGGACATATTTTGCCTCCGCGCACGCTGCTCAAAATTTTCAAATCGCGCGTAATCACGACATTTTCATACAAAAATCGTCAGGACGACAAATCATGCATTGCTCAGATCACGAACCGTCAGGATAAGTACCTCATCACGCACAGCTTAATACGAACCGCTCATGATAATACCTCATCATGCATTTGTTGGTATTAAGAGCCGTCAGGATTTGGATTTTACTATGGCTTCAATTTTCTCACCATGGCTTCAAATTTTCCTTACTCTTCCAAGCCATAGTAAAATCGAGAGTAAAGAAAATTTGAAGTCATGGTAAAATCAAATAGTAAGGAAAATTCTAAGTCATGGTAAAATCAGAGAGTAAGAAAAATTCTAAACCATAGTAAAATCGAAAATAAGAAAAGTTTAAAGCTATAGTAAAATCCAAACACAGACGTTTATTACCAACCGCTCGTGATGAGATACTTATCACGCATTTGTTCAGATAAGAGTCGCTGCTCGTCGCTGGCGAGGAGGCCAAGGGAGAAGGAGTCACCTCGCCGTGCCCGGCTTATGCCACTGGTGCCGGCTGCGAGGCGCGGTGGTGGCGCAGGAGGAGTCGGGCCGAACCGCCAGAGAGGAGCGCAGCAGCGGCAGCAGCAATGAGTAGGGGAGGAGCACCGGGGAGAAGGGGAACACTCCATCAGGCCGGCAAGGTCTGTGGAAGGCGAATCTGCGGCCGGGGCGACGGAGGTGGAAGAGCTCAGGAAGACGCGCTACCACCGGATCTCGACGCTGTGATGGTGGCACGAGCCGAGGCGCCGAGGCCGAGGCGCCAGCGCGACGCAGAATCGGGCCGGGCGCAGGGTGCGGGAACCAGGTTGGTGTGGGCCAGAGCATAGGGTGGGCGCGAGCCGTGGGGCAGCGGGGAGGAAGGTTGGGGAGGAGGGAGGCGCATGCTAGTGGAGGAGGCAACGAAGAAAGCGAGTGGTGAGAGAGCAGTAGAGCGATGGGGAGATAAGGAGCCGTGGATGAGAGCTAAGAGATAACGGCGAAGTGAAGTGTTGTTTACGTCCGCGACCGGACGACGCTCCTATCATTTCTAGAAAATACGAGTTGTACTTTAAAAAAGTTAGTTACTTCACGTGATACCCATATAAGTTTCTATTTACCAACCCCGAGTTAGGAAGTTTCGTAACTCATTATCCAAATTAGCTAGTACTAGTATCACATAGCGAGAGGGGTTTTACATGATATTTTAATGTGGAAACCACCCACCGTGGAAATCACATGTAATTTTTTATGATATGTAAAGGATGGAATTAGGGCTAGAAACGAGCCGAATCGAGCCGCTCGAGCCTCAGCAAGCTCAAGCTCGGTTGAAAAGCGAGCTCGCTCGGCTTGTTTCGGATCGAGCTGGCAAGGCTCGTGCACGGCACCGCGGTGAACAATATATGGCGCAAAGGCAATCGCGAGGGGCAAAATGGAACGGCGGCATCTCGGGGTCCTCCTGTGGTGGCGGAGTGGCACGATGGCGCAATGCGTTTCGGCGCACGACGCACGCCATTGGTAGCTTTCGGGAAGTGGCGCAACCATGGGCATGGCGCGGCTCGGGAGCACGCCGGTCGCCGAAGACCGGAAGGGGTCGAGGAAGATGGTGGCGGCGGTCGTGGCGCTCACGACGGTGTAGCGGCCAAAAAGGTGGGAAAAGATGGAGGAAGGTAGGGAACGATCGTGACGCGCTCGACAGCAAGAAACTCACCGAAGGGGATCGGGTGAGGCGCGCAACGCAGTGGGACGGGGCGTGACGCGAGGACGGAGGGCTAGGCCTCGCCCCGGGAGGGTAGGGTGGGGTGGATGGGGAGGGGCACCGCCGTGGAGGACAAAGAAGCGCGAGCGCGCGCGACGATGAGGGGATGGGGCGGTGGGGGGGGAGGCGCGAGGGGAGGGGGTATCGAGAGCTAGTGGGGATTAGGAAGAACAGTAACGTGCGCACTAGCCGGGTTTAGTTAGACTTGCCTCGCTTGAAACTTCACAAGCCCGAATGAAATGCTCGTGAGCTTGAGCTATTTTTTCAACCCTAGATGGAATATTATAAAACTCGCAAAATTTGAAAGTCAAACTTAATCACGCTTGGGAGGTAGGTGCCGATTCGAAAAAATATGGTGTACACTAGAACTCAATGGCGATTTGCGATTAATCCGATCATGCAAAGATGCGCTTCTTGGTCCGTGAACAATTCGCGACTTTCTTATTATCATATGCTCTTAAATACTTAAAATACATATGCTCCATTGCTCATAGTTATCACTTAGTCCAAGTAAACGATACGCACACAAATCGCTTGAGCCATGTACGCCACTGCCGCTCTCCTCTTCAAGAGCCACCCGAGGCGATCGCAGCCGCCGCCGGAGGGCCGAACTCGGGTTACCTCGCCGGAAGGGCGCCGACGACGACGGCGAGGACGGCGAGACGGCGGCCGGGCACGCGGCGCGGACGCGGTGCGCGACTCCCGCTCTCGCAGAATCGCGTGCTCACGGTCCGCACACGGAGCACCACGGCCGAGTAGCACCACCTACCCGACGCCGCCGTGTTCTTGCCCGCCCCGACCACTCTCTCATCCAACCGCCATTACGCCATTGCCGCCACGCGCAAGCGCAAGGGCCTCGCTGTGGCGCGTTCCCGCGAGGAGGACATGATCGCGTGTTGCTTCGCCGGCATCATGGACGCCATGCCGCGCCGCTCGACCCGCCGACGCCTACCGCCAGATCGAGATCGCCCAGTCACGGAGAGGGCGGTTCACGGCGAGGGCCCGCCGCCGACGACCCCGCATTTCCTCTACCGCAAGAAGTACCGCGCGCGTACGCCCAAGTCCAAGAACTCGACCGCCGAGGCGCCGGCTCAACGCCGCGCCCGGCCGCGCCACCGCCGACGCCAACCTCCTCGCCGACGCATTCCCGGAACTACGACGACGACTACTCGCCAACGGCCGTCGGAAGTGGTACGCCGCCTTCTACCTCATCAAAGAAGACGCCGCCTCGCCGGAGCGTATGGACCGCGCCGCTTCTATGAGGTGTCCTCGAGCAGCGCTGGAGCTCGTCTCACGCGACGCCGCCCTAGCCCCATACATGCACCCGCACTCGGCCGCCAACATGAGGGTGCTCATCGGCGGGAGCATCGAGGGGAAGCAAGAAATGGCGAGCTCGAGGCACGGCGACGGGTACGTGTGGTTCAGAGTGGCGGCGGGGCAGAGGGTGGGGGTGTTGGTGATATACCCTAGAGGCAATCATGGAGATGATTGTATCACGTCTATGTTTATGAGTTCTTAAATAAATGTTATTATGTTCCTTGAATAAATCATTAGTTCTGAAGATCAACGAGTATGTGACTTGTTGGTGAAACACTTCAACTTATATGATGTCGTTCTAAAAGTATCCCTGGTCGAATGTCACTGATCGGAACACCAGTGACTCTACGACCAGTACATGTATTGATTGATGATCATGTTTCACCGGTCATGGATATATGGATATCGAATCAATAATGTAAACACATGTTAGAGAACATGAGGTTGGATTGACCCACCTTGAGACACTATAAAGATTGTTATGATTCTATATGTCATTAGTTGGTCTCAAGCAATGATGATGTATAATCCTTAGACCTGAGATCAGCATGGTTTTCTACATGTGTAATAGCACTCTTAGGGGTTGCCAAACGCCGCTCAGAATTAGGTAGTTATAAAGGTAGCTTTCTGCATGCTATGAAACATGCGAGAGATGTGATCGATCGAATATGAGATTTGCCCTCCTAACATAACGGAGAGATGTCTCGGCCCTCAAGTGATCGGATAAAGAAAGTGCATGGCCATGCCACTAGTAGTCAAGTGTTCGACCACATAAGGTTATCCGATAACTTGATCGAGAAAATATTGAACACCCATGGATGACACATTATCTCACCGAGTTCAAACCAGATATCGTGAGGCAAAGGGAGAATACTAGAGTAAGTCGCTTAGTTCGATCGATCCGCATAAGTCGTATGGTGATACGAGCAAGTCGTAGACCGATCGAACGAAATCACAGAGTGGTCGAAACTCGATCGTAAGGAGTTACGAATCGTCGTGACCGAATGCGAATCGTCGATAAAGATAGGACTCGGTCATAAGTGATGAGGACCTAGTCGAGATCATATTGTATTAAGGTTCGTCTGATATAATTTGTGTGTATTCGGAATCGCTATGTCCCGCTAGGGACCGCTACGACTCGCCGTCGGAAAGGTTTCCGAGTCACAACCGACACACATAAACCCAACGGTCACACACTTAATGGGATGGAATAAAACCAGCATTTAATATGATTCAGAAACGTGTTCGAGAGAATCCGGCACGGAGGCACTATATAAGGACATGCTTGAGGCTAGTACGGATGGACAAGAGAGACACGTGAGTTGTTTCACCAAACCCTAGCCGCCATCTTCTTGAGGGAGCCTTCCGCGCGACTTAGTGCTAGCACACCGCGCACGGTTGTTCCTTCTCGACGGTGGATACCGTGAGAGGCGCCATCGCGTCGCCGTTGCGCCGAGGACGATCCGCGATCTTCACAAGGAACCGTGGAGGCTGCCGAGGAGACGATCGACTACGAGGACGTTGGATGATCATCTACGACCACTATATCGGTGCGCTCATCGTCGGACTAGGCTGCTCCGACTCTTCTTTCGCTGCACTGCACGTCTGGTGGTAATGATCTATGATCATCTATCTTGCTTGGCTTCCTGGTTTATATGGTAGAATTTTTATATTGTTGCTAGTGTAGCCTACCCGTATCCCAACAGGGGTGGGGTGTGCGCGACCGTGGGGAGAGGATGCGGTGGAGGAGTACAGGGGCGGGTGGGTCGACAAGGAGGAGGACGCTGGAAGATTGCTGAGCATCGGTGCTGGTGGAGAGGTTCGTGCTGAAGAGGAAGGACGGCAGCGTCGCGGTGGCCTTTGACTTTGTGCACCACAACAAGGTCAGGCCAAAGCAGGTGTGAGAATACTGCACAGTATACATCTGTTCAGACTTCAGTATCTTCAGATATCAGTTTTAAAAAAGGGGTTTGCTAGTTTTTGGGTTTTGGCTGTTCACCGTCTTGGTTTACCTACAGCTTGTAAAATTATTTTGTGTAAATTAATATTTGCGTACATGTATACCAAATAAAGTTAAGCGTTGTTTGAGTCCTTGGTATCTTAATTTGGGTGGCTGGGTACCTACGTGCACGAAACACTGCTTGTGCATTTTAAATATCAAAATATATTAGGGAACGTATAATCGTTCATTAAATTCTCATTAGTCAGCCATATCGTGGTTAATTGCTTAACAACACTCCATCCATCCTACGAGCGCATAGTTTTTTTTTTGCTACACCCCTATGTTTTGAAGGTCAATTGGAAAGAAATAATTTAGTGAAGTTTTGCAGGAATTTTAGCAAGTCTTCTAAATTTTGTTAAAAATTTCCTGAGCTAAACCAAGCTACTGAATGTGTTGGACTTGACAATTTGTGTGAGTTTAAAAACAAAATAATCATTGGTGTGTCCTCATGTATGCGTGGGTGAGAACATGTACACTATATCGTGAACATGCACCAATGGATGATGTTGAATATGGTGAAGTGACCAAGTGACCATGCATGTATTGTTTTTCATGGCTAAATCTTATTCACTAGTTTTAGTTTCCGAACCTTCCCCTTGTGCATCCTCTTAATTAGGCTCTTATCTTTTATTTCTTCCTCATTTCGTTTAGCACAGGCTACAAAAGTCAACGTGTTGCCAGGTCTGGGTCGAAAGTTACATGGATGTGCCGTGAGAGTGAGACACGGTCAATTTAATACATATTTCATGGTCATTATGCAAAATGAGATTCCACGAAATCCCTTTTGGTCAAATAAACAGAGAGATAAATGAATATGATGATGATGATGCTCGTGTACTACTAATACTCCCTTTAGTTTAAAAAGTCGTTTTGAAATACCTGTAGTAAAAAAAAGTCGTTTTGAAATACCTGTAGTCAAACATTGAAAACTTCAACTATCGATATCTTTTTAAATATTTAATTAGGTACTTGAAAATCATAGGTATAGATTCGTCTCAAAAATTGCATTCATAAGTTGATCCAATGATAGAAAATACGAGTTATACTTTTAAAAAATTAGTCACTTCTACGTGGCAGAAGTTTCAAAACTCATTATCCAGCTAGCTAGTACCAAAACGAGAGGGGTTTTACGCATGATATTTTCACGTGAAAACCACCCACTTGTGGAAATCACATGTAAATTTTTTGACATGTAAAGGAGTGAATATTACAAGGGATTGTTTATCTGTAAGGTGGCTGAATTTTTTTAGGTTAAGTCATATTTTTTATCAATTGGATCAACATTCAATCACATGACACATTACATCCAATGGTCACAAAAATTGATTTAAACTTTAAAAAAATTCAGGCGATATAGAAATAGCAAGTCCTACATTATAAAGCTCTGCAAATGTAACATCCCAAAATTCGTTTTTCTAAAAATTTAATTTCAAATTAATTAATTAAAATTTGTTTAGATTTATTTGGATCTTTATATTTTTTAAAAAAATATAATATATATATAAAAATTGTTGTGAACTTCCCATCCGATCACCCATCCAAGAATTGCTCCTATTCAAACCTCACTTAACACCCAAAGCCTTATGCATGCATGCTGCGAGTATGTCTTTTGATGTTAACTAGTAGTAATCCTCTTTCATTCTTTTATCCTATACTTCTTCTCTCTCCTCCTTTCATCTTCTTCCTCACACGAATGCGTCGTTCTTCTTCCGAAACGCACGCCACTCCTAAAATCAATTCTTTCCACTCAAACATCCAAAATCAATTCCGTTGAAGCAAAATGATCGTGTCTTTATCACCCACATCATACAACCATCAATTTTATGTTTCCACTATCAATTGCATTCTTTTGGCCGTTTCTTTCCGCTCATCTCTTGCAAACCAAATCAAGCTTTAGTCTCACACCGCTTTTTGTCACCAAGCGCCCCTTCACTTTATAAAGTGAGCATCACGAGTGCCCGCTCTCTCATCTTCTTTTCGCCAAACAACACTCCTAGTTTCCTTTGTTTGCTCGAACTGCCGACGCAACTCGGTGTCTTCCCGAGTCCGCCACGCCGCCTTTGCGTGTTCTTCCTCTCGTTGATCCGCCGACCCAGGTGATCACGCCAAAGGGTGCTCCCAGCACCACTCTTCCAATTTCCCACCTTGTTTCATCTTCGCCGTTGTCGTTGTTGCCGTCCGAGCACCATCGCACTAGGACCAAGCTACCGCCATGCTTTTGATTTTCTGTTCGACCTCGCGAACAAAGCACGTAGTAATTTTTTCTAGTCATGTGCTTTGCTTTTCAGATTCGTAGTGAAGATGAATAGTGCCGCTACTAGATAATCTTTCATACTCCGTTCTCTCTCCTCGGCCACCATTTCCGAATCGACTACGCCGCCGCGTGCCCCTCGCTTCCTCTTCACATCCTCGGATTTTGCTCCCAAATATCGCCATTTTATTTTGTTTATCTGTTCATGAACAAAGCCATGCGATGTAGTATACGTGCATGGTGTATGTACATACATGGTTTTATTTTTGGAGAATTGATTTTCTAGATTTTCGCTCGCTCATACGAACTCCGAATCCATCGATTCTTTCTCCTAAATTCATCTAAATTCATTCTCTACTTCCCGTATTTATTTTGTAATTTTGAATCTTATTTATTTTCTGCTATTTATTTTGGTCCTTTGCGTGTGTAGAGTCCGACGTCGCGACGCAAGTTTGGACCAACAGAAGCTTTACCTCCAACGCCACCAAGGCGAGTCTCCTTTGACCACATTGAACCTATGATTTGTAAATTATGTTTTCAGTTTTAAAAGTTATGCATTGCTATTTAAATGATAAGTTAAATCAGTAGGTTGTTAGTTAAAACCTAAAGTTTGCTACTATCATCCTTGATATTTGTTATCCTCGCACCTTTGTAATCCTAGTGTAGAAATTCGCATTATTGAATACAATTTTGCGTAATAGTTTATTACGATAGAATTGCTTAGACATGCTTTACGGCTTTATTTAACCTTTGGGGAGAAAACCATTATTTACCCTTTATGCTTTCTTTTGAAAATGTATGACATTAGGTAATGTCGTTGTTTGAAAAATAAAATATAATGATGAAAGTATGTTTTAGACTTGGGTGGATGGTCGATCAAAGTGGTGCAAATAGAGCACGAGATCATGTATTGTGTTAGTCCCGCCCAAGTCATATTAAGGACCGACGCCAGATTATTCAAACCGAGCACTACCGCACAACCACATGTCCAAAATGGGAACGGACTCGCCAACTAATTAGCAAAATTTTGAGTCGGTTTTGTCATGGTTGTGTGTGCCGATTCACATGGCGCAAGAGGGGGCCAGAAGGCGAAACCTTAGCGGGCGTAACTCGAGTCAAAAGGAAGCTTTGTAAAGCCTTGTGATGTTCTTCTCTTGATTCACACGCCAAAGGAAACGTGTGGTATATCAAAGCGATCATCTCTTGTGGGTCAAGTCGCATAACCTCGCAGAGTGTTAAAAACTATTCGAATAGCCGTGCCCACGGCCAAGGGCGAGCAAGGTGCGTTTCACATGGTAGATTTTGGTTTTGATTTTAAAAGAGTAATTTTGGGAACCGGAGCGCTTGGGACTCTCGTAGTTTCGCACTAGAGCCTTGATGCTAGTGGTTGGTAGCTAGAACCTCCACTAGTAATACAATTAATTTATTTATTGAAACTACGCTTGTCAAATGTGCTTTATGAAAATTGTTTTAAACTTAAAATATTGCTTTGTGCAAAAGAACCATATAAGCCTCATTTGTTAAAGCTATGCATATGCATGTTTCCCAAGACTCATGGGTACTTTATGTACTCACATGCTACACTCATAATTAAATCTCGTAAGCCTTCATCGACACGGAGGACTCACGACTACTACTGTGGCTTTGACGAAGGATACCCGAGTACTAGGTTGCGCCCCCACCGAATGCCGTGGGCAATTTGATGGGTCATCACTTGGAGTTTATCATTTGTTGTTTCGTCAGAAGACTCAAGGTCTTCCACCTCTTTTGTAATAAGTGGTCATAAGGCCGTTACTCGCTTGTTTAATAATGTTATTCGTGATTCAAATTTGTTATCAACAATGTTTCCACCGTGCACTAGCTATCGATCATGGATCAAAAGCGGAAATACACAAAGGGTTCGATTCGTAAATCCGTCCCGCAGAGTTGGTATCGTGAGCCGAATCGATCAGAGGACGTGACCTAGCTAGAATGCCCGTTAGTAGGAAAACTTCGAAATTTATTTTATAAAAAGAAAAATAATATTGTGCTATCCTCATCTTTTCTCATCTTTCTATCCTTACCTTCTTCGTGGAATTCTTCCTTACTTAGTTCTTCCTTCATCATTTTACAATGTTAAATGGATAATCTTTCCCTTGTAATTTCTATAGTTGGTCAATGCGATTATTACCATTATGTTCAAGACTGCAAGAAATGGAGCCATGAAGAGAGCATCGTAAAGTCTCTAGTCATCTCTACCATTCAAGAACAACAGCAAGATTCACAAAGACAAAGTGAGTAGAGGATGCGATGTCGACAAGCCATATAGTTTAAGTTGCCAAAGCTCATTCTGTATTGAGTCATTTTGCTAGCTTAAGAGTATCGAGTAGACGATTTTCTTTGAGTTGTTTTTAGTTGGAAAAAGTAATTTGCTTTTCTGTGAAGTATTTGGTTCTTGTGGGTTGTTGCAAGCTCCCTTGTTTTTCTCGTCTTTGCTTTTTCCCTCTCTTCCCCTGCTAACCTTGGACCGCTCAGATGGAAAACCCTGGAAGAGGTCGCAGAGCAGCCTGTGGAGGAGCCCGCGGAGGAGGCCGTGCAGCCGGCCGAGGCCGTGGTCGTGGAAGAGGTCGTGGTCAATCTGCTTCGAGGAGCCGCTTACCGCAAGTACCACAAGCACCGCAAGAACAACAAGAACCACAAGTTCAACCGAGCGCTTATTGGAAGAAGAACCTTACCACCACCACCTCCCGGTCACCTCCGATGATGAATTTAGAGCGATGATGGCCATGCAACTTCAACTATTGCAAGCACTTGCTCATAATCAAGTCAATCAACCTGCTCCAGCCTTACCACCTCCGTCTGCACTTGGCGATTTATGATAACCAGCCACCAACCTTTGTCGCCTGGGCTTGATCCTCTTGAAGTCGATGACCGTTAAAGGATGTCGAGAAGAAGCCGATCTTGGCTCTGTAATGACCAAGAGAAAGTTCTCTTTGCTGCTCACCAACCAAAGCAACCGCAGAACTTGGTGGGAAAACTATTGCGCACTCACCGTAATGTCCAAGCTATCTCTTGGCGTGAGTTTTTCTCGCTTTTACACACTCACATTCCTATGGGAATGATGGAAATGAAGAAGAGAGAGTTCCATAAGTCGCAGCAGGCAATCTCAAGGTGTCCGAGTATCTTAATAGGTTTACTCACTATCAAGGTATGCACTAGAGGATGTTGCTAGTGAGGAGCGAAGATTTGGCGCTTCATGGAAGGACTTGACCCCAACCTCAAAGTGCAATTGGTGTCAAATGACTACCCCAATTTTCAACAGATGGTCAACAAAGCTCTTGTGCAAGAGGATGCTCAGCCACAATCGCTTGAGTCCCGAAGAGAAAATGGCTTTTCAAGCGCAAAGATGGAGCCGTGAGTCCTGCACTCTAATGAACCAACCACACTACAACCCGTCGCCAGCAGATAATGCACCTAGGACTCCAATGTCGACCTCGCATACCATGCAGGATTTGGAAACAATACTAGTGTTCAACCGCAGCAGATCGGACGCCGGCAGAATAGAATCCGGTGCTTTCATTGCCATGAGATGGGGCATTATGCCAAAGAATTGTCCTCGTAAACGCCGAGTGTGACTCAGCCTTTTAACTTGGGAACTACACCACCAAGACCCTACACCAGATCGGGACGAGGATCGCCGACTTCAAGTCAAGCCATCCGAATTCAATACCATTCGCAAGGGACGATCAATCATGTTGCAAGAACGCAAGCTCAATCAACTCAAAGATGTCGCACTGTAAGATCCGCATGCATCAATTGCCATTTCGCTTTGTCTCACTCAATAGACAAAGTCGTTGGTTCAGAGAGCAAAGTCCGTGTACTATAACCTTTTTCCTACCCATCCAATCTCTGGTCGAGATTCCTTCTAAGGGGGTAGGTTTGTAACTTCCCAAAATTCGTTTTCTAAAAATTTAATTTCAAATTAATTAATTAAAATTTGTTTACATTTATTAGGATCTTTTCTTTTTTTAAAAAAATATATATATATAAAAAAATTGTTGTGAACTTCCCATCCGATCACCCATCCAAGAATTGCTCCCATGCAAACCTCACTTAACACCCAAAGCCTTATGCATGCATGCGCACAAGATGTCTTTTGATGTCAACTAGTAGTAATCCTCTTTCATTCTTTTATCCTATACTTCTTTTCTCTCCTCCTTTCATCTTCTTCCTCACACGAATGCGTGTCGTTTTCTTCCAAAACGCACGCTTTCACTCCTAAAATCAATTCTTTCCACTCAAACATCCAAAATCAATTCGTTGAAGCAAAATGATCGTGTCTTTATCACCCACATCATACAACCATCAATTTTATGTTTCCACTATCAATTGCATTCTTTTGGCCGTTTTTTCCGCTCATCTCTTGCAAACCGAAATCAAGCTTTAGTCTCACCGCTTTTTGTCACTCAAGCGCCCTTCGCTTTATAAAGTGAGCATCACGAGTGCCCGCTCTCATCTTCTTTTCGCCAAACAACACTCCCTAGTTTCCTTTGTTTGCTCGAATCAAGCGACGCAACCCGGTGTCTTCCCGAGTCCGCCACGCCGCCTTTGCGGTGTTCTTCCTCTCTGCTGATCTCGCCACCTAGGTGATCACGCCAAAGGGTGCTCCCAGCACCACTCTTCCAATTTCTCACCTTGTTTCATCTTCGCCGTTGTCGTTGTTGCCGTCCGAGCACCATCGGCACTAGGACCAAGCTACCGCCATGCTTTTGATTTTCTGCTCGACCTCATGAACAAAGCACGTGAGTAATTTTTCTAGTCATGTGCTTTGCTTTCAGATTCGTAGTGAAGATGAATAGTGCCGCTACTAGATAATCTTTCATACTCCGTTCTCTCTCCTCGGCGGCCATTTCCCGAATCGACCACGCCGCGCGCCCTCGGCTTCCTCTTCACATCCTCGGATTTTGCTCCCCAAATATCGCCATTTTATTTTGTTTATCGTTCATGAACAGTGCCATGCAAATGTAGTATACGTGCATGGTGTATGTACATACATGGTTTTATTTTTTGGAGAATTGATTTTCTAGATTTTCGTTCGTTCTCATACGAACTCCGAATCCATCGATTCTTTCTCCTAAATTCATCTAAATTCATTCTCTACTTCCCGTATTTATTTTGTAATTTTTGAATCTTATTTATTTTTTGCTATTTATTTTGGTCCTTTGAGCGTGTGTAGAGTCCGACGTCGCCGACGCAAGTTTGGACCAACAGGAAGCTTTTACCTCCAACGCCACCAAGGCTAGTCTCCTTGACCACATTGAACCTATGATTTGTAAATTATGTTTTCAGTTTTAAAAGTTATGCATTGCTATTTAAATGATAAGTTAAACTGTAGGTTGTTAGTTAAAAACCTAAAGTTTGCTACTATCATCCTTGATATTTGTTATCCTGCACCTTTGTAACCCTAGTGTAGAAATTCTGCATTATTGAATACAATTTTGCAGAATAGTTTATTACGATAGAATTGCTTAGACATGCTTTACGGCTTTATTTAACCTTTGGGGGAGAAAAACCATTATTTACCCTTTATGCTTTCTTTGGAAAATGTATGATATTAGGTAATGTCAGTGTTTGGAAAATAAAATATAATGATGAAAGTATGTTTTAGACTTGGGTGGATGGTAAGATCAAAGTGGTGCAATAGAGCACGAGATCATGTATTGTGTTAGTCCCGCCAAGTCATATTAATGACCGATGCTTGTGATTATTCAAACCGAGCACTACCGCACAACCACATGTCCAAAATGGGAACGGACTGCCAACTAATTAGCAAAATTTTGAGTCGATTTTGTCATGGTTGTGTGTGCCGATTCACATGGCGCAAGAGGGGCCAGAAGGCGAAACCTTAGCGGGCGTAACTGAAGTCAAAAGGAAGCTTTGTAAAGCCTTGTGATGTTCTCTTCTTGATTCACACGCCAAAGGAAACGTGTGGTATATCAAAGCATCATCTCTTGTGGGTCAAGTTGCATAACCTCGCAGAGTGTTAAAACTATTCGAATAGCCGTGCCCACGGTCAAGGGCGAGCAAGGTAAAAGCCACATGGTAGATTTTGGTTTTGATTTTAAAAGAGTAATTTTGGGAACCGGGAGCGCTTGGGACTCTCGGGTAGTTTCTCGCACTAGAGCCTTGATGCTAGTGGTTGGTAGCTAGAACCTCCACTAGTAATACAATTAATTTATTTATTGAAACTACGTTTGTCAAATGTGCTTTATGAAAATTATTTTAAACTTAAAATATTGCTTTGTGCAAAAGAACCATATAAGCCTCATTTGTTAAAGCTATGCATATGCATGTTTCCCAAGACTCGCGGGGTACTTTATGTACTCACATGCTACACTCATAATTAAATCTCAGAAGCCTTCATCGACACGGAGGACTACGACTACTTCGACTGTGGCTTTGACGAAGGATACCCGGAGTACTAGGTTGCGCTCCCCAGTCGAATGCCGGTGGGCAATTTGATGGGCCATCACTTGGAGTTTATCATTTGTTGTTTCGTGTCAGAAGACTCAAGGTCTTCCGACCTCTTTTGTAATAAGTGGCCATAAGGCCGTACTCGATTGTTTAATAATGTTATTCGTGATTCGAATTTGTTATCAACAATGTTTCCACTGCGTGCACTAGCTATTGATCATGGGACTGGTGCGGAAATACACAAAGGGGTTCGGATTCAGAAATCCAGTCCCGACAGCAAAATTGGAAAGTCAAACTTAATCACATTTGGGATGTACCTGATTCAAAAAAAAAAAAACATGGTGTACACTTGTAACAGACATAAACTGGCAAAATTACCCGGTAGAACTCAATGACGTACTTTTTTTTTGAACAAGGGAGAAATCCCAGTTTTGATAGAAAGCAAAATAACAGGAACTCAATGACATACTTGCGACTAATCCGATGATGCAAATACGCGTTTCCTTGGTCCAGTGAACAACTCGCGACTTTCTTCTTCTCTTAATTTATTTACATATTACAATATTACATGATCAGATCAGAAAACATTTCTTGCAATCTTTCGTCAACGATTTCATGTACTCCGTCTACCATCTCAAATATAAATAAATACATATGCTCGATTGCTCGTAGTTATCACTTAGTCCAATTAAACTACACACACGTTTGGTGTACGTGACAAGGTGACAGGCGCAAATTGCTTGAGCCATGTACGCGACCAGGCTGCTCTCCTCTTCAAGAGCCACCCAGAGGCCGGAGTCGGCATCGTGGCCGCCCGGAGGGCCGAACTCGGGTTACCTCGCCGTGAAAGGCGCCGGACTGTACGTCCGAGTTCTAGTCGATCCACGAAATCCCTTTGGTCAAATAAACAGATAGATGAATGAATATGTTGATGATGATGTCAGATACTATTAATACTCCCTTCACTTCAAAAACAATTCGCTTTAATAACATGTAGTCCAACTTTGAAAACTTCGCTATTGATATCTTTTCAAATATTTGATTAGGCTCTTGAAAATAATATGTATAGATTCGTCTCGAAAATTACGTTCATAGTATTATAATTTTATTTGATTTTATAAATATTTTACAATAGTAATTAGTGATCAAAGTTGTATTATAGAGACCACGTCGATGTCTCAAACAACTTTTTTTTTTAACCGGAGGGAGTATAATACTCCTAGCATAATATCATGCATGGTCTACATGAATATTGTTACGGTATTGCTACTCGTAACACGTAAGTTTGCTTGGTATTTTCCCAAATATTGTTTTTGTGCTTCTTGATTTTCTTATATATATATATATATATTGGTTTGATGTGCTTATTTGATGTTGATCTAATGATAGAAAAATACGAGTTATACTTTAAAAAAATTAGTCACTTCTACATGACAGCTCCATATAAGTTGCTATTTACCAACCCTGAGTTAGAGAAGTTTCAGAACTCATTATCCGGATAGCTAGTACCAGTATCACAAAACGAGAGGGGGTTTTCCACATGATATTTTCATGTGGAAACCACCCACCGGTGGAAGTCACACGTAATTTTTTGATGACATGTAAAGGATGGAATATTATAAAGCTCTGCAAAATTGGAAAGTCAATCACATTTGGGGGAAAAACATGGTGTACGTACACTAGAATTCAATGACGTACTTGCGACTAATCCGATCATGCAAAGATGCGTTTCCTTGGTCCAGTGAACAACTCGCGAGTCTCGACTTTCTTATCCATTGCTCATAGTTATCACTTGGTCCAAGTAAACTACTGACACAAAATCGCCTGAGCCATGTACGCGACCAAGCCGCTCTCCTCTTCAAGAGCCACCCGAGGCGGCATCGCGCCGCCACCGGAGGGCCGGAACTCCGGTTACCTCGTTGAGAAGGGCGCCGACGACGACGGCGAAGACGAGACGTGCTGCTGGGGCACGTTTGGCGAGACGCGGGTGCGCGACCTCCCGTTCCCGCAGAACCGCGTGCTCACGGTCCGGTACACGGAGGACCAGGGTGAGAGCAGCACCACCTACTCCGACGCCGCCGTGTTCGTGTTCGCCCCCGACCAGCTCTCGCGCCCAACCGCTACTACGCCGCCGTGGCCACGGCAAGCGCAAGGGCCTCGTCGGGCGTGCTCGCGAGGAGGACATGACGCGCGCTGCCGCTTCGCCGGTGCATCAACGACGCTGCCGCGCCGCTCGACCCGGCGGACGTCTACCAGCAGATCGAGATCATCCAGCGTCGGAGAGGGCGGTTCATGGCGAGGGCCGTCGCTGCTGACGGATTCCCGTACTTCCTCTACCGCAAGAAGCACCGGCGCGTACGCCTCCAAGTCCAAGAACCTTGACTCGACCGGCGAGGCGCCGGCCTCAACGCCGCGCCCGGTCGCGCCCTACCGCCAACGCCAACCTCCTCGCCGACGCATTCCGTGCAACTACGACGATGACTACTTCGCCAACGGCCGCCGGAAGTGGTACGCCCTTCTACCTCATCAAAGAAGACGCCGTCTCCGCCGGAGCAGATGGACCGCGCCGCGTTCTACGAGGTGTCCCTCGAGCAGCGCTGGGAGCCTGTCCACGGCGACGCCGTCCCAGACCCACACGTCCACGGCGCCTCGAAGCTGGCCAGCATGAGGGTGCTCATCGGAGGGAGCGTCGAGGGGAAGCAAGAAGCGGCGAGCTCGAGGCACGGCGACGGGTACCTGTGGTTCAGAGCGGCGGCGGGGCAGAGGGTGGGGGTGTGCGCGAGCGTGTGGGAGAGGATGCGGTGGGAGGAGTTCAGGGGCGGGTGGGTCGACGAGGAGGAGGACGCCGGGAAGATGGCCGGAGCATCCGTGCTGGTGGAGAGGTTCGTGGTGAAGAGGAAGGACGGCAGCGCCGCGGTGGCCTTTGACTTTGTGCACCACAACAAGGTCAGGCCAAAGCAGGTGTGAGAATACTGCAGAGTATACATCTGTTCAGACTTCAGTATCTTCAGATATCAGTTTTAAAAAAAAGTTTGGTTCGATGATGAGGTACTGTTTAATTAATTTTAACAATAAGCTTGTAAATTATGTGTGTATTTACGTCAAAAAAAAATTCATGTGTGTATAGCATGTGGTATGGTGATAAGGTTTTTGCAGTTTTTGGGTTTTGGCTGTTCACCGTCTTGGTTTACCTATAGCTTGTAAAGTTATTTTGTGTAAATTAATATTTGCGTACATGTATACCAAATAAAGTTAAGCGTTTTTGGAGTCCTTGGTATCTTAATTTTGGTGGCTGGGTTGGGTACCTACGTGCACGCAACACTGCTTGCGCATTTTAAATATCAAAATATATTAATTGCTTAACAACACTCCATCCATCCTACGAGCGCATAGTTTTTTTTGCAACACCCCAAAGTTTTAAAGGTCAATTGGAAAGAAATAATTTAAGGAAGTTTTGCAGGAATTTTATCAAGTCTTCTAAATTTTGTTGAAAAAAATTCCCTGAGCTAAACCAAGCTACTGAATGTGTTGGACTTGACAATATGTTGTGAGTTTCAAAAACAAAAATAATCATGTGGTGTGTCCTCATGTATGCGTGGGTGAGAACATGTACGCCACATCGTACGTGAACATGCACCAATGGATGATGTTGAATATGGTGAAGTGACCAAGTGACCATGCATGTATTGTTTTTCATGGCTAAATCTTATTCACTAGTTTTAGTTTCGGAAGCTTCCTCCCTTGTGCATCCTCTTAATTAGGCACTTATCTTTTATTTCTTCCTCATTTCGTTTAGCACAAGCTAAAAAAGTCAACGTGTTGCCAGGTCTGGGTCGAAAGTTACATGGATGTGCCGTGGAAGTGAGACAGTCGATTTAATTCATATTTCATGGTCATTATGCAAAATGAGATTCCACGAAATCCCTTTTGGTCAAATAAGCAGAGAGATAAATGAATATGATGATGACGATGCTCCGTGCACTACTAATACTCCCTTTAGTTCAAAAAAAAAGTTTGAAATACCTGCAATTAAACTTTGAAAACTTCGGCCATCGATATCTTTTAAAATATTTGATTAGGTACTTGAAAATCATACATATAGATTCGTCTCGAAAATTACATTCATAATATTATAATTTCATTTGGTTTTATAAATATATTATAATAGTAATTAGTAATCAAAATTGTATTATGGAGACCACGTCGATGTCTCAAACAACTTGTTTTTTGAACTGGAGGAAGTATAATACTCCTAGCATAATATCATTCATGGTCTCTATATATATAGAAATTATCCAGCCAGCTAGTACCAGTATCTGCAAGGCGGCTGAATTTTTTAAAGTTAAGTTATATTTTTTATCTATTAGATCAACATTCAATCACATGACACATCAATCTCTACATAAATTCAATGGTCACAAAAATTGATTTAAACTTAAAAAAAAAATCAGGTGACCTAGAAATAGCAAATCCTATATCATAAAGCTCTGCAAAATTGGAAAATCAAACTTAATCACATTTGGGATGTAGCTGATTCAAAAAAAAAAAAAAACATGGTGTACACTTGTAACAGACGTAAACCGGCAAAATTACCCGCTAGAACTCAATGACGTACTTGCGACGAATCCGATGATGCAAATACGCGTTTCCTTGGTCCAGTGAACAACTCGCGACTTTCTTCTTCTCTTAGTTTATTTACATATTACAATATTACATGATCAGATCAGAAAACATTTCTTGCAATCTTTCGTCAACGATTTCATGTACTCCGTCTACCATCTCAAATATAAATAAATACATATGCTCGATTGCACGTAGTTATCGCTTAGTCCAATTAAACTACACATACACGTTTGGTGTACGTGACAAGGTGACATACACAAATTGCTTGAGCCATCCGTGTACGCGACCAGGCTGCTCTCCCTCTTCAAGAGGCACCCGGAGGCCGGAGACGGCATCGCGGCCGCCTCCGTAGGGCCGGAACTCGGGTTACCTCGTCGTGAAGGGCGGCGAGGACGACGACGATACGTGCTGCTGGGGCACATGCGGCAGGACGCGGGTGCGCGAGTTACGTCCCATTCCCGCAGAACCGCGTGCTCACGGTGTGCTTCACGGAGCACCACGGCGAGAGCAGCACCACCAAATCCGACGCCGTCGTGTTCGTGCCCGTCCCCGACCAGCCGCTCGTGCCCCACCGCTACTGCGCGGTCGTCGCCACGTACGGGCAGCCGCATGGGCCTGCTCGCGTGAGGACATGACCGCGTGCTGCTTCTGCTGGTGATGAAACTACCTGTGCAGAATTACAGTCAAAATAACACAAAGCCACGATTGTCCAACCATTCACATCAAAACCACAAGAAGTGTCATTAGTTAGCAAGCCACATGGTTTTTATTTAGTCTTTGCCATCAAGAGAAGAGGATAAGGAGGGAATGGAGCACACAATCACAGATACACTTTCCCTGTCGTCCCCTTCACAAGCACAGTAACATTTCATCAACCTAAAGCTCCGTACACCATCCCATCCAACCCAATCAATTCCATTGATCAAGCAAGCACAGTAGGCAAGGAGGAGGAAGTGAAGCAGAGCAGGGGAAGTGAAGCAGAGGATAGGAGAAAACAGAGGAGGCAGGGAGGCAAGTAGAAGGCCAGGGACACCGTGAGCACGATCGACGCCAAGCCAAAAAGGTGACCCTCGGTTCTTTTCCATTTTGGCCAGCACAAACACATACACACCCCTATACATGCTAGTACACAAACAGAAGAATACAGGCAGACAACACATACACACACACTTACATGCATGCTGCTTCCCCACCATTAACACACACAGAGAGAAACTGCCAATTCATGTAAATCGACCATGAATCATCAGGGCAGTAGAATGGAGGACTTAGTAAAGCAGTATTTCAGAAACCATTCCTAATTGAGCAATAATCAAAGAGCATCAACAATAACATTGACAATTTGGGGTTTGGAATTGTGATTAAGGCCGGTAGATGAGAGGGAGCACCAGTGAGGGAAATAAATTCTGGGGGGAGGGGTTCAGAGATAATTGCTAGCATGTCATTAATAAAAATATGCTCCTCACCACATATTGCAGGACTGTGGTTTTGGACTACATGGCCATGATAATAGAGAAATTAATATTTCAACAACCTAATTAGTTTGCATGTTAAACCAAGTCAGTAGCATAAACCATTAGATAATTATTATGTTAACCCAAATGGTATAGCAATTAGGCTAAACACATTTAGCCATGGAGAGGTTCAGTAGAGAGCATAGCAAGGTAAGGGGAGTAGAGCAGCTGAGGGAGATCAGTGGAGTAATAGAGGGAAAGAAAGGGGAGAAGGGCAGGGGAGCTCGCCTGCGGCACGGCAGCACCGTCGACGCCACCGTGGTGTCGGGCGACGGCCGGGCGGCGAAGGCGGCAGGCCGAGTGGACGTCCGAGTTGGGAAAGGCCGGATCAGCGAGTGGGGAAGCCAGGGAATTGGAGCATGCGCCCGGAAACTCGGCAGCGGCGAGCATTCCAGTGAGGCACGAGCTGGGGTGTGGAAGTATGGAACGTGAGGAGGCAAAGTCCAGAGGAAACATGGGAGGAAGAACATCAGGGAAGAACGAGGAGTTAATTAATGGTGGCCGGCGTCGAGCTCCACTGCCCCTGGTGGCGGACCTAAAGGAGGCGATTTGCTCCGTGAAGAAATTTGGGAACGAAGTAAGGAGAAAGTAGTACTAGTTAGCAGCAGCTGTGCAGTGAGAAAAGGAGGCAGGGGAATGGGGAAATACATAGCAAGGAGGTGAACAGTATCATAATATTTCTAACATCTGAGCCATCAAATCGAGAATCAACGGTTGAGATTGATTGCTACAGTTCTACTACAGTGTCCATAAATAGCACATATGCTACAGTGTTTTGCTGCAATGTTTTTGTTACGGTGCAGATCTAGACCTCGGCCGTCGATTCCCGATCTGATGGCTGTAAAATAATGTCATGGTACTGTTCACCGTGACATTGCTGTGCGATGTCAGAGGATTTGCTTCCCAAACTGGTTGTGTGTGTGTTGGGTCAATGGGAAAGAAAGAAGCAGAGTAGTGGGCTGGCAGTAGTTGAGATTTGGGCCTAAATGGTACTGTTAGCGGCGGTTTTTACAGTAGTAGTTGTGTATGCACCGTATTGTCAAAAATAACATCACAAATATATCGGCTCCGACATATATCCAAAACCGTGCATATGACGTTCAGATTCAGCCTCTACCGTTCATTTGGCGCCCGGACCGCCCTCCTCCCGTCATGTGGCCAACGCCACTCTCCTGGCGCACGGACAAGCCTTGTTCATGCGCCCGGCGAGCCCTTGCCTGCTCGTCCCAACCCCGGATGCGCCACCTGTCCTGCTGCCACTCGCCTATAGCCTGGACGCACCCTTGTCCGGTCGCCTTGGCTCAGACACACCACCACTGCACACATGGTGCGCAGAGACACGGGTCTGCCAGCCCCTCCTCGTCCAGCCGTGCCATGTGGCGTAGCTTCGCTCCTCCCACGCTCGGACCAGCTCCCTTGTCACACGATGCGCCACCACATCAGCAGTTCCCTCCTTTCGTGCCCGGAGTCGCTACAAACCCCTCTGTCTCGTCTTGTCACCTCTTGTCACGTACATCCATCACCACCCATGCATTTTTTTTTGCATGCAAGCCGCGCGGGAGGGAATCCGATTCCTCCTATCGCTTCGCAGTCGGCCGTGATTTGCATCGGGCGGCTATAAATTCGGAGTCGACTGCGAGACGCTTCGCTCACTCTCATCCTCGCTCTCTCGCTCTCTATTCTTGCTCGCTCTGTCCTTCGCAGCGTCGGTCGATTTCATTATCGCAGACGATTAATGCTTGTTTAGAGCCGTCGTTAACATTCCTATTAGCATGTAATTTTTTTCTTGTGTGTATTTTCTTTATTAACTGTAGTTAGTTAATTAGTCATGGTTAATTAGTTATAGTTGTTTAGGCGTAATTAATTTAGTCATTATCATTTAGGCATAATTAATTTAGTCGTTATCATTTAGACTAATTAAATTTCTGTTAGTCAATTAGTTGCGATTAATTAGGTCGTAATTAAGTAGTCGTAGTTAAATTAATCTTACATATTTATTCATATCATAGTTAATTAGTTACGAATTAATTTGTCATAACTAGTTAGTGTTAGTTAATTAATTAGTTGTAATTAATCAATCATAGTTAATTAAGTCTTAATTAATTAGTCATACTTAATTAGTCATAATTAATTTAGTCGTGGTTAGTCTGTCGTAATTAATTTAGGTGCCTTATTGAGTCATAATTTATTTATTAGCCTTATTAAGTCGTAATTATTTATTTATAATTAATCTCTAGTAATTATTAGTCATAATTAATTTAGTGGTATTTAATTCATCGTAAATAATCTAGTTGTCATTATTAAGTTATAATTCTTTATTTGTAATTCATTTGTGGTAATTAATTCTTAATTAATTTAGTGGTATTTAATTACTTGTATTGATTTAGTCATACTTAATTAGTCGTAATTATTTTGTCAAAATTAATTAAGGATTAATTAATTGGTTGTACTTAATTAGTCATAATTAATTTAGTCGTAGTTAATTAATGTATACTAATTTGTTGTCTGTATTTAGTCATAATTTTTAATTTCTAGTAAATCATCGTCATTATTAATTTATTAACTAATAATCTTTGTCTTTCATCTCTTACAAGCTATGCCTCTAACGGAGCTACTGGAACCCTTCTACGACGAGGCTATGCCTCTAACGGAGCTATTGGAACCCTTCTACGACGAGCATCACCGGTGCAAGTTGTGGATCACCAGGGACGCAGATGGCCCTCCACCTCTCGTGCTTCGGTCCGAGAGGCATTACAGGCAGCTCGACGCTAGATACATCTCAATCCTTCGAGACACGATCTTGTTGCCCTTTGCAAGGCTACTCTCGGTCGGACGCTACTTCAACTTGGGCGACAGTCTGATGTCGGCACTTATTGACAGGTGGAGACCCGAGATGCACACCTTTCACTTTCAATGGGGTGATATGACGATCACTCTCCAGGATATCTCATTCTTGATCGGTCTTTCGATCAGGGGTGAGCCACTTGTTCCAGGCCATCCGCCGATGGACTAGAAGGCCCAGTTGGGGCATCGGTTCAGCATACATGTCCCGGACAGCGCCCGTGGTGTCCCTCGAATATGGCTAAGGAATTTCATTCAATACCCGGTGGATGCACCTGACGAGGTTGTTAGAACGAACCACGTCGCTTACCTTCTTCATCTCTTGGGTTCGGTCTTGTTTCCCACCACAGAGGGCAATCGGGTATACCCCAGCTTCGTCCGCATCACCGAGTCTTTGGCTGACGTAGAGGCTGAGACGATGCCTCAGTACAGTTGGGGATCAACCGTCCTTTGTGCCACATATAGGGGGTTGTGTGATGCTTTACAGTGCGACACCGGTGTAAAACCGGTTCTTACCGTTTGCTACGTGCTCCTATAGCTATGGAGTTGGGAGCACTTCCCTATTAGATGGCCCTCCTTCGGAAAAGCAGTGCACTCGTACCCTGAATTGCACGACCGAATAGACGAGCCCACTATGGGCTACTGGTGGACTGCTGCCTAGTTATGCTAGACCAGGGATAGATCGGTGAGGTGCTACTCGTTGTTCCACAACGACTTCGAGTCGTTGTACGACAACGATATTATATGGGCTCCATGGAGCCCAAATTTCGTCAACATGGTAGCGCCACATGGACTGTCTGTGCAATGCACGCAAGGCGTCGAATTATCGGCAACGACCTGCCACCTGGTGTTTACCCATATGGTGGAACCTTACGCACCACAACACGTAATGCGACAATTCAATTTGTACCATCTTGTGCCTCCTCCCGACGGCAGGATCTTGTAGCGAGCCGTCCACTTGTGAGTCCAACTCCATCCGAATAGTGTTTACACTTCATACCTACATCCGTTGTTCTAACATCAATCCTTTTCGAATGCAGGCAATCGAGGGCGGGCTGACATGCTGAGGACTAGCCAGCAGTCCAGCATGAGTGGGTTACGGCTTGGACAGAGATAGTGCACATGAGGTCCTACCAGAGCAGCGATCGTATGACGTACGGACATACGATCGTACATCAAGTGGTACGTACCACGGTCATGCACCAGACTCACCCATCGTCCACCAGAGCGTTCGGAGCAAGTGATGCACCAGGAGAGGCTCTGTCACTCGTTCGCGGCATGATGACACCGTAAAACACTAACAATCATTCCTCGTTTCATTGATGATATTTCTACTATTTGTTACTTAACAAGTGTTGTCAGTCATTTCAGTTCGAGCGGTTGCAGCAGATCGCAAGCACATTTGAGACTGTCATTTGCAACCCAGAGAACACCGTACTAGGACTTCTGAGCACTATGAAGTACATTTTCACGGAGTCGAAGAATATAATAATGAACATGAGCTGCGGTCGGTCGAGAGACGACGTCCTACACGCTGTGCACCGAGTGGGCTGACCGCACTCACCTACTAGGTCGTAACGCCCTAGTCGACCGGCGCGGGCATCGCTCGGTGGTAACCGGACAAGCGGCCAGGTGGCGCATCTAGGCCAGGGGCGACCAGACAAGGGCACGCCCGAGCTATGGGCAAGCGGCAGCGAGAAAGGTGGTGCGTCTAGGGCAGGGGAGAGCGGACAAGGGCACGCTGGGCGTCGGGCACACAGACAAGGCTTGTCTGTGCGCGGAGAGAGTGACAGCGGCCACGTGGCTAGAGGAGTGAGATCCAGGAGCTAGACGAGCTATGGAGGTTGAATCCGGGTGCCAGATGCATGATTTTGGACACGTGTTAGCCGTCAGCTCGTCTGTGGTGTCATTTTTGCAATACGACGCGTGAACGGCTATACGTAAAGCGCCGCCAACAGTGCCATTTAGGCAAAACTCGCAGATGAAGGACGTAAATCATTAATCAATGAATTCCTTTCTTTTTTTAGACAAAAAATTCCTTTCATTGTTTTCCAAGTCTGTGAACGTATTTATCATGTTCATGAGCTCAATTTTGTGATTAGCCTTGAAATGAAGTCAAAACGAATGCTAGACTTGAACTGAAACACCACAAGTCTACCACTGTTCACTACAACAGGAACACCCCTTTACCAACGCATACATATGTTGCTAAAAGTCCATATAAGCGTTGTAACGATCTATACCAACACATTGTCTATGCATTGCTATTACTGCTGTTGCAAGGGTCTATCACAACATATATTTAAGCGTTGGTAACATACAGGAAGAAGCGTTGCTACCTTGCAATACATATATAACGTTCTAGCAATACTTTTATGCGTTGGTACCTTCTATAGGCAAATGATTAAATTGTTTTATTTGAAAAATATAAGCGTTGCAACATGCTTTATTATTTTCAACCCGGGATATTTTGGTACTTCAAAATGTTCCAATTTAATAATTCACAATAAGAAGTTACCTAAAACAATTATTCCATTGCATAGAGAAAATAACTCAGAAAAAATTATTAGAGAAAAATCTCATAATACATTATTTGCATCATTCATAAGTACAACTTGAATTTGCCAATACACCACTACATACATCATCTAGTTTTAGAATGTAAAATTATATATCTTTCTATCAATTTTACTTCATTTATTGTCCTTCCTCGTCTCCCAAGCAAATATCCTAATGTCTGAAATCATCAATCGATCCTTTCAGTCTGGAATATCAATATTTTCAAGTATCGAACAAGAGAATAAACAGACAGTGATATACCAAACAGAAAGAGTATAAGGAAAAGAATATCATTACTAAAGAAGTTAAACACCAACTGATTAGTTTGTTCCTACTAGATCAGAATAACTATGGCCTAATTAAGTCCTTAAACCTTAGTTGGAAAATAATATTATTTCCATACACTACACTCCAATGTAGCCAGTTTTATGGCCCCCCTTCCGAGTGCATGAACAAGTAATTCCAAGTTCAGATAAGGCACTTAAATTGATAAATACTGATCTGAAACACATTGATCTCAAAGCCAGTCAACTCATCAATGAAGAAGAACCTAAATGTGAAATAAATCAAAGTTAGATATTCATAAAAAATAAGGCATCATTACAATCAGTTTAAATCCAACTTGAACAGTAAACTAAAAAGTATACTAACAGTAAAAAAATAGGTATACTAAGGGTCCAAGAGTGAGAATGAACTCACAGTCCTAGAGCAACAGTAGTTGCTAAAACATTTAGCAGAAACATCTTTTAGTAGTCAATGGACAAGTCACTGTACACCCATGCCATGTAGCATACATGGTCAGAATACTTCCACAAAGTGGTAGTTTTTTCACCAATTATGAATTATCAAAATTGTGAAAAAGTGCAGCATCATTGTTACTTGTTTTCATAGCTTGTTGCATGGAAGGTGGCTTTGTTCATATATTTTGTCAAGAGAGGCTATCATATTGGCGTCATTTTTATAAATTGAATTGGTAAAAAGCATGCATAAGATATAATCTGGTAGTGTAGACTTTCCAAAAGAAATTCTGCGTGCCTTCACTTTTATTCTTCCTCTTCCATGAGGATAAGAGTGGTCACAGAAATAATTCCAAGTTGCAACCACTCGATTAGTAAGAGACCAAAAGAGGCACCTCACTATCCTTGGTATTCCTGGTTTAATATAGAGGAGAGAGGAAATACTGTAAAAAATCCAATGAGACGTTTAACTCAGCAACAACCTTAAAGCAGGTAGGAAAACCAAAACAGATATGCATTTATTTTTATAGTAATAGTACTACTAGATGCATTTCATTTTTCCCACTAAAACTAAAGAGTTATCATTAATTAGTCAAAGTGCCTTAGTTGTCAAAACATAGAATGATTAAGAGAAAAATAAATAGGTAAACAAATAAAAATCGCATATTTCAATGAGTTGCATAGCCATCCAAACAAACCAAAAGAACTCTAATTAGAGTAATTAAACGGATGCTGACAGTAGAATGATATTTATGTATCTTTGTTGTATCAGTATTTACCTTTTGACTCCGTAGACTGCACCTGGGACCTTCCGTCACAATGTCACTTCCGTCTTTCTAGCAAAGGTAAGCAAAGAAAACTCAATTAAAAAAATGGCCATCACAAAATGTATGTTATTTACGAGTACAGTGTGTGTAGCTTCAAGCTTTTAACTGCATTATCTGTAACATGTGATTTGTGTTATTCAGAAATCAGAATAGCATGGAAGCAGGGCCCAACCTTTAGTCTGAGTTTCAACTCGTCAAATTCAGCATCAGACATGATGGGATTCCCGGACGCGTAGGCCATTGATGCTTCCAACAGCTTTTGCTCATCAGAGCCTGAAAACACCACCAACAACAAAAAAAAAAATGGGGATTTGAATCAAACAATAGTTAGCATTTTTATTTTTGTTTTTTGCTTGGGTGATCTACAAACAAACATACTTAGCATGATGACACTGCTTCCGTCCCACATGAGCTCTTCCTTGAGGTTGTCAAACTCCTCATTGGACATGATGGCCTTGTAGTTGTAGTAGAAGGACTGATATATTGATTGAAGCAAAGTTAATATAGCAACATGCAGTGTGTCAAGTCAAGATGTGCTTAGGAAGAGCAACAGATCGAATATATAAGTGATTAAAGAAGTAGCTAGTTTATAGTAATATAGTATATAAGTAGTAGGTAATACTTACCTGCAAGGCTTGCAGCAACTCCTGCTCCATATCTCCGAGCGTCTTCTTCTCCTTCTTGCTAATGCTGTAGTAGGGGAGGACGTTGCTGTCAACCATATCATCCTGATCTTGTTGAACCTGGCCTGCATGCGATCGATGCGCCAAATCAAGGCAACTTATAACCAAAGTTGGTGGGTGGGTAGTTAAACTGAATAGGTGGCATGCGTGTAGTGCAGTGGAGGTCGACCTTGCTGATCAGTGGCGCGAGGGCGGAGGAGGAGAAGCGCATGGCACATGGTGGAGATGGTGAGCGCGGCCAACACACAGGGGCGAGGGCGCAGGTGAGCAATAGAGGGAGAAGGGGCCAACGAGCCAGGCCAGGGGGGCAACAAAGGTAGGCGGCGCTTGGTAGCCGAGCCGGAGGAAGGCCAGGCTAACGCGTCAGGGTGGAGGCGAGAGGTGGCAGTGCCATGGGGCTGGGCCGAGCCGAGGGAGCAAGCCGGAGGGGAAGGCGCACCGAGGAGGGGATGCGAGGGTGACAGGGAGTAGGCGGTGGCTGGGGGCGAACCCAGGGAGCCGGCGGCTAGGCACGGTCGAGCCGTGAAGCAAGGGGAGGAGGCGCCATAGAGCTCCTTTCGGCTGAAGAAGCTGAAGGAGAAAGGAAAGAAATGGGGAATAGGAAAGAGCCACCATCGCTACCGGAGCGTCGGATTATTTAGGGCTGAGTTAAATGGAATATTAGGGAGGAAGTTAAGGGGGTGGGGTGGGATCAATGCCTTTTCCTCTTGACTCAGATGTGGGAGAGGTGGAATCGATCAACACAGCCCATAAGCCCATTTGCAATGGTCATTAGTTCAGTTGCTAGCTATCCGTTGGTGTATGGGTGTTCTTGTTGTAGTGTGTTGATGATTTTAAAGAGAGCGAGAATGAAAGAAAGTAGGTTCTTTCTTGCCTCAATTCTTGTAAGAAGTCCACTGGGATTCCACTCATAAATTTTGAACTCAATTGGCTTGTCAAGTTGCATAAAATATATCTAACAAAAACACATGAATCACTTCATCAATGTCTGATGCTTTCATATTCCCCACACTAACAAGGGAGCAATGCACTAAGACTAAACAATGTTAGATGGAAGAGGACACTATGAGGACTAACGTGCATTGCGCGGTTCCACGCTAGGCGTCGGAAGAATCGCCTCGCCGACAGCAGCGGTCGGTCACTTAGCGTGCGTCCAAGCACCTCTGCGAACACCACCGTTTCGGGCGCCACTAGCACCCTACCCTTGGGTTTCTACTTCTGGGCCTCCTCATCTTCAGAGGAGGAGCCCACCACATTGCCCATGTTCCTCAACCGAGGCAGAGATGCTTGGCGAGGAGCGTGGTGAGGTGGTTGGTGCTGATGAAGACATCGAGGTGGGCCTCAGTGCTGGAGATGATGACCCGGACAGCTAAATCCCTCGGCTTGGGGTCGTAATACCATTGCCATGGTCTACATCATCCTGGCCGGTGTTGAGGAGGTATTAGCACTAAATCAACCTAAACAAATAAAGATTCATCCATGCATCAGCACACTCGTACATCATGAACAAAAAAACATAGAAATGACCATCCAGATCCGAGTGCCCACCTCCAAATCTAAGTCGAACTGGATCTGAGCTTGATCAACATGATCGCCAATGCACAACGCAAAGAACAAACACGATTGATTCTTGTACCAATCGTTCTTATCGTGCCAAGAAGTTAGAAGATGCCGAGGTTGCCAATCTCCGCGCAGCGCTACAAATCCCAGTGCGTGACATATGACCATCCCTTGGCTCGAACAACGATTCACCGCGGGGATGCCCTCGCAAGCACCACCTTGCTCTGCCCTAGCTCCATGAATCTCACGCACCTGCATGCACATCCAGACAACACCTCCACGAGAACTTCCACCACGACAACTATCTATTTCTTGGTTCTTGCAATATGAAGAAACCAGGGTTAATGGGCATGTATGTGAGCATAGCATTGGCCAGGTGGACCGGTGACCCGGCGAACGCCTCTACATCAGCTAGTATGGACATCAACATTAGACCAAGCCTCCGCCTCTTCGCTAGTATGTCTAAGACCCCTCAGCTGCCACCGGACTGGACAAGTAGCACGGGTGGACCCTCGTCCTCATGCCTTCTTGATGCGGTGTCACTACCTTCTTGCAGCAAGTAGTTACATCTCTTGGATGGAGATAGAAAGAGAGAAGGGGTGAGACAGTGGGAACGATTGCAAAATACCAAAAGACATGGGAGGATGAAGCCACTGACAGTTTGGTTTCTGGGACAAGAGTGAGTTCGTGGCGGTTTTTGATGAGGCGGCTCGCGGATGACCATCTGGCACATCTAAGAAGAGAGGTGGGACGATCGATCATTCCGCGGCGCGTGGGTAAACTCCATCTAATGAGAGAAAATGGGTTGTGGGATCAAACTAAACCGAAGAAAGACAATATGTGAAATTGAACTTTAATAAATATAATGGATGCATTCTTCAGATAACTAATGTATTTGACCATAGGATTGGCCACACTAATCCGTTCATTCATTTTATTCCTAAAATTTATTTCAACTCAGCCCGGCAAGCATGCCAAACTACAGGAAACGAGAAGAGCATCCGAAAACAATAGCCGACGTCAAGCTTGACCTTGGACACTCACGCAAGTTGTCCTTGATCATTTCGGTAGTCATAATTTTGTATAAATTATTTTCATATGCGATAAATATTATCTAACTGCATAAATTGTTTTCTAATAAAATAAGATGTGTGGATGTTGACTGCGGTACATATGTCCAGTGGCTAGTTGATGGAGCAGCTGGCCACAAAAGATTACTAGGTGGGTAGAGGGTGCCCTGGCTTGGTCCGATGGTGAGTGAGGGGCTCTCTACATACAGATACTATTTAAGAACGAAACTACACTCACTCGTGTTAGTGAGACGTAATACTCGTGTCGACCATGGACCCGTTAAGATGGGCTGGGCTTACTATCCCTGTTAAGTAACAATGCAGCCACATGGGAATGTACTATTTATTTTGTTTCTTGTTTTAGCGTAGAGGGATTCCGGCCTAGAGAGTTGGGTATTGCATATCGCCCCAATAGGTCTATATTGTGCATATCGCCCCAGTAGGTCTATATTGTGCTGGTGGAGTAGCGGGTGCTACTTGACTACAATAGTTTGGAGAAACCTAGCTAGGTGGGGGTATTAGGTACTGACATGATGAAAAGCTTACTATTTCAACCTAGCCACGTGTTAAATGAACACAGAAATCAAATGGCAGGAACGGTTGGGATAATTGAGGGTAAAGTGATATGTCAATGCAAAGAAAACGTGAATTCACATCAGCCTTTAGGATTGAAGGTTACGGGAGCCTTTCGTTGGCTCGAACCCACGAAATGGGTGATTAGTAGAATTTTTTAATATAACATACTTTTTTCACTAAAACTTTATTCTGTATAAAAAGGTTGAGTTTTCAGTAGGGCTCATTGATTATGGCGTTAGTCGTGCATGATTTGCATTGTTTTATTAAATACTTGTTGAGTACACTCGTACTCACCCTTGCTATTAATCTCCTTGTTTAGAAGTGACGAACTAGCCGGTGGACTAGGTAAATGGCGAGGCGAACCCCGTTGTAACTGTAGCCTTAAGGCTGTCAGGTGCGTATGTGTAGCTAGTCCCTAACTATTTCTCTGTTACATCACTTTGATTAGAGTCATTACTCGACAAAGCAAGGCTTTGTCGGGTAATGGTCCTTAAGCCATAGTTGTCACCAAAGGTGTTACGTTGCAGATCGTCACATGCACCAATGACGTGAAGCCATGTCCGTTTGATCCGGCCGACGTCTACCAGCAGATTGAGGACGTCTACCGGCTGGCGTGAAGATGGTGCTCATGGGGGGGCATCGTGGGGAAGCAAGAGGCGGCGAGCTCGTGGCACGACGACGGTTAAGTGTGGTTCAAAGCAACCGCAGGGCAGAGGGTGGGGATGTGCGTGACCGTGTAGGAGAGGATGCGGTTAGGAAAAATAATTTTGCCGATGGTTCTGTGGTACTATCAAGAAAGTTTAACCTGGTGGTTTGTATCAGTCTAACAAAAAAATTGTGATCAGTTCTGCGGTATCTGTTAGTAAAATTTATTTTTCTTGACAGATTTATTGTTTCCGACAAGAAAGTTTTAAACTATGACGTTCGATTTGCGGGTCCGTCAAGAAAACTAATAACCGTTAAGGATTATCTTTTTTTTGGAAGTGCTTACGAATCAAACATTTGTAAATATTATGACATGTGGAGAAAGTGGCGGACCCAGGATTAAATCTAAGCTAGAATGGAGTGAACCATCACTAAAATGCAATGGTGAAGATTTACGCATGATGACACCATGCTTATAGAGTTGTAGTACACTAAATTAAAATGCATTAAGCCAAATTGTTTCCAACCATACTTCTTAAACAATGCATCATGAAAGCTCCTTACATCATTTCCATGTTGTTTGTGAAGATGATTATAACCAATTTGTCGAGTCCGTTGCATTAACAAATACTATTTCTAATGTCTAAAGTTTTATATTCATCAATTGTTTCTAAAGTGGGGTTCTGGGAACTATGCCATCTAGCATTTTTAATATTCAAACTACAAAGACAAATTAACCTACTCTGAATGAACTTTGGAGATTATTTGAAGATTATTAGACTTAAATAGGGAAGGCCAAAGAGATTAAGGAATCACCGTGAAGTGATTAGATGCACCAGATCCGAGCGGTGATGCCCAATCAAATCGGCGGCATAGACCACGCCGCAGAACATAATCGCGATTCGCCACTCGTGATGTCGTTGCTCTATGCCACCACCACCACTACGCCTCGCTGCTTCGGCTCTTGTTCCATCCACATTCCACGACGCCCCTCTCCGTTGGCTCGCTGACGTGGTACCGCCGCTGTGCCGTTGCAAGCGACGCTCCTCTCTATCATCTCGCCACCGTTGCTGTGCACCACCTCAGCTGATGAGGACATCAACTCTAAGGATGCAACCACTTCTTTGACCCGCTGCACGACATCTTCTACTTCCACCACATCCTCTCCGATGGGACTTTCGGCTACCGCACTGCCATATTCCCCAGTTGGACCTGTCTACTCATACGAGCCGAGCGTCGTCCACATGCCATGGTGCTACGTCTACATGCCATGGTGCTACGTTTACATGCCATTGGTGCTGCGTCACCAATTATTGGCCCAAAAGCTATGTAATATATTGGCTGACAACTTGGCCCATCTGTTGGACGACTTAGTCCATTTACTGACCGGCCTTCCCCTAGGCCCGTACTGTTCACGTGGGCACTATTCATACATGAACAGTACCATGAACAGTACCTTGGCCTAGGGTTCCCACCTCCTGGCCGCCTCCTCATATAGGAGCCGCCGCCCTTTAGTTTTGCTTGGTTTTTCTTATATAATATTACGCTGCGATTTCGCGTTCATCGGTTTGAGGAACCCCAACTTGTGTGCTTCAATTATTATTCGCAATACAGATTGCATCTTCTACTCTCTTGCTTGTGTTCTCGATTCGCTTGCAGGAGATAGCCTTCTTGGCGAGGTCAACCGCGTTCGGCATGGTTGATAACCAACGGAGCAGTGGTGTAGTGATTGTGAGGGGATCGATCTGTTCGGGTCGGAGCCTTCGGATCATCAACGTCATGTTCTCCACAATCGACGTATCAGTACCTATCGGAAGATCGGGCCACACTTACATCAGTTGGTATCAGAGCTTCAGTTGCCCGTTAGGTAATCTCAGTTTTTCCCCTGTTAGTTTAGTTACTGTTCATCGTCCTAAACGTGCCCACAAAAATATTGTGTTCGTCGCGTTCTTCCGCTGTCCCATCACCCCTTGTGCCATTGCAATTTTTATTTCAGTGTTTTGCTTGTTGAAATTTTGGTTGTATTGTCGAGTCGAGTGCTGATCTCTAGTTTAGTTCGAGTCTAGTTCATCATTGTCTAGTTGCATCCGTGTTTCCTTTGCGTAGCTTCGTCATTGTGTCAAGTCTCTCACATCAACTCAATCTTGTGTCGCGCCAAACCCATCCGCTGCCATCCCTACGCGCGCCACAAATTGCGCGACCATCACGACCACCCCACCACTCCTGCCGCGCTTCTACGGACTTTGCCGCGCCTCAGACCACCGCCACGCCACCAACCACATCCCTCGCGGCCACCCCCTGTTCACTGTATCCACCCAGTCGTGGCAACCATCTCCTACCGCGGCAAAACCCTGCCTTTGGCCGCCGCTCCTACTTGCCGCCGTGGCAGCCGAACGACTATCTCTAGTTGGTTTCGGTGTGTAACAGAGAAGAAAAAGAAGAAAAAAAAAGAGAAAGAGTTTGATTTCGTGTTGAGAAAAAGAACAGAGGAAAAAAAAACATAAAAAAAAACAAAGAGGAAAAAAAAGAAGAGAAAAATCGGTGTCTATCTGTCCGAATTTTGGAAAGTGCATCAAACTTGCACGAAAATCTGTGAAAATTGGTGGAGCCCTTCCTGATATAGCCACCAGCTCCCAGAAAAATTTGGGCACGTTTGGCCCACGGGATCAAAAGATATAGCAGTTTGAAGTTGAAACCGAAACGAATTCGAGTCTGTTTTCGACACCCTTTCAGTAAAACGGGCATAACTTTTGCATACGGAGTCGGATTTCGACGTTCTTGTGCTCGTTTCGAGGCTATCGACGGCGCGCATCTGAAAATCTGACACACAAAGTGCCTGTCGCCCTCCAAGACCCCCAAAATCGTCCATCTTTAGCCCTGAAATCGCGTTGGAAGTTTTCGATTTTCTGTTTTTTTGCGATTCTTTCAGTTTTGCCTTCGGAATTTGGGGTTCGTCCAGTTGAGAAAGTTGTAGATCTCGTCGAAACCTTTCAAACGAGTATATATAAGCCACATAAAACTTTGCTTATTCATCGTTTGAGACTAGCCGTTGTATCTGCTCAATCTAGAGGGCCGTCTACGTTGCACATTTTCTCCGTTTTTGTGCTCTACATCGCGTGAACGATCTTGAGCCCTTAGAACGAAGTTTGAGTAGTGGGCTAGCGTCTCTCCTAGCACTTGTTGTGAGGCTTTCCATTGCTTACATCAAGTCACATTGATCGTTGCGTGTGCGTACATACACTTCTCTCCATAGGGCGGTGATTCGCTAGCTTTGATTAGGCTAGGATCAACAACATTGGCTAAGTACTTTAAACAATCTTTCAACTTGCATTAACTGAATTGATTATTTCTAATCCTTTGCTACATATTGTGCCTTCCAAGCTCCACCTACTCTTGATCAGAACAGGTTCCCTCTTGCAATCGTACCCACGCTTGACACGGTATCACGAACCGACCACCACGGTACATACCACCTCTGTATGCTTTGGTAAGAACACTTGTAAGAGTGTGGTCGACGCTTGAGAGTGTGTGATTCCGCCTTCCATCACCTAGTAGTTGATAGGGATAATACCTTTGTGTTGTCTTTTGTTTTCTACTAACCATGGCAGGTGAGATGACTGATGAGAAAGAGTGCGTGGTAAAGGGAGAGCTCATGACGCTCCTGGATGAGCAACGCACAACCATTAATGAGGACATCGACAGGAAGCTTCAAGCTACTACAACTACATTGCGGCAATCAATCAACGATAGTCTTGCAAGCGCTCACTATACACCTTGAAAGAATGGTGAATCGCCACCTCACAACGGACGGTATGATCGGGATGCGGCCCAAGATCTTGAGGTGGACAATGATAATGAGAGCCGAAACCGCGACGCTGGAGCTGCCCTTGCTGACCAAGATGCACGTCAACGACACCGCCTACATCACAACCGTCACGGTATGGGAGGTAATAATTATTTTCAGCACAACAATGCTCGTGTTAATGATGACCCGTTTGCTAAAGTCAAATTTACCATACCATCTTTTGCGGGTGTTTATGATGCTGAAATTTATCTAGATTGGGAGATGACAGTTGAACAAAAATTTAATGCCCATCTAGTTCCTGAAGTGCATAGAGTCAGACAAGCCACTAGTGAATTTAAAGATTTTGCTATCATTTGGTGGAATCAAATAGTTAATTCTGGCTTAACACCTGATACATGGGATAGATTGAAGGTAGCTATGCGTGCTAGATTTGTTCCTCCTGCTTTTAATCGTGATATGTGTAAAAAATTGCAGCGTTTAGACCAAGGTAATAAATCTGTCGAGGAATACTATCAAGAACTGCAAATAGGCCTGCTGCGTTGTAACGTTGTTGAGGATGAGGAGGATAAAATAGCTCGTTTTTATGGTGGCTTAAGGCGTGAAATTCAGGACATATGTCACATCCCTAAATTAATAAAGAAGTTTATTATGCATCTCATTAGCATGCATCATGTTTTGAAACTTTTTATTTCAATATTGCACTTGGAAAATCTCAAAATACAATTGAAACATACACTTCAAATTAACCTCCAAACTAGAAACTGAAATAAATTCTACTAAAGATCGTCTGGAAATAATTTATTCAAATACTATATTAATTATCATGAATTAATATAATTTTCCCAAATTTTTGGGACTGGTTTGAACCCTAAGAAAATTCAAACATCCTTAAAGTACCTAGCCTAAGTTTGAATTTATATATCACAAAATATATCATGAACAGTAGGGTTCAATAATTTTTGTGGACATTAGGTTATCCCAGGAACCTCCACAAATTATTTTATGATTTTAGGAAATTTATTTCTATTTGTAAGCCCTGGTAAAAGTAGGAAAACAATTAAAATTCGGTCAAAACCCTAAACCAAACCAAAGATTGTTCCTCGGGCTTGAGTCCGACCCGGCGAGGCGGCTCAACCCAACCCCCTAACTGCACCATCGCATGCAACCGTCGGATTATGGATCAACGACCTAGATCGCGTACCCCTTCCGACCTGTCCGAACACCTCCCTAATCTCAGTCGTTTAGCCGAGATCCAGCGGTGCGCGTCGAATCACTTAACTCACGATCGCGCGCGCCGCCTTGTCTCGCTGACGATGTGGGCCCAAGCTGTCAGCTTCGTCCCTGACCTCGCGCAGGAGCTCCACGCCACGCGGCCGCGACACTCCGACGCGCTCAGAACGGAAACTCGACGCCGTCAATCCGCCGCTGCCGTTGGCCACTCCGGGAGCTTCTTCACCTCACGCCGCCTCCATCTCCGTCATTTCCTGGGCATAATACCCCTCGGCACCCCTTCTTCTTCCCACTTCTCCTCTGCTTGACCGAGGGGAGGGAAGCTCGTACTAGCTTCTCACGCGGGTAAGATCCCACCGGGTGTTCTTCCCCTCTTATATCTTCAATGTCTTCTCCATTTTTGCTAATATTAGATCTTGTCCTTGCTTGTAGCCTCCGGTTCGTTTTCGTGCTCTAGCTGACGTCCAGAGCGCGCTCTCGGGGACATCTTCTTGCCATCTTCGCCTCCGGTGAGGTACTTGAACTTTCTTTCGCTCTATCGTGCCTTATAGCATGGCTATGATAACCCTAAACTTACTCGACAATGCACGCACAAAGACGCCGTGGATTTGAAGGAATTGGGCTTCCGGTCGAAGAACAAACCCTTCATCTCCCACGTTGTTTCGGTAAGGCTTATGTCGATTCCTTGCTATTACAGCATCCTTATAGGATCTTTGAGCTATCCCGAGCATTCATTTGTTTTAGTTTTGCTTCCAGTATCCTATCCACGTGGAGCCGTGTTCTCACCATCTTTCTTCTCCGGCGTCGGCGCAGCTCCAGCATCCCCAAGCTTCCCCAGGCCCTCTCCTAGCTCAGGTAGCTTACTCATAGTCCTTAGGACCTCAGACACCCGCTTGTTTGCGTTATGAGCTCTCTTTGCTTGTTGCGGTTTTGCCGTAAGTTTGCCGTCGCTCACCTCCGGCTAGCGCGTCACGAGCCACTCACCGTCGAGATCACTTCCATGGGAGCGCAATGCTATTGTGCAACTAAAGCGCCCTTGGTTCACGTCGCCGTGGCGCAGTAGCCGCGGCCGAGCCGATGGAAACGCGCTGGAGCAAGATCCGTTGTCGTCGCCGACCGCCATCGTAGCAACGTCATTAAACGTTAACTCCAATCATTAGTCATAAATGATGTCTTAGCTGCAGTGATGTTCCGCTTACATGTGGGCCCCGCACGGAAGCGGGGATTTTGCGTTAATGCCATCTGCGGTGTGGGTGGGCCTAGCCATTAAACCCGTGCACTATTTGTGTGCGTCGTAGACCGAGTCCATAGGATCGTGTCACGCGCGTGGTCCCAGCCGGTCGGTCGAGTAATTAAACCTGAGTAAAATGGAAAACGCACTATTTTTTGGGCCCGCATGTCAGCCACCACGGCTAGCGCGTGGCCGGTAGGAAAAATTACAAATACATTATGAAATTCGAAATCTATTATTTTGCATACTGAAAAATATATATAACTTTGAAAATGCATAACTAATTCATTTTTACTTCAAAATGAGTGAAACCACTTCTGATAATTTTCATATTTAGTGAAATTAATATTAAAATTGGTTTCAAACATGTCTCTATAACAGAGAGCATTATTTTGGAAAATGAGCCATTAACGCTATTATTTTTACAATAGAAATAGGGCTGATAACTTCAAAAATTCATAAGTAATTCTTGGAAACTCCAAAAACAGTGAAATCAGTTTTGATAATTTCTATTTCAAATGAACTTAATTATAAAAATAGTTTCAAATTTACCTCTGTCACAGAAACTATAGTTTGAGGAGAATGATCCTAAAGGGCTTTATTTTTACACTATTAATGCTGATAACTTTAGAAATCAATAACTAAATCATGAAAACTCCAATTGGAGTAAACTGAACTGTTTTGAACTTGTAATAATATTGCCTATTTAACCATGTAATCCTTGTACTCACCACTGCTCTACAAAGTTTCACCTCATAATTAAATTACATAAATAAAGGCATATTGAAATCTGAAATTCAAACCACCATAACTTTCATATACTAAATCAAAATGAAATAATTATTTCACCAAAAATTATTTAAAATCATGACTTAGCTACTGTAGAAAAATCATGCATCTTTAAGCATCTTGATTTTTGGAGTATTTCTCGATGTTTATTCGGTATTGTATTTATATAGATTCCGAGCTCATTGATATTGACTCTTACGCTACTGAGGGAGAGCAATTAGCCTACCAGCAAGGCAAGCATCCTTTGAACTTTATTTTTGCATCATATTTGATCCCAATTTTGTTAGGGTAGATGCAATGATAATTGCTTGCATAATAGTTTTATAATGTCGCTATTTTTGTGATGAGTAGTTAGACACATCCTATTATCTTATCATTGTGGCTATCCATGAATTACCCCAGTACTAAAATATTTATGATAGGATGTATGCAATAATGTTGTTCGAGTTTGCTTAGCCATGCAAGTCTAGAAATAGTAGTTTTATTGTCGGGAATAACCCGACAATTATGGGATAAACACCACTCTCTTTATATACTTTTATTTCAGATCTTCGTATCTGTTTTCTAAGTTAAATTTTATCATTTTAAATGAGATTTTTGGTCTGGACAAGTGATGGCTAGTGATGGTGCCTTCGTGCACGAGAATTGGGTATGTGGTTGGACTTGTCTGGACAATTAAGGACCGAACTTTGGTAACGTCGTTGATTCAAGTACATTCGTGCTATCACACGCGGGTTGGGAGCCGTATGGTTAAGTAGGGGGAATGTTTTATTGTGTTGAGTCCCACGGTGGTGAAATTGTAAGGGCATGGGACCGTGAAATCCCGTGTTCCTTTGGGCCGATAGGATGGGGGCGTTAACGTCTTGTGTTTCCTAGGATATATAGGATGGAGGCGTTAACGTCTTGTGTTTCCTAGGAGCCATGGGTTGAGGGACTTGGCTCAATGGGATCTTCTTGCTAAAACGACCGTATCTTGATTTACAGTACCGCATACCATAGGAAGTATGCTATATTCGGAGGCATCCGAGGCTTACGGGCTAATCAAGTCGTGTGGGTAAAGTAGTACACCTGCGCAGGATATAAATCTATTCGAATAGCGTGTCATGATTTATGGACAACCGCTTGAGTTCGGGAGTTACTATTGTTAGACTTGGAATTAAAATTGTGGTTATAACTTGGTATCGACATGAATGGGATGTTCATGTTTGTTGTTGTATCAAAGTGGACCGCCACTTTGTTGTTAGTATGATTCATTTGTTATTGAATTCATTACTTATTCACATGCTTTACTTCTACTTCAAATCTAATTTTAAAATGGCACTTGAAAAACAACTAGTATGTGTAGATTGTTCAGTATTGCGTCTCTTTCGCAAAATTAAGCCAATATGAGCCCTTCCTTTGAATGACCTTATGCATAACTATTTTTATTTGTGTAAGACTTGCAGTACTCTTTATACTCAGCCAGTGTGTTTCTTGGCTTTACAGTGAGGAGGATATTGAAACCGGCGAGCTTGTCGGTGTCGATTTAGGCGACACCGATGAGTAGTTGCTATCATCTAACTCCCAGTTGGTTGCCGATGGGTTATGGGGCATACCATTGCTGGTCTTTTGTTCTATTTATGTGTTTCCGCTGCTACTTAATACTCTATTTTAAATTTGGCCGGTCGGCCACTTGTATTAGATGTAAACTTGGAACTATGTTGTATGTCTTTTGAACTATTTATGTATGAATGTTGTATGGATGTGATCAACGTTGAATGAGAGTATGGTTATATTGGTCGCTGATCTTGGGAGCCAATATAAGTCATACTCGTTGTTCATGGTTTCCGATTTAACTCACTAAGTGTAGCGCTTGACTTGTTGGAGAACCGACAATCATGTAGTGCTCGCAGAGGAGCGGCGCACATGATCGTCGGGGCTCTAGATTGAGTTAAGCCCCTCATTTGGATGGAGTTAAGTTGGAATCCATTCACGGGAGATCTAGAGTTATGTCCCTAAGGTTTTGATTAGTCTCGGTCTTATGGAGATAACTCCGGGGTCCCCACAACATAGTTGATTACAAAGAGTATAATGATATCAATAGGTTGTTCCAGCTTGCTTGTTTGGCAAAAAAAGAATTGCAGGGAAGACAACAAAGGACTAGGAGCAACTTTGGAAGTACGTCTACATCGAAACCGACGCTGGACAAGCCAACACACCTCACCTTTTGTTGTTCAAAGAAGACCGCCACCACCACGTGCATCCGAGGCAAGTAAATCTACTAGTGTGCGAGCACCGCCACAGAGCTCTTCATCGATTGCTTCCACGGGTCGCACGACGGAATTGTGTGCCACCGTTGCAAAGGATGGGCCACTTCATGAGAGATTGCCCGGTCGTGAGCGTACATTGCGACCAACGACAGTGGTTATGTAAGTGCTAGTGATGTTGAGGATGAATATGCTCTTGCAGCTAACCTTGCAGGTAATAATGATAATCACGAGACATATAGCGATGGAGATGAAATTTTAGGTACCGATGCTACAAAGAATTATAGGACCACCCTAATTGTGCAGCGAGTATTGAGCACTCAAAGAGAGCATGCAGAGAAGCTACAGCGCCATAATTTGTTTCTGATGTTTCTCATTGTCAAGGATTGCCGTGTTCGAGTCATAATTGATGGCGGAAGCTGTAATAACTTGATGAATTCAAGTTTGGTCAAGAAGCTTGGCTTGACCACACATGCGCATCCTCACCCGTACCACATTCAGTGGTTCAATAACAGCGGTAATGTGAAGGTAACACCATCTACGAGAGTACATTTTTTTCCATTGGTTCCTATCATGATGTTGCTGATTTTGACGTAGTGCCTATGCAAGCCTGCTCACTTTTATTAGGACGTCCATAGGAATTTGATACCGATGCAACTCATCATGGTAGAAGTAATAAGTACTCTCTTATGCACAAAGGAAAGAAAATAATTTTGCTACCTTTAACGCCTGTTGAAATTGTGCAATGTGATAAAGAGATAGATGAAAATGAGAGGAAAGAATGTAAACATGAATATGAAAATCAGCAAGTAGTGACGACCACTTTCCCACATAAGAAAGAGAAGTTGGCACCTAGTTCTAGGAATGAGGGAATTAAATTAAAGGGTTGTGTCATGCTTGCAACCAAACCTGATTTTGCTGAAAATTTTGATAATCATATGCCATGTGATGCTTTGAAATGCAAAGATGCTTCATTTTCACTTGATGATATATCTAGTTCTATGTCGTCCGCTGTCACTAAATTTTTGCAGAAAAATGATGATTTGGAGACAACGATTGAGTCGAGGACGACTCAAATTCAAGGAAGGGAGGATGATGAGGACATCAACTCTAAGGATGCAACCACTGCTTCGACCCGCTGCACGACATCTTCTACTCCACCACATCCTCTCCGATGGGACTTTCGGCTACCGCACTGCCATATTCCCCAGTTGGACCCGTCTACTCATACGAGCCGAGCGTCGTCCACATGCCATGGTGCTACGTCTACATGCCATGGTACTACGTTTACATGCCATAGTGCTGCGTCACCAATTATTGGCCCAAAAGCTATGTAATATATTGGCCGACAACTTGGCCCATCTGTTGGACGACTTGGCCCATCCGCTGACCGGCCTTCCCCTAGGCCCGTTGATGAGTCACGGTGTCCCGATCTTCCGATAGGTTCGATTGGTTTCGTCGTGAGGACGTTGACGCTTTGAGGCTTTCGACCGCCAGATCATCACCTCGCAATTCGCTACACCCGCACGATCGCCGTTATCAACCACGCCGCACGCGATCGACCTTACCACGAGGGTTATTGTTCCACGCAAGCAATCGAAGCAACTCACAAGAACAAGGAAAATGCAATCTGAATTGTATTGCGAATATGAATGAAGTTCACAATGTGGGGTTCCTCAAACCGATAAGCGGTGAAAGCGCAAAGTGGCGAATAATCTAAGAAAACCCCGGAACTAGAGTCACGGTCCCGATCTTCCGATAGGTTCGATTGGTTTAAATCGTGAGGACGTTGACGCTTTGAGGCTTTCGACCGGCAGATCGTCACCTCGCATTCGCTACACCCGCACGATCGTCGTTATCAACCACGCCGCATTACACGATCGACCTTACCACGAGGTTATTGTTCCCGCAAGCAATCGAAGCAACTCACAGAACGAGGAAAATGCAATCTGAATTGTATTGCGAATATGAATGAAGTTCACAATGTGGGGTTCCTCAAACCGATAAACGGTGAAAGCGCAAAGTGGCGAATAATCTAAGAAAAACCCGGAACTAGAGGAGGCGCCACTACTTAAAGGGCGAAGGGAGGCGGCGGCAATTGTTCATGCGTGATTAGTGTCGCGTGAGCAGTACCCCTCAAAACCCTAGGTGGCCTTATGGGCGGGAGGTGGTCGACCCAAGAACCCTAATGTAGTGTCGATACAAGGCCCTCGGCCCAAGGTGAGGTGGCGTAGCACGGATATGAGTGATCTACGACCGGTAATCGGAACTTCGACTAGTCTAAGGTCCTCGACCGGGATGTAGTCGAACCTCCGTATGCTAAGACCACGGCGATCAAAACAATCCTACGACGGATGCGATGCGATGCGTAGCCTTCGACGACCCTTCTCGTGGTCGATAGCCTCCTTCGACCACTCGGCGGGGGCCGACCACGCGATCGAAGTCGTGTAGTGGTCTAAGCCTTCTCGATCAATATGTGGTGGAAGTAGAGCGGCCAGTTGGAGGTGGAGTTGTGGTCGTATCCGAAGGGTTCATGTCCTCATCATCCTCCTTCTTGCATTTGAGTCGTCCTCGACTCACGCCACCCTCCTCCAGTGACAAGAAAGGCTTTAAAGCTTGTAGCATTGCATTCACATCTTTACGCAAAATGTTAGCCATTGCGGGTAGAAAAATAGAGAGACTTTTGAAATTAAAGGTGATTGTGCATGCATCAAATCAGCAAAGGTATATTGTCTCATAACATTCAGTTTGCAACTCAATTTGCAAGTATAAGTGAAGTATATAGTAGAGTTATTCATTGCTCTGTGAATGGGCAGCACAATAATTGAATTTAAAGAGCACAAGCCATTCATATAATCAGATTTCAATTGAGCAAGAGCAAATTCATATAGCAAGGGTGAAAAGATCTGTAAGTTTTTCCATAATTCAACATCTTTAATCAGATTCCTCCTACGAGGTGGTGCAAGAAGAGGTGAACACAAAGGAATGGGATGAGCACTAAATTTTATTTTACTCTCATTTTGAACAAGATGCAACACACAAGAATTATTGTCCCAAACAGCAAGCTTCAATTCATCCATGTGATCACAAGTTATGCATATTCGATTTACAAGAAACTGATTGTCTACACCATAATCTCCAATCAAATAAAACTTATATCCAGGTGTAGGCACTAAACAAGGATTTTGAACACGCGATTTGAAACTTTTTCCATAGCATGTGACAATTTCATAGGTAGATCCAACATAATGTAACATAAAGAATTAGCAGGAGATATTCTAGTCAAAACTTCTTTATGTCTAACCAATTCCACATGATCATTATATGCTATTAACTCATCACATGAAGTACTCAACAAGAGAAAAATCAACAATGTTATCACATGGTGCACTCATCCCAGTCTAACTGAACTCTTTACTTGAAATATGTGCATATCAAAATTGTTTTCCACTAATTTTTGCTCTAAAATAGCATGAGCAAGTGGACAATTGTAGTTCTTCACGAGCATACTCACCTGGAGTGATGATAGCACCATGGTCATTACCTTTTGGCTCTCCTCGGATGATGTAGGTACATCCATCTCCTCATTTTCATACGGATCAATGGAGTTGGTGGTGCAATCAACTCATTCTCCTCTTTGGCATGGTTTTCAACTTCACGCAAATTGTTAGTCATAGAAGAAGACACACACATAGGTTTGCTCTCATGTTTCCTATCAAGCATTCTCAATTTCTCCTCATTCGATGTTTAAAAGAAAGTGGAACAAATCGGTTACATGCATAGCAACTTTTAAAGCATCCCACGTAGTAGGTGCTAATCCATCGTTGCATACCCTATTCCACCAATTGATGGCAAAGTTTTAAATTGACTTGTTGCTTGCCTAACTCTATGCAATTCGGGAACTAAGTGAGCATTAAATTCTGCTCCACCGTCATTTCCCAATCTAAATATATTTCAGCATTATAAGAACCCACAAAAGATGGTATAGTGCACTTGACTTTAGCATATGGATCATCATTAACACGTGCATTATGTTGCTGAAGTTTATTACCTCTCATACCTTGACGGTTGAAGTTCAATCGGTTCCGTTGTTGTGCATCAAAGGCATCGTGGTTGCGCATCTCATTGTTGTTGTTAATCTCATGGTCATGGGCTGCACCTTGAGGATCCACACGCCCATTGTTCGGTGGTTGATTGGCCAATCCTTCAATGCGTGCATTGAGCATCGCAATACTTTCCTTGAGTTGTTGCAGTGTAGCATTTGTTGTCGTAAACTTCCTAGTAATGTTGTCATTAATAGCATGGCGGTGCTCATCCAACACCCTTGTAAGCTCTTCCCTCACAACACAATCTTGCGCATTCAATTCCTCACCTGCCATTGTTAGTAGGAGACAAAAGGCAACACAAATGTATTATCCCTACCAACTACTAGGTGGTGGAAGGTGGAATCACACACTCTAAGCGTCTTACCAAGCTCTTATGTGGTGGAAGGTGGAATCACACACTCTCAAGCGTCTTACCAAGCTCTTATGAATTTCTTACCAAATTGCAGCAGGTGGTCTGATCGGAGAGGGTGGGATGTACGATCACAAGTGAGGCGAATGCGAGGATCCAAATCGAGGGCCAAAAGTACGTGGAGCTCGGACAGCAATGTTTAGTAGCAAGGAGCAGCAATAATGAAATCAGATTAGCAATTTTAAATCAAAGTCCACAAGACAAATCACGATTCTTTGGTCTAAACGCGCTCCTAGCACTAGCTCAAGCAAGTGAAAGATAGGGTAGATACAAGCTCAAAGAACAAAGTTGCAAAGCAACCGTTATCTCTGTGGGTGGTCGTGGAGCTCGGTGGGTTGTCATAGACCAAGCGAGGGTGGTCGTGAGCCAACCGAGGTGGTCTCTTTTTCTTTTGATTCTCTTTTTCTTTTCTCTTTTTTTTATTCTTTCTTCTTCTTTTTTTTTTGACCGTGAAACCCAACCTAGGATTCCTCTTTTTTTTTTTGCAAGTGACCTTGACTCACAACTCTTCAAAACCCTTTTGGGCCTAAGGATAGATATAGGTCACAAACTTTTTCCGGAGAGCAGGGGTAAAAATGTAATAAAAAGATACTCTCTCTCTGAACTTTGGCTATCTCTGTTTCGGCTATGGGATTTCTTCTCGGTCCTTCTTGGGTCGGACACGATATGATGAGTGTGTAGGTGTCCAGAGCAACGAGAAAACAGATAGACTTGTGGGCGAATACTCGGCGGTGGTCGAACCCGAGAAGGTGGTCAAACTCGAGTAGGTGGTCGAATCCGGCGAGGTGGTCGAACTCGATGTAGGTGGTCGAATCCGATCGGGTGGTCGAATCCGAGTAGGTGGTCGGATGGGAATGTTGGCTCGAGTAAGTGGTCGGATGGGGGTGGTGTCTCGAGTAAGTGGTCGGATGGGGTGACTCAATTCTCGACTATAGCAGACAAACCCTAATTGCAACGGATGCAACAAAGGACAAGCCGAGATACACGATGACCAAAACAAAGAAAGACTCGGCGCTAGAAACTAGATCACGACGACTAGACCAGCAACAAAGACACCGACGATGGGCTCGAACTCAACAACGCGAATATCGAAAACAAAATTGCGAAAGGCACAACGTGGTTTGGACAATGGAAAGACTAAGATCTAAAACTTTTTGTAGGGCAATTTTACGGACTATAGGTGATGGAAAACAACTAACAAAGGGATAAACGAGATTACCTAACGGGCAACCTTCGCTCGATACCAAATGATGAGTCACGGTGTCCCGATCTTCCGATAGGTTCGATTGGTTTAAATCGTGAGGACGTTGACGCTTTGAGGCTTTCGACAGCCGATCGTCACCTCGCAATTCGCTACACCCGCACACTACTACAAAACAGGCAATAGCAGACACCTCATCGCTGCAGCGGTTCCAAAGGAGCCGTGTTTATCTTATACGCGGTTCCCTTTGAACGCTCGGGAACCGTCGTGATATGTCCTCATCACGAGCGGTTCTTACCAACCGCTTGTGATACTTCACGCACGGTTCGTAATATGAACCGCTCGTGATGAGGACATATCACGACGATTCATATTTCAACCGTCAGGAAGTATCACGGCGGTTGGTAATATGAACCGCTCGTGAGAGGACGCTTATCGCGAGCGGTTTGGAAATAAAACCGTCGCAGAAATATCACGCAGCGGTTCAATTTGAAGCTCGTCGTAATATACTAGTATCACGAGCGGCTCTATTAAATAACCGCGGTGATAGTATTATCGACGCGGTTCCCATATAGAGCCGTCTGATATATCCGCGCGATGTGTCTCTTCACCATCGCACAATCGCTTCTTCGCCTCGCACGCCGACGATACATACGCGTCTCTTCGCCTCACGTGCGATTACTCCTAATTCTTGATATAAGACTAATAATCACGAAGATTAAACTCCTCCCATCGCTCTTCGTCTCACGGTTTTGAGTACGCCAATCGCCAAGGTTAGCATGCGAGCGGTCAAAGCGCACCAAGGCGAGGAGGTCGGTGATCGCGCTCTTTCTCACGATGTCGTCGTCGACATCGTCGGCGTGTGGCCGCGAGCTCTCCTCAGCCCATGGAGGACCTATGCGACCTACGATTAACGCACGTACATCTTTATGTCTACAATATACGCACGTACATACTACTATTTATTCTAACATCTTGAATGTATGTACGTATAGTTGCAAGACCTTGTACAAGGTGTCCAAAGAACGCGCGGGGGGCGCGTGGCGCTGGAGCGAGAGGAGGCGATGAAGTGGCAGGACAACGAAGCGCCACTCGCCGTCGTCAACCACACGGCGCCGCCAAGAACCCGGAGCTTGTTTCATCGTCGGCCTCGGGCTTGTCTTCGCGCCCCAAGACATACACATGCGGCCTCATGTTCCTTGAACAGGCGGCGTGGCCGCCACAAGGCCGTGGCCTCGTGCTCGGTCTCCCTCTACACGGCCGACGAGACAGCGCGACGTTGGGAAGCACTACATCAGCCAAAGTCGAGGACGAGCCGACCGGCGGCGGGTGCGAGCGGCCAAGACCAACCGGGTGCGCAGCGGTGCGAGGCTCGCCGCGGACATGGTCGAGCGGCGCGCGTGGGAAGAAGGCGGGCCATCGGGCGGTGTGGCGCTGTCCGAGGATGGCCACCGTGCACGAGCATTGGCTGCGGTGTGGAAGGGTGGGGCGACTACGTCGTCTTCAGCGACGCATTGCGAGGATTAGGCATGAGTATACCGCTTTCTTTGCAAAGGTGTTAGACTATTTGCCATAAAATTTTAGTTTTTAGGTTTCTAGAAAGGTGGTGCAGTTTGGATTATTTTCCAAATGAAATGAATTTTTAATGCACCAAAATATACGGTCCACAAGGACAGAGCGATTACAATTCCACGTTGACATCAAAATATCGTGCGACATATTACAAGTTCATAACACATGATGTTATGGACTAAATTAATTACAATGGAGTAATTTCTTAATTAAAATATAGTCCTTCACGATGATCGACGCGCATATAGCTAGCTTCCTGTTGGGTTCTTCCTCGAGCCCGATGCCGTCTCCGAAAGGAGGCAACTCGTCAAATTGATTGTATTCTTCCTCGCCCACTACATTCTCAACTCCGACAATCCTTCTTTTCCATGAAGAACTACGTGACACTTCTTATTTGCGGGTCGGTTACATAGAAGACTTGAACAACTTGGTTGCTTGAAGACGAATGGTTCGTCTTTGTATCCGACACGATCGAGGTCCACGGTAGTGACGCCGCACTTGTCGACCTTCACATGTGGGAGATGGACCCAACGGCACGAAATAGGGGATCTTGAAAAGCACGTGTCGAGCTCCCATATCTCCTCTATTTGCCCATAGTACGAGCTCCTCACCCATCGATCTGAATGCATCTATCACGGACACCGCTGCTCGGATCGTGCTCTTCCTATCTGAGTGCCGTATAAAATGTGTACCCATTTATGTCGTGATCCTTGCCATGTGACAATTGTAAATTGTGGCCCTTTGCCAACCATAGCAGCGTATCATCACTTGATGACCTCCGGTCATGATTCGCACCTTTACCCATTCGTTGAACCGACGGTTGTGCTCTCGTGATCCAAACCTCCGCCGGTCGGATTACGTTGGCGTACCATGTGTTTGTGCTCGTCGATGTACGGGGACGGTTGGGTCATGTGTTGCAAGACCGTGAAATGGGCTTGGCGCACGTATCCGGATCGGGAGTGATTGATTTCCTTCCGATGGTCCCGATACCATCCAGCCTTCCCTCATGACGAGATAGAGGCACACCTATCGGTTCCACCTGAGCCATGTAGTCGACGCAGAACTCAATGACCTCTTCGGTTGCATAACCTTCGATGATGCTGCCCTCCGGTCGAGATCGATTCACGTAGGACTTGAGAATTCCCATATACCTCTCGAGCGGGTACATATGGCGTAGGAACACAGACCGCATATCTTTATCTCTTTCACAAGATGAACAATGAGATGGACCATAATATCGAAAAATGACGGAGGGAAATACATCTCAAGTTGACATAGAGTCGTCACCACCTCGGCTGTAGAGCATCTAGTCCTTCGGGATCGATGACCTTCTGAGCAATTAAGTTGAAGAAATAACACACCTCAAGATTGCCACTCGGACCTTGTTCGGCAAGATACCCTAATTGCAACAGAAGCATTTGTGTCATCAAGACATGACAATCATGAGACTTCATACCAATTAATTTCAAATCTTGCATAGAAACAAGTTTCTTAATGTTAGCGGAGTAACGGATGGGACTTTGACACCATGCAAGCTTTGGCACAATTCATTTCTCGGCCTTGGACATAGTGTAGCAAGTGGTGGAAGGTATGTTCGTCCTTTATCGGTCTCTTTCGGTGCTAACTCGGTCCTTATGTTCATATCAACCAAGTCGCGTCGTGCGTTAACACCATCCTTTGTTTTGCTACTAATGTTCAAGAAGAGACCAATCAAGCTTTCACACATTCTTCTCCACGTGCATGGCGTCGATGCGATGTGAACTTCTAAGTGCTCCCAATAAGGCAAGTCCCAAAAATTGACCGCTTCTTCCAGATGTTCTTGCGGGTTTTAATTTACATCCCTTCCCAAGCACAACATGGATATCCTTAACCATATCATAGACCTCTTTCCACTAAAAGCCCTTGGAGCCGAGCTCGTCCTCCTTATTTCCGTCGAATTGTTTTTTCATCTTGCGGTATGGGTGACTCTGAGGAAGGAACCCACGGTGACGCATATACGCTTTGCTGTGAGTTGTTCAAACATACACTCTCCGTAGCATCTAAGCGGTGCGGAAGCTTTGGCTCCTTTAAATCAAGAAGCGACAGTTACCAAGGGCGGGAAAATCATTGATAGTGCGAGAACAACATGACGCGTGAAGAGAAGTTCTCTCGCTTTACGCATCCCATACTTGTACCCCTTCGTTCCACAAATGTCACAAGATCATCCAAGAATGGTGCTAGGTACACATCAATATCGTTCCTGTGTTGCTTGGCCCTTGGATAAGTAGTGACATCAAAATGTACTTCCACTTTATACACAACCAAGGAGGAAGGTTGTACATACATAGGTTCACGGGCCATGTGATATGCTCATTGCTCATGTTACCGAAAGGATTCATTCCATCTGCACTCAACCCTAACCTTATGTTCCTCGGTTCCGCACCGAACTCTTTGAAGGTCCGATCGAAGTTTCTCCATCGCAGTAATCAGTCGTGAGGTGTCTTAGTTTTCCATCTTTCTTACGCTCTCGAGTGCCAACGCAGCAATCTTGCCTCCTTTCGGTTCGCAAATAAGCGCTTCAAGCGTGGGATCACGAGCAGATACCACAACACCTTAGCAGGAGGTCCTTGCTTCACCTTAGTAGTATTCTTACGCTTGTATCGGGATGCTTTGCACACGGGACATACATGCAAGTCTGCATACTCTTTACGATACGAGGATACAATCGTTCGGACATGCATGTATTCTTTCTACTTCCATTCCCAATGGACAAAGAACCTTCTTGGCTTGGTAGGTGGTCTTTGGGCAACACGTTTCCCCGGAAGAATGTCCGCTAGGAGACCTAACAACGCCGTGAAACTCTTGTCGGACCAACCATTGCTCGCCTTCAATTTCAGCGGTTCAAATGCGGTTGACAACCTTGTGTATTCGGCTTGCGGCCGAGGAACAAAGGTTTCCCGAGTCCTCCATTAAGCGCTCGAATTTACAAAACTCTCTCTCACTTTGTAGTTTCATACGCATCGTGTAGCATCCGATCCAGATTGTCATCGTGCGACCTATCGTCATCAAAAACACGTCCACATCCAAGATATCGTTGACTTCCTCGTCGATGTCATCATTATTAACTTCTGTATAATCTGCTCTTCACCGTGGATGGTCCAACATGTATACCCTTTTTGAAACCCTTTGAATCAAGTGCCCTACGATCTACGCGGGTTGTTAAAAATCTTGATTATCGCAATCAATGCATGGGCATTACATAAATTATATCCCTTATTGGCATATCTGCTCCGCTCTTTTAAAAGCAATCACGCCATTAATGTACTCTTCACTCACACGGTTCGCACGCACATCGATTCGGTCCATCTACGCTACACATGTAACAATTAGTAGTGTTAAATTATATTAATAAAGCGCAAATCGTTACTCCTCCTATTGCTTGCAAATACGTTACTCCTCCTATTAAGCAAATATAAAGAGTTAAAGATCATTACCCTCGGAGCTCACGGCTTAAAATTCCTAATATCATGAGATTCCTCACCGTCCTTCTCCTTGAGGCCAATGAGCAGGGCAAGAGAGCCACAAATAAATACACCAGCTTATCCCACTCACAAAAACACTCATTCACCTACACCCAAACCGAGAGCTACCACCAAAGCCTCACAAAGCAAGCATGCATGCAAGCCAAATGACCATAAGTTGCTAGGGCAACCCACAACCAAGAACAAGGCAAGCCAAATAAACAAGCCTCCTACAGCCAACATAGAGCAAAGCTTCTCAAGCCCCTCTATTCCAAAGAAGAGATCAGAGGCGCTAGGGCAGGGGGCCTCGGTCGGGTCTTTATATTTATAGGGGTGAAATATCACAGACGGTTCTTATTTCCAACCGTCTGTGATACGAGTATATCACAGACGGTTCTACACAAACCGTCTGTGTTGAACTTTCACAGACGGCTCCATGTAAAACGGAAATGCGTGATATACTCAACATCACGAGCGGTTCTATTCACAAACAAATGCGTGCTATGGAGGATATCACGAGCGGTTCCACATGGAGCCGCTCGTGATTGTCAACACTGACGGTTAGTGAGAGGAACCGCTCGTGATGAGTATATTATCACGAGATGGTTCTTTATTCAACCGTCGTGATAGCGTCTGATTTGCCAAAGAATAATTAGATGATAAAAGACCATATCATCACGGGCGATAAAAAGACCATATCATCACGACAAAAAGACCATATTTACATCACGAGACGGACAATAGGCGGCCTTATCGTTTTACATCACGCATTTATAAAAAGGATGAGCGATCCTATCTTAGTCTTCAAATCTTAAATACGCATTCTCGTCGGCCCAGTGGGAGCGGGATCACCGATTGTCTCACCAAACGCCTCCACTGTGACCTTGCACGCTCAATTTCCTCTTGTAGATGTTCGACTCCGTAATCAAGTCCCATATAGCCTGAGGCCATCAACCCTGGTCTCCACAGTCTCGGCTAGGCGGACCGCTCTCCGCAATGTCGATGTCGTCCTCGACTCTCTGGCTGCATCCTCGGTGCGGACCAAAGAGTTCCATAGGACAATCTCCATGACGAGGTTTACTCACGGATCTTTGGAGAGCCTCGCACCGGTCTGTTGGAGGAGGAGCTCCAATCGACCGATGATCGCCGTTATGGTCTCCGGTAGATGGGAGGGTCTACAACGGATTGCATTGCGAACGGATGCCTTGTTCGCGGCTTGGGCAAAGTTGCGATCGAGAGGTGCGAGTACACAACCAAAATGTAGGCCAAGACAGTGGGACGAGAGGAAGCCATTTGGAATTTGTGGAGAGAGGGGATGATCAAGGAGGTTCGTGAGAAATCCTTTGATAAGGGTTGTCTATTTATATAAAAGTCGAGCAGAGACGAAGAGACACTTTCGCGCGGAGATGAAGGAATGAGATCCATAGCACGAGCGGCTCTATGATGGATCCGTGCGTGATATATTATCACGACGGCTCTATTAAAGAACCGCTCGAGATATCCACAATATCACTGACGGCATTGTATTTAAGCACCGTGCGTGATAATATCACGACGGTTTCTTAAAGCAAATGCGAGATATCTCAATATCACGAGCGGTTCTTGAATGGTACCGTGCAGTGATATTGAGGATATCTCGACGTTCTTTAAGCAAAACGCTCTGTGATATTATCACGACGGTGCTTAAATAGAGCCGTTTAGATATTGTTGATATCTCGAGCGGTTCTTTAATAGAGCCGTCTGTGATATTCTTTTTTATTAAAAGGCGCACCCTAGGGTTTTGCTCTTTACTCGTCACTTCGTCTCCCGCGCCCCTTAGGCTCTCGCGCGCTCTCTCGGCTCCTCTAGGGTTCGCCCGTTCACCTCCCCGGCCGTAAGACCCGACGCCGCCGCCTTCATCGGCACGCCGCCTCGCCTCGCGCGGCCTCCTCCCCGTGTCGGCCTCCTCCCTCTGCACCGGCCTCCTCCCCGTGTCGGCCTCCTCCCTCTGCACCGGCCTCCTCCCCGCGCCGTCCTCCTCCCCGTGTCGGCCTCCTCCCCGCGCCTCTCCCTCCTCCCCGCGTCGGCCTCCTCCCCTGCACCGGCCTCCTCCTTGCACCGTGAGTTGTTGTGCGGCATCCTCTGTGAGTATTCCTAAAGATCCGCAAATTGATCGATGGGCTTTGTTGACATGCTCTGTGATGAACTCGTCTTATCTTGAGATTGAATGTGATAGTTAGTTGATTCTTGAGCTCTATTGTACAAATTACTTGCTACTTTTCAATTTCATATACTGTTAATTTGTTACTTTTGGTTGAATGCTAGTTGTCACAGACGGTTGAATGCATCCGTCAATTTGATATACTGTTAGTTCATTCATGAGCTCTATTGTATTGACGAACCCTCTGTGATGTGACTTTGATAGTCTTTGATAATGTGAACTGAAATTGATCGCTGGGCTTTGTTCAGTTCGCTCTGTGATGAACTTTTCTCTTATACCGAGATTGAATGTGATAGTTAAGAGATCATTTTCGTGAATGATTGAGATCATTTGTGATTAAGCAAAGTATTGTTTAGAGCTCATAGTTTGAATTTATACTATCATATTCATTTAATGAAGAGTATAGACAATAGGATTGAGATGGCAAAGACTTGTTCTTTTGCAACTCTCATACGAGAGCACAAACTACCATCAATTCTTCTTTATATATTATACGTTTGTGCATCATTTTCGGTTAAGTTGAGTAAATGCTTGAATCGGTCGATTAGAGCTTACGCATATTGCTTCGTGCATATATAGATAGCAAGTAAGCGACATGGCGTCCGCACCATCTTCGCGCCGTGCGGATCTCAGGAAAGTGGTACGTGACGCGAGATGGCGAGGAACATCGAGAATTCCTCCGGGCATAATGGCCGTCCACGAGGTCAATGCCAATGGGATCCCTGTGAGTCCCCCAAGCGTGCGCGATTCGAACCTTGTGCGGGATACTTGGAAGAGAACGGGTCCCCATCACCACACCGAGCTGGGACACCGTGTCGGATGTTGGGCTTGACTTGGGGCGAAGTTTTAAAATCGTTCACTTTCCCACCGACACTGGTGCGCGTGGAGCGACAGCGTTGCTCTCGATCGGAAGCGTGGAGGACCTTCAAGGCGTGCTTGTCACAAGGTGCGTGAACACGAGTCGAACGCCCTTCACGGCGTATAAATTCTTGTCGCGGGATATATGGGACGCCTTTGTGCAAATGAAGACGGCGCCGAATTTCTTGAGGAAAGTGCGACGCACAAGGCTCTCGGACATAACACTCACCCCACAAACTCGGCACCTGGTACGCGGGTAAAACCGCGCAATGGGCGGCGGAGGACGCGAGCGAAACAAGGCCATTTGCCGAGATCACGAGACCAAAGACGCTCACTGGTTAAGAGCGAGGGCATCGATTCGTCTTGAGCGAAATCTCTTTCACAAACCCGCAGATCGGGATGTGGCCAACCGTGTGGTAAATGTCTTGAACTACCTAGTTGTTAATAAGTCTATAACTTCATAATGTATATAATAACATGATGACCTCTTGTAGCAAGAATTGAGTTCCGCATGTTAGAAGGCTCCTTCCAAGCGCACGGGGAGAAGGATATACTAACTACGCCACCGGGAAACAAGGAGCACCGGGCCGCACGCGAGCAAAGGGGTTAACGTATCTTGGAGGATGGATTCCCAGGCGACTCATCGCGTATAGGAGCGGGAAGAGATCCAAGGCGAGTACGACACGTTGTTGGAACATGTGCTTACTTCAAAATTTGAAGGAAGAGAACGGTGCTTATCGCAAAATTTGAAGAAAAGATAGCAAGATTGCGGGACCAAGTGAATCAACTACTACTCCTCAACAACGATCGCGAGCCGTCCCGTTGTTTTGGTAGGCGATCCTCCTCAACATCGGATAGCGCCGCGCGTCCGCAAAATTGTGAACACGATGATGTCCAATTACCTATCGGCGACATCAAGGTAATGTACATCTCGGAATGCTCCAAAGATAGACCTATAGGACGCCTTAGCTAATTGCGTATCGTTTTGTAGGAGCCGACGCCTCGCACACTCCAAGTGAGGATGGTTGGGATGTCTATTGAGGTCGGGCGGGGGTGGTGTATCCATGCAATGAAGGGATAGTGCGACACGGTGCCCGGTGTGACGAGTGGTTACGCCGAGTCAGTGGACATGGTACATGATAATTTTAGGGCCGTCCCACCGGAGATTCGCCGACGACGAAATCATAACACTAGGGGATGCCCCTGCGGTTTTATTCGGTGGCCAAAGAAGGACATCGCCACGGACCTGCAGTGCCGCCTCAACACCGATGACTCCACCCCAACCATCTCCACATGACCATGCCTCTCAATTCAACTTTTGAAGGACATCGTCCCGGACCTGCTGATCGCCTCAACCTTTGATGACTCTACCCCAACCACCTCGACACGACCATGTCTCCAACAAGACCCTCCATGACCGCACCTCAACCTTCGCTTGAAGCCCGCCTCATCGGTTCGTGGAGAAGACACAGAACGAACAAAAAAGCGTGCGGCGTGTCGAGTCCCGAGTCGTCGGCGGAGGAAGGCGCGTGCGCGCAAGTCGTTCAGACAAATCAAATCGAAGAACATTAAGCGCTTCCGCCTCCTAACCTAAGAAATACTCTTTCGAAGTCCGTTGGCGGCGAGCACGAGATTAGCCTCTGTTGGATTAGGTTGTCAAAGTTTGTATATTTGGTACTTGAAGAAGACCAAAGAGAAAGGGTGCGCTGATGGAATCACCGTCGGATACGGAGGACTATTTCCTCCACGAGCCGCCCCCTTCATCGTGGGCTTCACGACTTGTTCGACCTATTCAACCTCAAAGCCCTCGATGCCTCACTTCTACGATCTTTGGACCTTTGTAAGTGTGTACAATCAAGTTCTACATTCACGTACATTCACGTAATATAACAACTCATTGCTTATGTATAGATACATGATTAAAAGCGCGCGATTGAAAGAACGGTGGGTTTCCTCGACCCACACGTGGTCTCGAAAGCAAACCATCTTGGCGCACGCATCCTCGTCGAGAAATACATAACGGCAGGATTGCTTGCTCAAAACTACGTGGACTACATAATGGTGCCCTACAACCAGAAGTAAGTGCTTCACTACTTGCTATACAAATTTCATTTGTACTTTATACGCAGTATGAACTTAGGTTTAATGACTATAGCGACATACATGAGTAGGCATCACTGGATCCTTCTAGTCATTATACCAAAGAGGAATCAGTACTATACCTTGATTCCCTAATGAAAAAAGGCCACGACTTCACCCTTGTGCAAGAAGTAGTCGACAGGGTGTGCTCATTTCCTCCATACATAACTCTATTGTAGTCTTCCTTCGTTTGAAATGGCCGAGGTTAACTTTTTGGAAACATGTAGGTCGTTCATCTCCTATATTGCCGAGGGAGGGCTATACAAGGGAACGAACGCCACACTTAATCACAGGACGCGATTTCCGGTACGTGCTACAACACAATAATCCTATATCATACTTCGTAATAATGCGTCTCGAACTGACTATACCTATATATGTAATTCTATTTTTCGATGCCAAAGAAAAAGCGTAAGAATGTGCATTCTACGCTTGCCATCATATGCGATTCTCATGAGTGCTAGGTTGCGGATCCGAGGTTGGTCAATCTGCAATAATTGCTAATTATAAATTTAAATATATATGTGTAACACTTTACTCTTGTTTGTAGGTTTTGAATATAGATTTAGATTCACTCGTCGTAAAGAGATCTCGGATGTTCGAGGAGGCTCTGCACCTTCATCACGACGGATATCATTGCGGCCAGCTGAGAGTTTCACTCTTGAACGACCTTGAAACAATTAATATATTTGATATAGTTGTAATTCACTTTGAATAGTTGTGATTCAATGGTAAACTTTGGGTTGTCACTTTGGGTTGTATGACAATATTTTACGAACGAGTTGATATTACAATGTTTGTTGTATTTGATATATGTTCGCTTGTATGACAATGATCACTTTGGGTTGTCAACGATTGATATCCGTGATGTATCTATTTTACGCCGCTTATTTTCGAGAGGGCATGGCTAGCAATCTCGAGGCTAGCCGAAATTTTTTAAAAATAGTTATCTTTGAAATAACTATCACGAGACGGTTTATCAATCAAACCGTCTCATGATATGTATAATCCCGCACGGTTTCTATTATATAACCGCTCATGATATACATATCCCGACGGTTCGTAAATATAACCGCTCGAGATATCCTTTTATCACTGAGACGTTCTATTTGCACAACCGCTCCGATATGTGTATATCATGTGAGCGGTTCGATAGAGCTGCCTCGTGATATGCGTCTATAACGCGGTTCTTGAAGAGCCGCTCGTGATAATTAGATATCATGATTTGTTATATAATTAGAACCGCTCGTGTTGTGACTTATCACAGACGGATGTTTAACCGTTCGCGTGATAACGCCACTTATCACAGACGTACAAAAACACGACGGCCGGAATCGCTCGTGATGACCGCTCGAACCGCTCGTGATGAGGTGTGTGTAGTAGTGGCACGATCATCATTATCAACCACGCCGCACGCGATCGACCTTACTCGAGGGTTATTGTTCACGCAAGCAATCAAGCAACTCACAAGAACAAGGAAAATGCAACTGAATTGTATTGCGTAATATGAATGAAGTTCACAATGTGGGGTTCTCAAACCGAGCAAAAGCGGAAACCGCAAAGTGGCGTAATAATCAAGAAAAACCCCGAACTAGAGGGGCGGCCACTACTTAAAGGACGAAAGGGAGGGCGGCGGCACTGCTCATGCGTGATTAGTGTCACGTGAGCGGTGCACTCTCGAAACCCAGGTGGCCTTATGGGCCGTGGAGGTGGTCACCCAAAACCCTAATGTAGTGTTGATACAAGGCCCTCGGCCCAGGTGAGGTGGCGCAAGCACGGATATGAGTGATCTACGACTGTAATCGGAACTTCCGACTAGTCTAAGGTCCTCGACTAGGATGTAGTCGAACCTCCATATGCTAAGACCACGAGCAGTCAAAACAATCCTACGACCAGATGCGATGCGATCAGAGCCTTCTACGACCCCTTCTCGTGTGGTCGATAGCCTCCTTCGACCACTCGGCGGGGGCTTCACCACGCATGGTCGGTCGTAGTGGTCGTAAGCCTTCTCGATCAATATGTGGTGGAAGTAGAGTAGCCAGATTGGAGGTGGAGTTGTGGTCGTATCCGAAGGGTTCATGTCCTCATCACCCGTATTGTTCACGTGGGTACTATTCATGTATGAACAGTACCATGAACAGTGCCTTGTCCTAGGGTTCCCACCTCCCGGCCGCCTCCTCATATAGGAGCCGCCACCCTTTAGTTTTGCTTGGGTTTTTCTTAGATAATATTCTGCTTTGCAGTTTTCGCCGTTCATCGATTTGAGGAACCCCAACTTGTGTGCTTCAATTATTATTCGCAATACAGATTGCATCTTCCACTCTCTTGCTTGTGTTCTCGATTCGCTTGCAGGAGATAGCCTTCTTGGCGAGGTCAACCGCGTTCGGCACGGTTGATAACCAACGGAGCAGTGGTGTAGTGATTGCGAGGGGATCGATCTGTTCGGGTCGGAGCCTTCGGATCATCAACGTCGTGTTCTTCACAATCGACGTATCAGTACCTATCGAAAGATCGGGCCACACTTACATCATCAGCCCACCTCTAGACGCCATCACGCCACCATGAGCTAGGGTTACACAAGAAAACAGTGGGAGAACTTAATGCCTTTGTGGTGTGGTGGGCTAGGCCAATGGATTATGGGCCTCCTCATGCAGACAACGGCGCAAGAACTCACCACGCCATCTCGCGTTGTCTTCTTCCTTGAGACAGTAGAGGAGCTACGATGCCTAAGGCGCCATGGCGGAGGACTGACGGCTTAGGTCTGGCGGTTGACCGACCTCACCCGGATGGTGGGTCCACACCTGTGTGGAGATACTTTTCAAAGAGTATCGAACCTGGACGGCACACGCGTACGTCGGTACCTGCCGGAAGCTCGAGTTTGAGAGATCGATCTTGAGCCGTAGGAGACGTAAACCTTGGACGTAAGATGAGATGTTATTCCCTGCCTTGCTAAGCCACAGTACATAGTAGACTGCACACTATGCATCAGACAAGTCTTCCTGTGCACATACAAAACATGTTGTTGTCGTTTCTCCTTTTTCTTTCCCAAACAAGTGTGCTGATAAATAAATCGACGCACAAATGTATCGACGTTTATCTTTACTGGATGAAAACAAATTTACTCGATAATTAACCAAATTAAAGAATGATAAAATCGTACTGTAGCACATGGTGAAAATTCTCTACTAGTTGTCATCGTTGCCTTCTTCACGGTTGCTTTGCTCTGACCTTGCTGAGATGCACAAAGTCAAACGCCACAGCAACGCTGCCATCCATCCTCTTCAGCACGAACCTCTCCACCAGCACCGACCCCCCGCCGGCGGCCATCTTCTTCCCGGCGTCCTCCCCCTCGTCGGTCCACCCGGCTCTGTGCTCCTCCCACCGCATCCTCTCCCACAGGCTCGTGCTCACGCCCACCTCTGCCCGGCGGGCCACGCTGCGGCCGTGAACCACACGTACTTGTCGCCGTGCCGTGAGCTCACCGACTCCTGCTTACCCTCGACGCTCCCGCCGATGAGCACCCGCTTGGTCGCCTGCACGGAGCCCACTGCCTCCCATCGTTGCTCCAGGACAACCTCGTAGAACGTGGCGCGGTCCATCTGCTTCTTGAGGAACGCTGTCCTCTTTGATGAAGAAGAACGGGCAGTACCACCTCCCAACGGCCCCCGCCGCCGCCGGGAGAGTCAGGGACTGGGTCTGCAGCTGGCGCGAGCGGAGCGGGTCGTTGAGGCCCAGGGCCTCGCCGAGGTCGAAGTTCTTGGGCTTGGACGCGTACGCAAGCCAGTACTTGCTCCGGTACAGGAAGTAGGGGTGGCCGTCGTCGGCTACGGCCCTCGCCGTGAAGCCGCCCTTGTGGTTGGGGACGATCTCCATCTGCTGGTAGACGTCGTCGGGGTCGAACGGCCGCGGCTTCGCGTCGCCGACGCAGCGGCAGAAGCAGCGCGTCTTCACGTCCTCCTCCCTGGAACACGCCCGCACGAGACCCCTGTCCTTTCCCCTCGCGAGGACGGCGTAGTAGCGGTTGGAGGAGAGGGGCAGGCCGGGGACGGGCACGAACACGACGGCATCGGCGTAGGCCTCGGTGTACTCGCCGCCCGCGGGGTCACGGACGGTGATGACGCGGTTCTGCGGGAAGGGGAGCCCGCGCACCCGCGTCTCTCCGCAGTTGCCCCAGCAGCGCGTCTCGTCGGCGCCATCGTCGGCGCTCTTCACGACGAGGTAGCCGGAGCTGGCGCCCTCCGGCGGCGGCAGGGACGCGGCCTCCGGGTGGCTCGTGAACACCGAGAGCGGCTTGGTCGCGTACATTGCTGATGTCCAGCTAACTTAGTTACCGCTTTCCAACAACTTAGGATTTGCCATGTCTGGGACGGCGTGCAGACATATATAGTACTATCTCAGAATGTACGCGTGAACCAATGGTCATAAGCCAATTCAGTGAAATTTCTAATGCGGCGTGAGCAAATAGAAAGGTCGCGGTATTAACCGACCGATCGAGACATGAAATCTTTTTATTTTTAGAATGAGAATGAAATCTAGAACAAGAAAAGTAGCATGACCATGCACGGAAACGGAAACGTGTTTTTCTTCTCGGATTAGTCATCTGTGAGACTGAGGGATTGTGTGCCAAATGCGTGTACGTACTTGCTTGCATGCATGGCAGGCAAATCTTGACCGTTGATTACTATCGAGAATTCAAGATACTGAATACAAGCACGCGTCCCATTGAGCGCACGGGAGCATTTCCATGTGGTGCTCAGAGACTAGCTGATTTTTCAGTCGTATGTTATCTGAGACTAGCTGATTTTTCAATCGTATGTTATCTGTCAAAGCGCTCCTACGGTAGCAAAGTCTACAACGCAACGTACAGCTTGGAACCAGGTCACAGCTACGTGGTGCCACCCGACCAACCAAGTCATGCTTGTTGGAAATATGTGTATTTATTATGGGAAAAATATTATAAATAAATTGATATATATCAATCAGTACTAACGGTAGCCAACATATTGTACTTCGAAATATACTTAAGAACGTAATATAATAGAGTCGATCCATTACACGGACGACTTACTGTTGTGCTTAACGAAGAAAAAAAAGTAACGCAGGCTCGATGCGATCACGCAATATAGATGAAGCAATGGAGCGAGGTCACGCAAATCATTGCCGCAGAGAAATCTTATTGCCGTCTCATGCAGGTGCTCTCTGCGATAATAGTTCAGAGATCTGCTCACTCCTTCCTTCTCGGTGCACACCGAGAAAAAAGGCCGGCAAAGTTCAACGACTCCAGCATTGATCACCAGGGGAGGAGGAAGATGTGTTCCTGGTGCACGCCGAGAAGAAAGGCAAGCGAAGTTCGGCGACTCAACACTCCAACACAGATCACCAGGGGAGAAGGAAGATGTGGGAGAGTGTTGGATCGGAATAGCGACTAGAGGGGGTGAATAGGAGTACTACTCTTTTTTGACTCTGATGGTGTTCAACTTCTTCTTCACCTTAATAATTATGGAAGCTACAAAGATCACAAACACAAGCACAACGGAAGTTTTACATTGAATCTGAGGAACCCCGAGGCAAAGAAAACCTACACACGGCACAGAGGTTGGTCTGACCATATGACTTGGCCGGTCTGACCGCACTATGGCCGGTCTAATCACCTGGTCTTGCAGCCTGATCGTCAAGTGCTTGAGCAGCAGCCCGCGATGATCATAAATCGACCTAACTTTCAATCCGATGACCCAAGTCACCTGAGATTTCAACCACAACTCATCAAGAAAGTCAGGAGCCTATTCCAATCGACAATTGAGACGATCGAATCCAAGGTTTCTCGAATTTCTTGGATGATATCAAGAAAACACTCTAATTGAGGAAATTCAAACTTTGATAAAAAACTTGCTCGTGGGTAGATGACGATCAAGATGAGCTTAGAAGAATTTTCACACATCCTTACAAGCTAGATCAAACAAAAAAACCTTGTCCGTGTCTTCCACTTGTCCAACTAGTATACTATACGACGACACGAAATATGCCAATGTTATTTGCAGGGAAAGCAATTTCGTTTTGAAATTTCTCTCCGAAGGTAACGAAATGAACGAAATTTCTGAATTTCGGTTATAATTTCGGTGAGTTTTCAAACAAGCGCTTGAAATTTGGACGAAATTTGTCTAAAATTCAAATGCTGCCAAATTTATGACATAATTTATCCAAATTCAAATGCTTGAAATCATTGACCTCACCCAATCCAGGGGCGCGGTCCCGTGGGCCATCATTGATTCATTGTACCTAATCTGTGACAGAGTTGCAAGAAATATCTATGGTACCTCGTCTGTGTCTAACTATTGAATTATTGAATATTATGTGCGACAAGAGATCAATAGAGATCAATGAAGGGCTGGGAGGTGCACACCTCGCGCTTGACAAGCAACGAGCTGGCCGACGCGCAAGGGATGGACTCGCCGCTCCGTCACCGGATGCCCGACCTCGACCCCACGGATGCAACAAAGGACAAGTCGAGATACACGATGACCAAAACAAAGAAAGACTCGACGCCAGAAACCAGATCATGCAATACCAGACCAGAACAAAGACACCGACGATGGCCTCGAACTCAACAACGCGAATATCGAAACAAAATTGCAAAGGCACAACGTTTGGACAAATGGAAAGACTAAGATCTAAAACTTTTTGTAGGGCAATTTTCCGACTATAGGTGATGGAAAACAACTAACAAAAGGATAAACGAGATTACCTAACGGGCAACCTTCGCCGATACCAAATGATGAGTCACGGTGTCCCGATCTTCCGATAGGTTCGATTGGTTCGGCTGTGAGGACGTTGACGCTTGAGGCTTTCACAGCCGATCGCCACCTCGCATTCGCACACCCGCACACTACTACAAAACAGCAATAGCAGATACTCATCGCTGCATTTGCCCAAAGGAGCTCCAGTCATCTTTATACTGCGCCTTTGAATGCTTGGGAATCGTCCGTGATATGTCCTCATCGCGCATTTGTTCTTACACAACCGCTGAGTACTTCGCGCACGCGTTCGTAATATGAACCGCCTCGATGATGAGATATCACGCACGCCCATATTTCAATCGCTCGGAAGTATCACGCACGTTGGTAATATGAACCGCCTCGTGAGAGGACGCTTATCGCGACGGTTTGGAAATAAACCGCTCAGGAAATATCGCGCACGGTTCAATTTGAGAATCGTCGCATTATACTAGTATCACGACGGTTTATTAAATAACCGCTGGTGATAGTATTATCGCACGGTTCCCATAGAGCCGCTCCGCGATATCCCGCGCGATGTGTCTTCACCATCGCACAACCGTCTTCTTCGCCTCGCACGCCGACGATACATACGCTGCCTCTTCGCCTCACGCGCGCCACTCCTAATTCTTGATATAAGACTAATAATCACCAAGATTAAATCCTCCCATCGCTTCGCTCTCACGGTTTTGAGTACGCCAATCGCCAAGGTTAGCATGCAGAGCAAAGCGCACCAAGGCGAGGAGGTCGTCGATCGCCGCATTTCACGTCGCCGCCGACATCGCCGCGTGGCCGCGAGCTCTCACCATGGAGGACCTATGCACTACGATTAACGTGACGTTTATGTTCACATACCATTTACATACTACTATTTATTCTAACATCTTGAATGTATGTACGATAGTTGCAAGACTCTGCATATTGTAAAGGTCCAAAGAACGCGTGGAGGCGTGGCGCTGGAGCGAGAGGAGGCGGCGAAGTGGCAGGACAACGAAGCGCCACTCGCCGCCAGCAACCACCTGGCCGCCAAGAACCCGGGCTTGTTTCATCGCCGCCCCGCTTGTCTCGCGCTTCAAGACATACAGCCGCGCCTCATGTTCCTGAACGGCGCCGCGGCCGGCCACAAGCCGTGGCCTCACGTGTCGGCTCCCTCCTCTCACACGCGCCACGCAGACGCGCGACGCTGGGAAGCACTACATCAGCCGCGCCGAGGACGAGCCGACCGCGCGGGTGCGACCAAGACCAACCGGGAGTGCAGGGTGCGAGGCTCGCCGACATGGTCCAGTGCGCGCGTGGGGAAGGCCGCCACCGGGCCGTGTGGCGCTGCCGAGGATGGCCACCGTGCACAGCATTGGCCGCGTGTGGAAGGGTGACGACACGCTGCCTTCGCAGCGGACGCATCGCAGATTAGGCATGAGTATACTCGCTTTTTGCAAAGGTGTTAGACTATTTGCCATAAAATTTTAGTTTTTAGGTTTCTAGAAAGGTGGTGTACCGATTATTTTCCAAATGAAATGAATTTTTAATGCACTAAAATATACGGTCCACAAGGACAGAGCGATTACACCCACGTTGACATCAAAATATACGCATTTACATATTACAAGTTCATAACACATGATGTTATGGACTAAATTAATTACAATGGAGTAATTTCTTAATTAAAATATAGTCCTTCACGATGATCGACGCGCATATAGCTAGCTTCTCCGGGTTCTTTTCCGCCCATGCCGCCTCCAAAGGAGGCAACTCACAAATTGATTGTATTCTTCCTCGCCCACTACATTCTCAACTCCGACAATCCTTCTTTTCCATGAAGAACTACGGACACTTACTTTAAGCCGGTCTGGTTACATAGAAGACTTGAACAACTTGGTTAGCCAAGACGAATGGTTCGCCTTTGTATCCGACACATCGAGGTCCACGGTAGTGACGCCGCATTTGTCGCATCTTCACATGCGGGAGATGGACCAACGGCACCGTAAATAGGGGATTTGAAAAGCACGAATCGAGCTCCCATATCTCCTCTATTTGCCCATAGTACGAGCTCCTCACTTATCGGTATCGAATGCATCTATGCGACACCGCCGCTCGATCGTACTTTCCTATCCTCGAGTGCGTGATAAAATGTGTACCCATTTATGTCGTGATCCTGCCATGTGACAATTGTAAATTGTGCCCTTTGCCAACCATAGCAACAGATCATCACTTGATGACCTCTCCATACATGATTCGACCTTTACCCATTCGTTGAACCGACGGTTGTGTTCTCGTGATCCAAACCTCCGACTGTCCGATTCCGTTGGCGCACTCATGTGTTTGTGCTCACGATGTACGGGGAACAATATGTGTTGTAAGACCGTGAAATGGGCTTGAGCGCATGATCCGCATCGGAGTGATTGATTTCCTTCCGATGGTCCCGATACCATCCAAATTTCTCATGACGCAGATAGGCACACCCATCGGCCCACCGAGCCATGTAGTCGTCGACCAGAACTCAACGACCTCTTCTGTTGCATAACCTTCGATGATGCTGCCCTCCGGTCGAGATCGACCTCCACGTAGGACTTGAGAATTCTATATACCTCTCGAACGGGTACATATGACGTGAGGAACACAGACCGCATATCTTTATCTCTTTCACAAGATGAACAATGAGATGGACCATATATCGTAAAAATGACGGAGGGAAATACATCTCAAGTTGACATAGAGTCGCCACCACTCTACCAGAGAGCATCTAGTCCTTCGGATCGATGACCTTCCGAGCAATTGTTGAAGAAATAACACCCTCAAGATTGCCACTGACCTTGTTCGCAAGATACCCCATTGCAACAGAAGCATTTGTGTCATCAAAGACATGACAATCATGAGACTTCATACCAATTAATTCAAATTTGTATAGAAACAAGTTTAATGTTAGCGAGTAACCGTGATGGGACTTTGACACCATGCAAGCTTTGGCACATTCATTTCTCCGCCTTGACATAGTGTAGCAAGCGGTGGAAGGTATGTTCGCCCTTTATCGGTTCTTTCTTGCAACTTACCCTTATGTTCATATCAACCAAGCCGCTACGTGGCAACACATCCTTTGTTTTGCTACTAATGTTCAAGAAGAGACCAATCAAGCTTTCACACACATTCTTCTCCACGCATGACGTCATGCGCTGATTTAACTTCTAAGTGCTCCCTACAAGCAAGTCCTAAAAATTGACCGCTTCTTCCAGATGTTCTTCCGACGGTTTTTAATTTACATCCTTCCTAGCACAACATGGATATCCTTAACCATATCATAGACCCTTCCACTAAAAGCCCTTGAGCCGAACTCGCCCTCCTTATTTCCGCGAATTGTTTTTTCATCTTGCGTATGGGTGACTTCGAAGGAACCCACGGTGACGCATACGCTTTGCGCGAGTTGTTCAAAATACACACTCCGTAGCATCTAAGCGCAGGATGCTGGCCCTTTCGCATCAAGCCCGATGCTACCAAGGGCAAGGTGGAAAATCATTGATAGTGCAGTAACAACATGACGCGTAAAGAGAAGTTCTCTCGCTGCACGCATCCCATACTTGTACCTTCTCGCTCCACAAAGGTCACAAGATCATCCAAGAATGGTGCAGGTACACATCAATATCGCTCCTGTGTTGCTTCGCCCTGGATAAGTAGTGACATCAAAATGTACTTCCACTTTATACACAACCAAGGAGGAAGGTTGTACAGCACAGGTTCACGGCCATGTGATATGTCGGTTGCTCATGTTACCAAAGGATTCATTCCATTCACTCAACCCTAACCTTATGTTCTGCCCGCACCAACTCTTTGAAGGTCCGATCGGTTTCTCCATCGCGAGTAATCACAGTGGTGTCTTAGTTTTCCATCTTTCTTACGCTCCGAGTGCCAACGCAGAATCTTGCCTCCTTTCTTCGCTCAGAAATAAACGCTTCAAACGCGGGATCGCTGCAGATACCACAACACCCTTAGCAGGAGGTCCTTGCTTCACCTTAGTAGTATTCTACGCTTGTATCGGATGCTTTGCACACGGGACATACATGCAAGTCTGCATACTTTACGATACAGATACAATCGTTTCGGACATGCATGTATTCTTTCTACTTCCATCCCAATGGACAAAGAAACTTCTTGGCTTGGTAGGTGGTGGGCAACACGCTTCTCCCGAAGAATGTCCGCTAGGAGACCTAACAACGCCGTGAAACTCTTTGTCGCACAACCATTGCTCGCTTCACTTTCAGCACTAGTTACCATGACAACCTTGTGTATTCCGCCAGTAAACAAAGGTTTCAGTCCTCCATTAAGCGCCGAATTTACAAAACTCTCACTGTAGTTCCTGATCGTGGTAGCATCGATCCAGATTGTCATCGCATTTACCTATCGCCATCAAAAACACACCACATCCAAGATATCGCTGACTTCCTCGCCGATGTCATCATTATTAACTTCCAGATAATCGCTTCTTCACCGTGGATCGTCCAACATGTATACTCTTTTTGAAACCCTTCGAATTCATTGTACCTAATCTGTGACAGAGTTGCAAGAAATATCTATGGTACCTCGTCTGTGTCTAACTATTGAATTATTGAATATTATGTGCGACAAGAGATCAATAGAGATCAATGAAGGGCTGGGAGGTGCACACCTCGCGCTTGACAAGCAACGAGCTGGCCGACGCGCAAGGGATGGACTCGCCGCTCCGTCACCGGATGCCCGACCTCGACCCCGGCGCCCCTCCCGTTGCTGTAGTCGTCGCCAAGTGGTACTGCCCGTTCATGTTCGTCAGCGAAGGGGGCCAGCGGCTCAAGGACCAGGTTCGGCGGTGCATGTTCTACGAGATGACGCTGGAGCAGAGCTGGGAGGAGATCTACAGCCGCCACAATCCTAACGGCCGGGAGAGCACACGGGAGGTCGCGGTGAGCGCGACGGTGCACCGGTCAAAGGCGCTGCTGAACGGCAAAGACGCGGTGCAAGAAGGCGGCCCCCAGGCGGTGGACGGGGTGATGTGGTTCCGACCGGCGGCGAGCTCAGCGGCGGCCGGAGAGCTGGGCCTGAGCGTGGTGCTGTGGGAGAGGATGAGGTGGGAGCTGGAGAGGGGAGGATGGATCGGCAATGGCGACGTGGAGAGGATTGAGAGGGTGGAGAGGTCCGAAGGGCTGGCCGTTGGGTGGGAGAAGTCACTACTACAGAAAATCTCATCACAGATGGTTCAGAACCGTCATCACAGATGGTTTCCAACCGTCTGTGTAAAAATACGTCTGTGATAACAGGCGGTTATCACAGACGGTTTTTGAGCCGTCTGTGATAAAAGTTATGATAAAATCAGAGAGTAAGGAAAATTTGAAGCCATGGTAAAATCAGAGAGAAAAATTCTAAGCCATGGTAAAATCAGAGAGTAAAGAAAATTCTAAGCCATGGTAAAATCAGAGAGTAAGGAAAATTTTAGGTCATGGTAAAATCAAAATCACAGACGGTTGTTAATCCCAACCGTGCAGCGATGAGCTACTATCAGCGGCGGTTGGTATCACGAACCGTTTGTGAAGTATCATAAACGGTTCGTTATACTAACCGCTCGTGATGAAGTGTTCTCATCATAGAGCGGCTCCTTCTACCAACCGTGCAGCGAAGTATCACGAGCGGTTGCTAGAAGGAGCCGTGCATGATGAACACTATCCTGACGGTTCTTATTATGAGCAAATCGTGAATATCATGACGATTGGTAATAAGAAGAAATGCGTGATGAGAGCACTATCACGAGCGGTTCTAAAGGATCCGTCAGTATAAGTTCAACCTGACGGCTCCTTTGGGCAAATGCGCTGATGGCGTCGATATGACATGTTTTGTAGTAGTGAGTTCGGTTGCTACGTGCTGGTGGAGAGGTTCGTGCTCAGGAGGATGGTGTAACATCTCCAATTTTCATTAGTGAGAATTAGTATGCATCTTATCAGCATGCTTGACATTTTGGAAACATTTGCATAAATTATTGCAGTTGGAAAATTTAAATCAAAGATCAAACATATACTTCGAATTCAAACTCCAAATAAAAACAACAACAAAAACATTTGATCATCATCTGAAAATAATTTATTCAAATACTAGAATAATTATCATGATTTAATAAAATTTTTCCCAAATTTTGGGAACAAAATTCAACCCTCAGAAAATTTAAAACACGAATCAATGAACTACCCTAAGTTTGAATTTAAATTATGCACATTATATTATGAAAAGTGGTATTTAATAATTTTCCCCAACACTAGGATGTTCCAGGAACCCCTGTGATTTATTTCACATTTTTAGGATTTCTATTTCTATTTATTAAGCCTTGGTCAAACTTGAATCAATAAAATTCAAAACCGATCAAACTGTCTTGTTCAGCCGACCGCACTGCACCTTGACTCGAGTCCACCCAGCCGCTCCGTCTTGTTTAAGGCCAGGACCGCCTCATCGCTTTTCATGCCGTATTGGCCGAGCGGCCGGGCCGCTGTCGAGAACCTTCTCCTTCTCGGGCGGCGAGCCGCGAGCGTGGGCGCCACGCGCGCGTGAGCTCTGGCTCTCCGTTTTTGCGTGACGCGCCGCCCTCCTCGACCTATCTCCGAGCCTCTCTGTTTAATGCCGTTGCTAATCCGTCCGTGTCCACCCCTTATCTTCCCCTCTTTCCCCCACTAGAGCTCATTCCTCCTCTCAGCAACCGAGGAGGAAGAAGCTGGTTTTGGTGTTTTTCTTGGGTAAAATCCGTGCCTCAAGGTTCCTTAGCTTCTAAGTTCCTTGCCATCCCCATTTTTCCTAATGCGCGACTTTGTTTCCGTTTGTAGCTCTCGGAACGCCGCCGTGCTCTCGGAAGCTCTCGAGCGTGCACTAAAAACCGCCGGGTGACATAGCCGTGCAAACTTCATCTCCAGTAAGTTCCTACCTCTTTCTAGCGCGTCATCTTGTGTCCTTTAACCCAACATTTCTTTCCCCTCAACCCATTTGCTCAATGATTCACAGGAACATCCAGATTTTGAAGATCCCTAATTGTGTGTGAAAACCCTTTTCTCGATCTTTTGCCGAACCGGTGAGCCATCCTCCAATAGCTTGTGATGAGCGCCATCTCTATGACCTTTCTTAGCTATCCGACCACCCTTGTCCTTCCATTTTGCCCGGGTGCCCCCTCGCGTGGAGCTCGTCGCCGCCATCGCCATTGCCGTGGGCAACCCACCACAAGCTCCTCAGGCCCTCTCCATCCCTCTTTGGTAGCTTCATGGAACCTCTAGGAAGCTTATGCTTGCTAGTTTACTCATTGTGTCGTCGGGTCATTCTTGCCTCGTTGGGGTAAGCTCGCCGCTGGCGTTGCGCCGCCGCTTCTGGCCGTCCCAGCTCGGTCGACGGTACTCCTATCTCGCATGGCCCTCGAGGACCAGTTCACAGCCTTGCCGCGCGCCAGGACCACCTCGCGGCGAGGCGCGAAGCGATATCACGGCCGCGCCTCCTGCATTGTCGGCGCGTCAGAGCAAAGCGTGGCGGTTAGATTAGGAGAAACCAAGGTTAATTAGCGAAAATGTGCTTAGATTATGTTATAATTGATTTAGAAGGCTAATGAGTCTCTGACATGTGGGCCTTATGGCTGGTTTAGTGATTGTGTAAAATTTTGAAATACGTTTTCTCTTCTGGCAAAACGTATTTCTTGTATACTTAGACGGAGTATACGTGTTCTTGTTTAGAAACGTATTGAGAAAAATACGCCTTGATCCATTTGAGGTCGGACCAGAGCCCTTGTTGACCGGTCAAACCCTTGACCCCGGTCTGCTATCGATCTCTAAGGCTAGCTGCACTCAGTATAAAAGGATTTAATTACTTTAGAAATCCGAAAGAATTAGTTATACACGAAAATATGAATTAACTTATAAAATCCATATCTAATTCTAATCAACTCCAAATTGAATGAAACCATACAGTAATTTTAATTTTTAATGAACTTTATGTTAAAATTGGTTTCAAACATACCTCTGTAGCAGAGAGTATTATTTTGGAAATTTACCCTTTAAAACTATTATTTTACATTAGAAAAAGGCTGATAACTTTAAAAATTCATAAATAATTCTTGGAAACTCCAAAATGAGTGAAACTAGTTGTGTTAATTTTCATTTTAAATGAACCTTATTGTAAAATTAGTTTCCAGCTTGTCACTATCCCAGAAGGTATATTTTGTGGAAATATATCCCAAAATGAATTACTTTTACATTATAAACTGCTATTAACTTTAGAAATTCATAACTAAAATCATGAAAACTCCAATTAAGGCAAACTCAACTGTTTTGAACTTGTAATAATATAGCCTATTTATCCATGTAATCCATGTACTCGTGACTGCTCTACAAATTTTCATCTCATAATTAAATTATCCGAATGAAGGCGTATTAAAATCTGAAATTCAAACCGCCATAACTTTCGCATACTAAATCCAAATGGAATGAATCTTTCACCTAAATTCATATAAAATCATAATCTACCTACTGAATAAATTTCATACATTTTTGAGCATGTTGAATTTCTGGCTTTATTTGATATTTATTGCATTATCGCTTTTTCACTAGGTTTTCGACGATAACTATATATTCGTGAGATTATTATGAGTATAACCTGAGGTTGAACAAGTGGTACTGGCACAGGTGCGAGCACCCTCCTCTTGATCATATTGCTCCCAGTGGTTTTTAAATGTTTTGTGTGAGTTTTATTATTCGCAATTGCATGCTATTTTGAAATGTATGTTTATAGGTAGAAGTAGTTAATATCCTAATTGCTGCATTAGCCCTCCTTTGGATGTTGATTACCCCTTTATCCTTGAATGACTAAGGTTATATGTTATATGGGTTTGTTTGCTAGTTTGTAGAACGATGCTTAGCCATGCTAGTAGTTGTAGCCGAGAGCGGTTGGTGGAGCTAGTCCATCGGCCAGTGAATTGAATTGAATTCTAGTGAACTTTGAGGACTTTATGGATTGGATTATGATGGATTTGAGGGATGTTTCCAGATCTTCGCATCTGGGGTTTGTGGACATGTTGGGCATGTGTTTTATGTTCTTAACTTGGACGGGTGTAGAGTGATCATGAAATATTGTTGTTGTTGTTATTATGGAATTGTGTAGCCCGTCGAGTGTTTAAGGACCGATGCGTGGTGTGATGAACCAAGTCTTACGTGCAACCACGCGCCGGGTTAATGGCGAAGGCTTGGCTTAATAATTTGTTGTGTGTTAGCTATCAAAACACAATGGGATTGACAATTGTTATTGTTATATATTTAATTGTTCTTTTGTCAATCTTGTGGGGGCATATTAAATTTTTGCCTTACTTGCCCTTAAGGGTCTCTTGTTTGTTAAGGGACTTACTTACATGGGGTTCACACGTGGTGCAGGCGCTTAGTGCGCTATGGGATTACATTCTCGGGTGGTTTGATAGTTAGGACATGACATTGTAACAGCCTCGTTATGATATCTTAGTCACACTCCTTCGGAAGAGTGCATGGCGACAGTATAAGGTATTCATATCGTGTGGGTAAAAGTTGTACAACTCTGCGAGTAACTAAATCTATTCGAATAGCCTCGTCCTAGGTTATGGACAACACTTGTGGGAAGCGAGCCTGATTAGCTTTTGGGTAATTAAGTTTGGGTTATGGTTGGAATTGTTATGTCATTATGTTAGTTTATTCAAATCTGAAATGATACCATGAACGCGTAGTTCGCGCGTTAATTTTTTTTTGTTGAGGAATGATTTGTGCCACGAATGAGATGTTCGTGTGTTGATTATACTTGGAGATTATACCTTTATTGATCATTACTTACTATCTTAAAATGTTTTCTAAATGTTTTACAAATGGCAAGTTAGAATCTTTTATCTATATGCAAAACTTGCTTTATGCTTGACTTGTGTAGTAGCCTTCCTTTGATACTTACATGCATCTTTATTTCTTTTGAAAGTCTCATGAGTACAACTCGTACTCTAACGGTGTCTATTTGTTCGGTGAGAACAGCCAGGTGCAACGGTTTTAACTCCAGTTGGTTGCTTGTGGGATTGTGGGCATACCAACTCGGTTATTCCCTTTTTATTTTAAGTTTATGTTCCGCTGCAATTTATTTGTGTTATTTAGAATTGGCCGATCGGCCCTCTTTTGCAATCTTGTACTTTAAGGTGCTATTTAAAGATGTTGTAATTGATTCTTTTATTATTATACATTGTGTATGGATGTGATTGCAATGTTGTGTACTAGGATATGTGCATGTTGTACTTGATCCTTGGGAGCTAGCATGTGACATATATCCGGGTCACTCGGAATCGTGTTAGATCTCCGCGTTAAGTGTTGCGTTTACGGTGTAATCACTTAGCTTGATACGGATCCGATCTCGGGAGTCCCCACAGATGGATGGCGACGTGGCACTGACCTATGAATTCAAGTACACCAACAAGATTAGAGCCACATGGGTATGAGGAAAAGACGTAATTGAACTATTTGTTCTTCTCTAATTAAGACAGTGTCTCACTAGCTAGCAAAAATGTGCTATATTGCACATTTGCACTTTCAAGTTTCAAATGATTTCGTCGACAAGCGGGTAAAACGGGTGAATAAATTTTGAAATCCACAATCACCTGTGATGTAAAGCAATTCAGAGCGTAAAATCATCATCCCCACCTGGCCCAAGCGCAACTACCTAGCTAGCTTCTGAGAGGAAATCTCAGCCACCATTTCACCAGATGTTACATACTGAAAATTCCCTAAAACCCATAAAACAGCATTGTTCACAAGCTAGTGCCTCTGAGCCTCTCGATTGATATCTGAACGCTTTCCCCGGCAAGGCGCCCGCTACCAAGTTGTCTTGAATCCACTGAAAGCTGCGTAAAAATAGTGCACTACTCAGAGGATGGCCAAATAAAACGACCTGCCGCCGTGCGATCAGAGCAACCAGAGGGCGCAACACTTGATCCTGCAGTGCCCGTTTTCTAAACAAGTCTGGCACATGTTATCTGTTAGTTTTCCAAAGATCATTGAACGAGACTTCTTTGAAGACGTCCGCAGTTCATCTTCCTCACGCCCCCACTCATGATACATGCCTGCTGGAACATATGGAAGGAGATGAATAGAAGAATCTTGGATCATATATGTGTTGTCTTTGTAGTGGCTATTTGGTAATTTTGTAAGCAAAGTCTATGATGACGGAGACATATTCCGTTTATCCATTTTTTATTTCAATAATGTAAACATTTTTAATATTTCTGTTGGACCAAAGAGGCGACTAGAAGGGGGTTGAAGAGGCACTACACAAAGATGATTTCTTTAAAATCTTTTGCCTCAAGGCGTTTCTGTTCTTTCACTCCAATAGCTATAAGGAGCTATGAAAATCAGAGATAATCATTCAATAAGAACCAGGCAACAAAAGGATCAAAACTCGCTGAAATCCCCACTGATCGGTCAGACTGGTGAATAGTAAAATCAGCACAGAGACTGAATTTCAGTAGTACATCGAAATCGCAAATTGATCCAACTTTTGATCCACAACTCCACACTTCACGAGACTTCAAACACACCTTCTCTAGGATGTTAGGAATCTATTCCAATCAAAGATCATGAAAATCATTGCTAAAGTTCCGACCTTCTTCCGTTTGAGTAAATGTTGCTCCAAAACCGGCCAAAAATCTGAACGGTGATTGAGATAATTTTGTGGGAGGATTCAATCCAAGATGGCTAAGGATAGTCTCCCATACATCCTAGCACCCTCAATCATAGGAAGAATCAAGCCAAAAGCTCTTAAGAACAAAACTCATAAAATCACCCTTTCTTTCAACAAAACAGGGCAAAAACAAACTTAGATCCAAAATTTTGCTTGTGGGTGGTATGATCATCAAGATGAGTTTAGATCATATCCACACATCCCAGCAAGCAAGATCACAATAAGATTCCAAATAAAAACCTAAGAGACACTAAAAATCCCAAAGGCTTCAAAGAGAGAACAAGAATAAGATAGAACTCATCTTGGGGCAAATCTTGCATGGATTGATTAGAGAGATTGTATCTTTACACCACTCCACTATAGATGACAAAAGCTCAACACGAGCACTCAATCAATCCATCTCTCATGAACCCTAACCTCTCCACTTTCACCTCATATCCTAAATCACAAATTAGGGTTTCCATATCTGAGGGTTGGGAGGTGCACAACCAGCACCATCCTTTTATAGTGGAGGCAAGCTTCTAGAGACATACCAAATGGGCACCGTTAAGCCCACACACAATGGGTTTGAACTGCGTCGCTTGATGCAACGTCGCACCGAACCGTCATGCTCGGTCATCATCCATGTGTCCCACACTACTACACACAGCCTCATCACGAGCGGTTCGAGCGGTCATCGCAGGCGATTCGAAGCGTGCTACGTGTTCCCTCGTCTGTGATAAGCTGCGGTTATCACGAGCGGTTAAACTATCCGTCTGTGATAAGTCACAACACGAGCGGTTCTAATTATAAAACCGTCGTGATATCTAATTATCACAGGCGGCTCTATCAAGAACCGTCATTATAGGCGCATATCACGACGGCTCTATTCGAACCGTCTATGATATACACATATCGAGGCGGTTATCATTATATAAATGCATGATATACACATATCGAGGCGGTTCGTAAATAGAACCGTCGTGATAAAAGGATATCTCGAACGGTTATATTTACGAACCGTCGGGATACGTGTATATCACAGACGGTTATATAATAGAGCCGTGCGGGATTATACATATCACGAGCGGTTTGATTGATAAGCAAATGCGTGATAGTTATTTCGACATAACTATTTTTAAAAAATTTGGCTAGCCTCGGGATTGCTAGCCATGCCCTCTGAAAATAAGCGAGCGAAAATAGATACATCACGAGATATCAATCGTTGACAACCCAAAGTGATCATTGTCATACAAGCGAACATATATCAAATACGATCAAACATTGTAATATCAACTCGTTGAAAATATTGTCATACAACCCAAAGTGACAACCCAAAGTTTACCATTTAATCACAACTATTCAAAGTGAATTTCAACTATATCAAATATATTAATTGTTTCAAGGTCGTTGGTAGTGAAACTCTCAGTTGGCAATGATATCCGTCGTGATGAAGGTGCGAGCCTCCCTCGAACATCAAGATCTCTTTACGAGCAGTGAATCTAAATCTATATTCAAAACCTACAAACAAGAGTAAAGTGTTACATATATATATTTAAATTTATAATTAGCCATTATTGCGATATTGACCAACCTCGGGATCAAACAACCTAGCACTCATGAGAATGCATATGATGGCAAGCGTAGAATGCACATTCTTACGCTTTTCTTTGGCGGCCTGAAAAATAGAATTACATATATAGGTATAGTCGATTCGAGGCGCATTATTACAGTATGATATAGGATTATTGTGTTGTAGCATGTGCGGAAATCGCGTCCTGTGATTAAGTGTGGCGTTCGTTCCTTGTATAGCCCTCCTCGGCAATATAGGAGATGAGCGACCTACATGTTTCAAAAAGTTAACCTCGGCCATTTCAAGCGAAGGAAGACTACAATAGAGTTATGTATGGAGGAAATGAGCACACTGTCGACTACTTCTTGCACAAGGGTGAAGTCGTGGCCTTTTTTCATTAGGGAATCAAGGTATAGTACAGATTCCTCTTTGGTATAATGACTAGAAGGATCGGTGATGCCTACTCATGTATGTCGCTATAGTCATTAAACCTAAGTTCATCTGCGTATAAAGTACAAATGAAATTTGTATAGCAAGTAGTGAAGCACTTACTTACGGTTGTAGGGCACCATTATGTAGTCCACGTAGTTTTGAGCAAGCAATCCTGCGTTATGTATTTCGGCGTGGATCGTGCGCCAAGATGGTTTGCTCGGAGACCACGTGTGGGTCGAAACCCACCGGTTCTTTCAATCGCGAGGCGGTTTTAATCATGTATCTATACATAAGCAATGAGTTGTTATATTCGTGAATGCGTGAATGTAGAACTTGATTGTACACACTTACGATGTCGGCATCGTAGAAGTGAGGCATCGAGGGCTTTGAGGTTGAATAGGTCGAACAAGTCGTCGAAGCCCACGATGAAGAAGCGGCTCGTGGAGAAATAGTCCTCCGTGTATCGCGGTGATTCCATCAGCGCACCCTTTCTCTTTGGTCTTCTTCAAGTACCGGCTATGCAAACTCGACAACCTAATCCAGCGTAGGCTATCGTGCTCGTCGCCAGCGGACTTGAAAGAGTATTTCTTAGGGTTAGGAGGCGGAGCGCCTTAATGTTCTTCTATTTCGATTTGTCTGAGCGACTTGCGCGCTGCGTCTTCCTCTGTCGACGACTCGGGAAGCGTCTGGCGTGCGCTTTTTTTGTTCGTTCGGTGTCTTCTCCAGGAACCGATGGCGGGCCACGAGCGAAGGTTGAGGTGCGATCATGGAGGGTCTGTTGGAGAGACATGGTGGTGTCGAGTGGTTGGGGTAGAGTCATCAAAGGTTGAGGCGACCTGCGAGGTCGGGGCGATGTCCTTCAAAAGTTGAATTGGAGGGCATGGTGGGTGTGGAGATGGTTGGGGTGGAGTCATCGAAGGTTGGCGACGCTGCGAGTCGAGCGATGTCCTTCTTTGCCCCGAATAAAGCGTGCAGGGCATCCCCTAGTGTTATGATTTCGTTGTTGAGGCGAATCTCGGCGGGGCGGCCTAAAATTATCATGTACCATGTCCACTGGACCTGGCGTAACCTGCGCCACACAGGCACCGTCTTTGCACTATCCCTTCATTGCATGGATACACCACCCCCTTGACCTCAATAGACATCCCAACCATCCTCACTTGGGTGTGCGGTCGTCGGCTCCTACAAAGCGATACGCAATTAGCTAAGGCGTCCTATAGGTCTATCTTTGGAGCATTCGAGAGATGTACATTACCTTGATGTCGTCGATAGGTAATTGGACATCATCGTGTTCACAATTTTGCGTGGGCGGCGCTACTCCGATGTTGAGGAGGCGCCTACCAAAACAACGGGGCGACTGCGGCCAGTTGTTGAGGTAGTAGTTGATTCACTTGGTCCTGCAATCTTGCTATCTTTTCTTCAAATTTTGCGATAAGCACCGTTCTCTTCCTTCAAATTTTGAAGTAAGCACATGTTCCAACAACGTGTCGTACTCGGCCTTGGATCTCTTCACTGCTCCTATCGTGCGATGAGTGATGCAGAATCCATCCCTCCAAGATCGTTAACCCTTTGCCTCGCGTGCGACCAGGTGCTCCTTGTTTCCGGGGCGTAGTTAGTATATCCTTCTCACATGCCTTGGAAGGAGCCTTGAAACATGCGGAACTCAATTCTTGCTGCAAGAGGTCATCATGTTATTATATACATTATGAAGTTATAGACTTATTAACAACTAGGTAGTTCGAAGACATTTACCACGGTTGGCCACATCCGTCTGTAGGGTTTGTGAAAGAGATTTCGCGAAGGCGTGGCGATGCCCTCGCTCTTAACCGGGAGAGGCGGCTGATGCGTGATCTCGGCAAATGGCCTTGTTTCGTTCGCGTCCTCCGCGCCCATTGCGCGGTTTTACCAGCGTACCAGTGGTGCGAGTTTGTGGGGTGAGTGTTAAGTGTGCGGAGAGCCTTGTGCGTCGCACTTTCCTCAAGAAATTCGGCGTCGTCTTCATTTGCACAAGGCGTCCCATATATCCGCGACAAGAATTTATACGCCGTGAAGGCGTTCGACCGTGTTCACGTACCTTGTGACAAGCACGCTCTTGAAGGTCCTCCCGCCTTTCCGATCGAGAACGCGCTTTGTCGTTCCACGCGCCAGTCTGCCGGTGGGAAAGTGAACGATTTTAAAACCGTCCCACGGTGGCTTCTCGAACATCCGACACGGTGTCGGCTCGGTGTGGTGATGGGGACCCGTTCCCTTCAAGTATCCGCACAAGGTTCGGAATCTCGCGCTGCTTGGGGACTCACGGGGATCCATTGGCATTGACCTCGTGGCGGTCATTATGCTGGAGGAATTCTCGATGTTCCTATGCCATCTCGCGTACGTACCACTTTCCTCGGAGATCGGGCGGCGAAGATGGTGCGGGCGTCATGTAAACACTTGCTATCTATATATGCGAAGCAATATCGTAAGCTCTAAGCGACCAGATTCAAGCGGTTACTCAACTTAACGAAAATGATGCACAAGCGTATAATATATAAGAAGGATTGATGGTAGTTTGTGCTCTCGAAGAGAGTTGCAAAGAACAAGTCTTTGCCATCTCAATCCTATTGTCTATACTCTTCATTAAATGAATATGATAGTATAAATTCAAACTATGAGCTCTAAACAATACTTTGCTTAAGCGTCAAATGATCTCAAGCATTGCAGAAAATGATCTCTTAACTATCACATTCAATCTCATTATATAAGAAAAGTTCATCACGAGCGAACAGAACAAAGCCCACGATCAATTTGAGTTCACATTATCAAAGACTATCAAAGTCACATCACGGAGGGTTCGTCAATACAATAGAGCTCATGAATGAACTAACGATATATCAAATTGACGGATGCATTCAACCGTGCGTGATAACTAGCATTCAACGAAAGTAACAAATTAACAGTATATGAAATTGTGGTAGCAAGTAATTTGTACAATAGAGCTCAGAATCAACTAACTATCACATTCAATCTCGGTATAAGCAGAGTTCATCACGAGCATGTCAACAAAGCCCCTGATCAATTTGCGGATCTTTAGGAATACTCACGAGAGGATGCGCACAACAACTCACGGTGCAGGAGGAGGCGGTGCGGGGAGGAGGCCGGCGGGGAGGAGGAGAGCGCGGGAGGAGGCGGGCACGGGGAGGAGGGCGGCGGGAGGAGGCGGTGCACGAGAGAGGAGGCCGAGCACGGGGAGGAGGCGGTGCGAGAGGAGGGCGACACGGGGAGGCGCGTCGGCGGAGGCGGCGTCGTCGATGAAGGCGGCGGCGTCGGGTCTTCGGCCGAGGAGGTGAGCAGGCGAACCCTAGAGAGCGAGAGGCGCGAGAGCCTAAGAAGCGCGGAGGCGAAGTGGCGAGTAAAGCAAAACCTAAGTGCGCCTTTTGATAAAAAGAATATCACGAGCGGCTCTATTAATGAACGAAATGCGAGATATCATCAATATCACGAGCGGCTCTATTTAAGCACCGTGCGCGATAATATCCGAGCGGTTTGCTTAAAGAACCGTATGAGATATCCTCAATATCACAGACGGTTCTTTGGCACCGTGCGGCGATGTGAGATATCTCGACGATTTCTTTAAGCAAACCGTCTGTGATATTATCGAGCGGTGCTTAAATAAGCCGTCTGTGATATTGATGATATCTCGACGGTTCATTAATAAGCCGTCTGTGATAATATATCGCTGAGCGGATCCATTATAGAGCCGTGCATGCTATGGATCTCATTCCCTTCATCTCCCGCGAGTGTCTCTTCGTCTCTGCTCGGCTTTTATATAAATAGACAACCCTTATCAAAGGGATTTCTCACAGCTCCTTGATCATCCCTCTCTCTCCACAAATTCCAAATGGCTTCCTCTCTCGTCCGGTATGTGGCCTACATTTTGGTTGTGTACTCGCACCTCTCGATCGCAACTTTGGCCCAAGCTGCGAACAAGGCGTCCGTTCGCAATGCAATCCGTTATGAGACCCTCCCATCTACCGGAGACCATACGGCGCTCATCGGTCGATTGGGCTCCTCCTCCAACAGACCGATGCGAGGCTCTCGGCATCCGCGAGTAAACACTACTACAAAGCGAGCAATAGCAGACACCTCATCACGAGCGGTTCCAAAGGAGCGTGCGTGTTGAACTTTCTCTGACGGTTCCCTTTGGAACCGTCGAGGCTGTCGTCGTGATATGTCCTCATCACGAGGCGGTTCTTATTACCAACCGTTTGTGATACTTCACAAGCGGTTCGTAATATGACCGTGCGTGATGAGGACATATCACGGGCGGTTCATATTACCAACCGTCGTAAGTATCACGGGCGGTTGTAATATAAACGTGCTGTGATGAGCACTATATCACGAGCGGTTTGAAATAAAACCGTCTGTGAAATATCACGAGCGGTTCAGTGAACACATGCGTAATATACTAGTATCACGAGCGGCTCTATTAAATAACCGTCGGTGATATTATTATCACGAGCGGTTCCCCTATAAATGCGTCTGTGATATCGCTCCGCGCGATGTGTATCTTCACCATCGCTGGCGTCTCTTCGTCTCGCGCGCCGAAGCGATACATGCGTCTCTTCGTCTCACGTGCGATTACTCATAATTCTTGATATAAGGCGGAATAATCACGAAGATTAAACTCCTCCCATCGCTCTTCGTCTCACGGTTTTGATCGTCAATCGCCAAGGTTAGCATGCGAGCGATCGGGCGGCACCAAGGCGAGAGGTCGGTGATCGCGCTCTTTCTCACGATGTGCGTCGTCGACATCGTCGCGTGTGACGCGAGCTCTCCTCAGCCCATGGAGGACCTATGCGGCCTACGATTAACGTCGTACATCTTTATGTCTACAATATCGTCGTACATACTACTATTTATTCTAACATCTTGAATGTATATGCGTATAGTTGTGAGGCCTTGTACAAGGTGTCAAGGCAGCGCCGTGGGGAGGCGCGTGGCTGCTGAAGCGAAGGAGGCGATGAAGTGGCGGGACAACGGCGCTACCTCGCCGTCGTCAACCCACGGCGCCGCGACGCAACCAGAGCTTGTTTCATCGTCGGCCTCGGGCTTGTCTTGCGCCCCAAGACATGCGGCGCGGCCTCATGTTCCTTGAGCGGGCGGCCATGGCGGCCACAAGGCGCGGCCTCGTGCTCGGTCTCCTCCTCTACGGTAGGCGAGGCGGCGTTGGGAAGCACTACATCGGCCGGTCGAGGCGGCGAGCCGGCGGCGGTGCGAGCGGCCAAGACCAGCCGGGAGTGCGAGCGGTGCAGAGGCTCGCCGCGGACATAGTCGAGCGGCGGCGTGGGGAAGAAGGCCGACCCTTTGGGCGGGTGTGAATTGTCGGAGGATGGCCACGGTGCACGAGCATTGGGCTGCGGTGTGGAAGGGTGGAACATTGCGAGGATTAGGCATGAGTATACGGTTTCTTTGCAAAGGTGTTAGACTATTTGCCATAAAATTTTAGTTTTTAGGTTTCTAGAAATATGGTGCGGTGGACTATTTTCCAAATGAAATGAATTTTAATGCACCAAAATATACGGTCCACAAGGGCGGGGCGATTACAATTCACGTTGACATCAAAATATCGTCGACATATTACAAGTTCATAACACATGATGTTATGGAATAAATTAATTACAATGGAGTAATTTCTTAATTAAAATATAGTCCTTCACGATGATCGTGCGCATATAGCTAGCTTCCTCATTGAGTTCTTCCTCGAGCGATGCGTCTCGAAAGGAGGCAACTCGTCAAATTGATTGTATTCTTCCTCGTCCACTACATTCTCAACTCCGACAATCCTTCTTTTTCCATGAAGAACTACGTGGCGCTTCTTATTTGCGGGTCGGTTACATAGAAGACTTGAACAACTTAGTTGCTTGATGCGAATGGTTCGTCTTTGTATCCGACACGATCGAGGTCCACGGTAGTGGCGCGTGCTTGTCGACCTTCACATGTGGGAGATGGACCATGGCACCGAAATAGGGGATCTTGAAAAGCACGTGATCGAGCTCCCATATCTCCTCTATTTGCCCATAATGCGAGCTCCTCGGCCCATCGATCTTGAATGCATCTATCACGGACACACGCGATTACGGGTATGCTCTTCCTATCTGAATTTGCCGTATAAAATGTGTACCCATTTATGTCGTATCCTTGCCATGTGACAATTGTAAATTGTGGCCCTTTTGCCAACCATAGCGGCGTATCATCACTTGATGACCTCCAGTCATGATTCGCACCTTTACCCATTCGTTGAGCCGGCGGTTGTGCTCTCGTGATCCAAACCTCCGGCCGAGTGCGGATTACGTTGGCGTACCATGTCTTTGTGCTCGTCGATGTCACGGGGGCGGTTGGGTCATGTGTTGCAAGACCGTGAAATGGGCTTGGCGTGCGTATCGGATCGGGGTGATTGATTTCCTTCGATGGTCGATACCATCGGCCTTCCCTCATGGCGAGATAGAGGCACACCTATCGGTTCCACGAGCCATGTAGTCGGCGCGAGAACTCAATGACCTCTTCGGTTGCATAACCTTCGATGATCTTGCCCTCCGGTCGAGATCGATTCCGTGCGTAGGACTTGAGAATTCCCATATACCTCTCGAGCGGGTACATATGGCGTAGGAACACAGGACCGCATATCTTTATCTCTTTCACAAGATGAACAATGAGATGGACCATAATATCGAAAAATGACGGAGAAATACATCTCAAGTTGACATAGAGTCGTCACCACCTCGGCTGTAGAGCATCTAGTCGCCGGGATCGATGACCTTCGAGCAATTAAGTTGAAGAAATAACACGACCTCAAGATTGCCACTCGGACCTTGTTGGCAAGATACCCCTAATTACAGCGAGAAGCATTTGTGTCATCGACACATGACAATCATGAGACTTCATACCAATTAATTTCAAATCTTACATAGAAACAAGTTTCTTAATGTTAGCGGAGTAACGAGACGGGACTTTGACACCATGCAAGCTTTGGCACAATTCATTTCTCGGCCTTGGACATAGTGTAGCAAGGTGGTGGAAGGTATGTTAAATCCTTTATCGGTCTCTTTCGGTGCTAACTCGGTCCTTATGTTCATATCAACCAAGTCGCGTCGTGCGTTAACACCATCCTTTGTTTTGCCACTAATGTTGATGAGAGACCAATCAAGCTTTCACATACATTCTTCTCCACGTGCATGGCGTCGATCGATGTGAACTTCTAAGTGCTCCCAATAAGGCAAGTCCCAAAAATTGACCGCTTCTTCGGATGTTCTTGGCGGGTTTTAATTTACATCCCTTCCCAAGCACAACATGGATATCATAACCATATCATAGACCTCTTTCCCTCTAAAAGCCCTTGGAGCTGGCTGTCCTCCTTATTTCCGTCGAATTGTTTTTCATCTTGCGGTATGGGTGACTCACAGGAAGGAACCTACGGTGGCATATATACGATTTTGCGCGAGTTGTTCGACCATACACTCTCCGTAGCATCTAAGCGATGCGAGACGGGCTTTGGCTCCTTTAAATCTTTGGCTTAAACGAGTTACCAAGGCGGGAAAATCATTGATAGTGCGAGAACAACATGGCCAGCGTAAAGAAGTTCTCTCGTTTATCGCATCCCATACTTGTACCCTTCGTTCCACGGTGTCACAAGATCATCGATAATGGTGCTAGGTACACATCAATATCGTTCCCAGGTTGCTTGGCCCTTGGATAAGTAGTGACATCAAAATGTACTTCCGCTTCATACGACCAAGGAGGAAGGTTGTACATACATAGGTTCACGGGCCATGTGCTATGTCGGTACGCTCATGTTACGAAAAGATTCATTCCATCTGTACTCAACCCTAACCTTATGTTCCTCGGTTCCTTTTGAACTCTTTGAAGAGTCGATCGAAGTTTCTCCACTGCGTAGAATCGGCGGGGTGTCTTAGTTTTCCATCTTTCTTACGCTCCTCAGAGTGCCAGCGCGGCAATCTTGCCTCCTTCGGTTCGCAAATAGCGCTTCAAGCGTGGGATCTGAGCGAGATACCACAACACCTTAGCGAGAGGTCCTTGCTTCACCTTAGTAGTATTCTTACGCTTGTATCGGGATGCTTTGCTGCAGGACATACATGCAAATCTGCATACTCTTTGATCACAGGATACAATCGTTCGGACATGCATGTATTCTTTCTACTTCCATTCCCAATGGACAAAGAACCTTCTTGGCTTGGTAGGTGGTCTTTGGGCAACACGTTTCCCTCGGAAGAATGTCAGCTAGGAGACCTAACTGCGCCAGTGAAACTCTTGTCGGACCAACCATTGCTCGCCTTCAATTTCAGCGGTTCAAATGCGGTTGACAATCTTGTGTATTCGGCTTGCGGCCGAGGAACAAAGGTTTCCCGAGTCCTCCATTAAGCGCTCGAATTTACAAAACTCTCTCTTTGTAGTTTCATACGCATCGCGTAGCATCGATCGAGTTGTCATCGTCGACCTATCGTCATCAAAAACACGATCCACATCCGGCATATCGTTGAATTCCTCGTCGATGTCATCATTATTAACTTCTGTATAATCTGCTCTTCACGTGTTGGTCCAACATGTATACCCTTTTTGAAACCCCGAATCAAGTGCCCTACGATCTGCGCGGGTTGTTAAAAATCTTGATTATCGCAATCAATGCATGGGCCGATACATAAATTCTATCCTTATTCAGCATATCCTCCTCCGCGGCTCTTTTAAAAGCAATCACGCCATTAATGTACTCTTCACTCACAGTTCGCACCGTACATCGATTCGGTCCATCGCTACACATGTAACAATTAGTAGTGTTAAATTATATTAATAAGCTGCAAATCGTTACTCCTCCTATTAGCACAAATCGTTACTCCTCCTATTAAGCAAATATAAAGAGTTAAAGATCGTTACCCTCGGAGCTCACGTGAAAATTCCTAATATCATGAGATTCCTCACTGTCCTTCTCCTTGAGGCCAATGAGCAGGGCAAGAGAGCCACAGATCGAAATACACGACTTATCCACTCACAAAAACACTCATTCACAACACCCAAACCGAGAGCTACAAAGCCTCACAAAGCAAGCATGCATGCAAGCCAAATGACCATAAGTTGCTAGGGCAACCACAACCAAGAACAAGGCAAGCCAAATAAACAAGCCTCCTACGGCCAACACAGCAAAGCTTCTCAAGCCCCTCTATTCCAAAGAAGAGATCGGGCGGCGCTAGGCGAGGAGCCTCTGCCGGGTCTTTATATTTATAGGGGTGAAATATCACGAGCGGTTCTTATTTCCAAATGCGTGATACGAGTATATCCTGACGGTTCTACACAAACAAATGCATGTTGAACTTTTTCATAAACGGCTCCATGTGGAACGTGCGTGATATACTCAATATCACGAGCGGTTATACTTATTAAACCGTCGTGATATGGAGAATATCACGACGGTTCCACATGGAAGCCGTCGTGATGGTCAACCTGAGCGGTTAGTGAGAAAAGCAAATGCATGATAATATATTATCACAGAGCGGTTCTTTATTCAAATGCGTGATAGCATCTGATTTGCCCGATAATAATTAGATGATAAAAAGACCATATCATCACAGAGCGATAAAAAGACCATATCATCAATGACAAAAAGACCATATTTACATCACGCAGACGGACAATAGGCGGCCTTATCGTTTTACATCACGACGATAAAAAAGGATGAGAGATCCTATCTTAGTCTTCAAATCTTAAATGCGCATTCTCGTCGGCCGGTGGGGCGGGATCACCATTGTCTCACCGCGCCTCCACAGTGACCTTGCACGCTCAATTTCCTCTTGTAGATGTTCGGACTCCGTAATCAAGTCCCATATAGCCCGAGGCCATCAACCTGGTCTCCACAGTCTCGGCTAAGCGGACCCGCTCTCTGCAATGTCGATGTCGTCCTCGACTCTGCAGAGCTGCATCCTCGGTGCGGACCAAAGAGTTCCATAGGACAATCTCCACGGCGAGGTTTACTCGCCGGATCTTTGGAGAGCCTCGCTGCAGTCTGTTGGAGGAGGCTCCAATCGGCCGATGGCGCCGTTATGGTCTCCGGTAGATGGGAGGGTCTACAGCAGTTGCATTGCGAGCGGACGCCTTGTTCGCGACTTGGGCGAGTTGCGATCGAGAGGTGCGAGTACACAACAAAATGTAGGCGATCTGGTGGGGCGAGAGAAGCCATTTGGAATTTGTGGAGAGAGGGATGATCAAGGAGCCGTGAAATCCCTTTGATAAGGTTGTCTATTTATATAAAAGTTGGAAGCGAGAGAGCGAAGAGACACTTTGCGCGGAGATGAAGGAATGAGATCCATAACGAGCGGCTCTATAATGGATCAAATGCGTGATATATTATCCGACGGCTCTATTAAAGAACAAATGCGAGATATCATCAATATCCTGACGGCTCTATTTAAGCACGTGCGTGATAATATCATGAGCGGTTTGCTTAAGAAACGTGCGAGATATCCTCAATATCACGAGCGGTGCCATTCAGAAGCGTGCGTGATATTGAGAATATCTCGAGCGGTTCTTTAAACAAACGTCTGTGATATTATCACGACGGTGCTTAAATAAAGCGCGTCTGTGATATGATGATATCTCGAGCGATTCATTAATAACGCGTCGTGATATTCTTTATCAAAAGCGCACCTAGGGTTTTGCTCTTTACTCGTCGCCGTCTCCGCGCCCCTTAGGCTCGCGCGCTCTCTCGGCTCCTCTAGGGTTCGCCGTTCACCTCCCCGTCCGTAAGACCGCGCCGCCGCCTTCATCGGCAGCGCTGCCTCGCCTCGGCGCGCGGCCTCCTCCCGTGTCGGCCTCCTCCCTGCTGCCGGCCTCCTCCCGTGTCGGCCTCCTCCTCTGCCGGCCTCCTCCCGCGCCGTCCTCCTCCCGTGTCGGCCTCCTCCCGCGCCTCTCCCTCCTCCCGCGTCGGCCTCCTCCCTGCACCGGCCTCCTCCTTGCCAGTGAGTTGTTGTGCGGCATCCTCTGTGAGTATTCCTAAAGATCGGCAAATTGATCGGTGGGCTTTGTTGACATGCTCTGTGATGAACTCTGTCTTATCGAGATTGAATGTGATAGTTAGTTGATTCTTGAGCTCTATTGTACAAATTACTTACTCTTGTCAATTTCATATCTTTATTAATTTGTTACTTCGGTTGAATGCTAGTTATCACAGACGGTTGAATGCATCAGTCAATTTGATATCTTGTTAGTTCATTCATGAGCTCTATTGTATTGGTGAACCCTACGTGATGTGACTTTGATAGTCTTTGATAATGTGGCTGAAATTGATCGAGTGGGCTTTGTTACAGTTAGCTCTGTGATGAACTTTTCTCTTATCTTGAGATTGAATGTTTTAAGAGATCATTTTGATATGATTGAGATCATTTGTGATTAAGCAAAGTATTGTTTAGAGCTCATAGTTTGAATTTATACTATCATATTCATTTAATGAAGAGTATAGACAATAGGATTGAGATGGCAAAGACTTGTTCTTTGCAACTCTCCTTACGAGCACAAACTACCATCAATCCTTCTTTATATATTATACGTTTGTGCATCATTTTGGTTAAGTTGAGTAAATGCTTGAATCAGTCGATTAGAGCTTACGCATATTGCCGTGCATATATAGATAGCAAGTAGCGACATGGCGTCGCACCATCTTCGCGCCGTGCGGATCTCAGGAAAGTGAGTGCGTCGCGAGATGGCGAGAGGAACATCGAGAATTCCTCGGGCATAATGGCCGTCACGGAGGTCAATGCCAATGGGATCTGTGAGTCCCCCAAGCGCGGCGAGATCCAGAACCTTGTGCGGGATACTTGGAAGAGCGGGTCCCCATCACCACCTGGCAGTGGGACAACGTGTCGGATGTTGGAGAAGCGGTGTGGGGCGAAGTTTTAAAATCGTTCACTTTCGGCCGCGGACACTGCGCGCGTGGAGCAGCGAGCGTTGCTCTCGATCGGAAAAGCGTGGAGGACCTTCAGAGCGTGCTTGTCACAAGATGCGTGAACGCGGGTGACGCCCTTCACGGCGTATAAATTCTTGTCGCGGGATATATGGGGCGCCTTTGTGCAAATGAAGGCGGGCGAATTTCGTGAGAAAGTCGGCGCACAAGGCTCTCAGGACATAACACTCACCCCACAAACTTCGGCACGGCTGAGTGCAGCGAGGTAAAACAGCGCAATGGGCGGCGGAGGGCCTTGAAGCGAAACAAGGCCATTTCTGAGATCACGGACAGCGCTCTCTCACTGGTTAGGCGAGGGCATCGATTCGTCTTGGCGAAATCTCTTTCTAAACCCGAGGCCGGGATGTGCCAACCGTGTGGTAAATGTCTTGAACTACCTAGTTGTTAATAAGTCTATAACTTCATAATGTATATAATAACATGATGACCTCTTGCGGCAGAATTGAGTTCCGCATGTTCGAAGGCTCCTTCCAAGCGAGCGAGGGAGAAGGATATACTAACTACGGTCTGAAACAAGGAGCACCGGGTCATACCAGCGAGCAAAGGGTTAACGTATCTTGGAGGATGGATTCCCGGGCGACTCTTTGCGTATAGGAGCGAGGAAGAGATCCAAGGCGAGTGCGACACGGTGTTGGAACATGTGCTTACTTCAAAATTTGAAGGAAGAGAAGCGGGTGCTTCTTGCAAAATTTGAAGAAAAGATAGCAAGATTGCGGGACCAAGTGAATCAACTACTACTCCTCAACAACGATCGCGAGCCGCCCGTTGTTTTGGTGGCGATCCTCCTCAACATCGGATGGCGTCGCGTCCGCATAAAGTGTGAACACGATGATGTCCAATTACCTATCGGCGACATCAAGGTAATGTACATCTCGGAATGCTCCAAAGATAGACCTATAGGGCCTTAGCTAATTGCGTATCGTTTTGTAGGAGCCGGCCTTTGCACACTCCAAGTGAGGATGGTTGGGATGTCTATTGAGGTGGGCGGGGTGGTGTATCCATGCAATGAAGGGATAGTGCGACCGCGGTGCCCGGTGGCGGAGGTTACGCCGAGTCGGTGGACATGGTACATGATAATTTTAGGGCCGTCCGCTGGAGATTCGCCGACGGCGAAATCATAACACTAGGGGATGCCCTGCAGTTTTATTCGGTGGCCAAAGAAGGACATCGCCTGGACCTGCGGTGCGCCTCAACCGATGACTCCACCCCAACCATCTCCACCCGACCATGCCCCTCCAATTCAACTTTTGAAGGACATCGTCACGGACCTGCGATGCCGCCTCAACCTTTGATGACTCTACCCCAACCACCTCGACACGACCATGTCTCTCAACGGGACCCTCCATGGCGCACCTCAACCGCCGCGAAGCCCGCCTCATCGGTTCCGTGGAAGACGCGAGCGAACAAAAAAAGCGTGCCGCCATATCGGTTCGAGTGCGTCGGCGGGAGGAAGGGCGTGGCGCGCCGTCGTTGAACAAATCGAAATCGAAGAACATTAAGGCGCTTCGCCTCTAACCTAAGAAATACTCTTTCGAGTCCGTTGGCGGCGAGCGCGGTATTAGCCTCGTTGGATTAGGTTGTCGAGTTTGCATAGTGGTACTTGAAGAAGACCAAAGAAAGAGTGCGATGGAATCACCGTCGGATACGGAGGACTATTTCCTCCGCGAGCGCCCCCTTCGCCGTGGGCCGGCGACTTGTTCGACCTATTCAACCTCAAAGCCCTCGATGCCTCACTTCTCGATCTTTGGACTTTGTAAGTGTGTACAATCAAGTTCTACATTCACGTACATTCACGTAATATAACAACTCATTGCTTATGTATAGATACATGATTAAAACTGCGGCGATTGAAAGAACGGTGGGTTTCCTCGACCCTGCGTGGTCTCTGAGCAAACCATCTTGGCGGACACATCCTCGTCGAGAAATACATAACGGCGGGATTGCTTGCTCAAAACTCGTGGACTACATAATGGTGCCCTACAACGAGTAAGTGCTTCACTACTTGTTATACAAATTTCATTTGTACTTTATCTGTGATATGAACTTAGGTTTAATGACTATAGCGACATACATGAGTAGGCATCAACTGGATCCTTCTAGTCATTATACCAAGAGGAATCGGTACTATACCTTGATTCCCTAATGAAAAAGGCCACGACTTCACCCTTGTGCAAGAAGTAGTCGACAGGTGTGCTCATTTCCTCCATACATAACTCTATTGTAGTCTTCCTTCGTTTGAAATGGCGAGGTTAACTTTTTGGAAACATGTAGGTCGTTCATCTCCTATATTGCCGAGGAGGGCTATACAGAGAACGACGCCACACTTAATCACGGGGCGATTTCGGTGCGTGCTACAACACAATAATCCTATATCATACCGTAATAATGCGTCTCGAAGCGACTATACCTTTATATGTAATTCTATTTTTAGATGCCGCGACAAAAGCGAGAAGAATGTGCATTCTCGTTTGCCATCATATGCGATTCTCATGAGTGCTAGGTTGCGGATCGAGGTTGGTCAATCTATAATAATTGCTAATTATAAATTTAAATATATATGTGTAACACTTTACTCTTGTTTGTAGGTTTGAATATAGATTTAGATTCACTCGTTCGAAAGAGATCTCGGATGTTAGAGGAGGCTCTGCACCTTCATCACGGCGGATATCATTGCGACCAGCGGAGAGTTTCACTCTTGAGCGACCTTGAAACAATTAATATATTTGATATAGTTGAAATTCACTTTGAATAGTTGTGATTCAATGGTAAACTTTGGGTTGTCACTTTGGGTTGTATGACAATATTTTACGAGCGAGTTGATATTACAATGTTTGTTGTATTTGATATATGTTCGTTTGTATGACAATGATCACTTTGGGTTGTCAGCGATTGATATCGTGATGTATCTATTTTACTGCTTATTTTGAAGGGCATGGCTAGCAATCACGAGGCTAGCGAAATTTTTAAAAAATAGTTATCTTGAAATAACTATCACGAGCGGTTTATCAATCAAGCAAATGCGTGATATATATAATCGACGGCTCTATTATATAAAAATGCATGATATATACGTATCCCGAGCGGTTCGTAAATATAACCGTACGAGATATCCTTTTATCACGAGCGGTTCTATTTACGAACCGTGCAGGATATGTGTATTATCACGAGCGGTTATATAATGGTAACCATGCAGGATATGTATATCATAGGCGGTTACGTAAATAGAGCAAATGCGTGATATGCGTCTATATGACGGTTCTTGAATAGGCGTGCGCGATAATGATATATCGAGCGGTTTTATAATTAGAAGCAAATGCGTGTTATGACTTTATCACGAGCGGATGTTTAAATGCGTGATAACGCAACTATCGCAGGCGTATAAAAACACGAGCGGTTGGGCAATGCGCGGTAACTGACCGAGCAAATGCAGTGATGAGGTGTGTGTAGTAGTGAAACCTGCGTCGTGGAGATTGTCCTATGGAACTCTTTGGTCGCACGAGAGATGCGGCCAGTCGAGGGCGACATCGACATTGCGGGAGAAGCGGGTCCGCCTAGCGAGGCGTGGAGACCGGGGTTGATGGCCTCACGGGCTATATGGGACTTGATTACGGTCAGAACATCTACAAGAAATTGGCGTGCAAGGTCACGGTGGGGCGTTTGGTGAGGCGATCGGTGATCCGCTCCCACGAAGCCGGCGAGAATGCGTCTGAAGATTTGAAGACTAAGATAGGATCGCTCATCCTTTTTATAAATGCGTGATGTAAAAGCGATAAGGCGATCTATTATGCATGCGTGATGTAAATATGGTCTTTTTATGCGTGATGATATGGTCTTTTTATAAATGCGTGATGATATGGTCTTTTTATCATCTAATTATTCTTGGGCAAATCCGTGCGTTATCACGAGCGGTTGAATAAAGAAGCAAATGCGTGATAATATACTCATCACGAGCGGTTCCTCTCACTAGCCGTGCGTGTTGACCATCACGAGACGGCTCCATGTGGGCCGTGCATGATATCCTCCATATCGCGAGCGGTTAATAAGTATAGCACGTGCGTGATATTGATATATCAGAGCGGTTCCACATGGAGCCGTCTATGAAATTCAACACGGGCGGTTTGTGTAGAACCGCGTGCGTGATATACTAAATATCCGAGCGGTTGGAAATAAGAGCAAATGCGTGATATTTCACCTATAAATATAAAGACAGGCAGAGGCCCCCTTTAGCGCCTCGATCTCTTCTTTGGAATAGAGGGCTTGAGAAGCTTTTGCTCTGTGTTGGTGTAGGAGGCTTGTTTATTTGGCTTGCCTTGTTCTTGGTTGTGGGTTGCCCTAGCAACTTATGGTCATTGGTTTGCATGCATGCTTGCTTTGTGAGGCTTTGGTGGTAGCTCTCGGTTTGGGTGTTGTGAATGAGTGTTTTTGTGAGTGGGATAAGGTGGTGTATTTATTGTGGCTCTCTTGCCACTGTTCATTGGCTTTGAAGGAAGGGCGGTGAGGAATCTCGCGGGATATTAGGAATTTAAGTCGTGAGCTCCGAGGGTAACGATCTTTAACTCTTTATATTTGCTTAATAGGAGGAGTAGCGTATTTGCGGTTAATAGGAGGAATGCGTATTTGCGGTTTATTAATATAATTTAACACTACTAATTGTTACATGTGTAGCGTAGATGGACGAAAGCGTGTATGCAGTGCGAACCGTGTGAGTGAAAGTACATTAATGGCGTGATTGCTTTTAAAGAGCAGCGGAGCGGGATATCTTGAATAAGGGATAGAATTTATGTCTTGTCCATGCATTGATTGCGATAATCGAAGATTTTTAACAACCAGCGCGGATCGTAGGGCACTTGATTGAAGGGTTTCAAAAAGGTATACATGTTGGACGATCCACGGTGAAGAAGCGATTATCGGGAAGTTAATAATGATGACATCGGCGAGAAGTCAGCGATATGCGGATGTGGTTTGTGTTTTTGATGGCGATAGGTCGTGCGATGACAATCGGATCGGATGCTACGCGATGCGAAGAAACTCTGATGAGAGAGTTTTGTAAATTCGGCGCTTAATGGAGGACTGAAACCTTTGTTCCTGGCGCAAGGCGGAATACACAAGATTGTCAACGTACTTGAGCTGCTGAAATTGAAGGCGAGCAATGGTTGGTCAGACAAGAGTTTCACGGCGTTGTTAGGTCTCTAGCGGACATTCTTAGGAGAAGCGTGTTGCCCGGCACCACCTACCAAGCCAAGAAGGTTCTTTGTCCATTGGGAATGGAAGTAGAAAGAATACATGCATGTCCGAGACGATTGTATCTGTATCGTAAAGAGTATGCGAGACTTGCATGTATGTCCGTGTGCAAAGCATCCGATACAAGCGTAAGAATACTACTAAGGTGAAGCAAGGACCTCCTGCTAAGGTGTTGTGGTATCACTGTGATCCCACGTTTGAAGCGTTTATTTGCGAACGAAGGAGGCAAGATTGCTGCGTTGGCACTCGGAGGCGTAAGAAAGATGGAAAACTAAGACACCCTGCTGATTCTGCGCGGTGGAGAAACCGATCGGACCTTCAAAGAGTTCGGTGCGGGCAGGAACATAAGGTTAGGGTTGAGTGCGGATGGAATGAATCCTTTGGTAACATGAGCAGCGACATAGCACATGGCGTGAACCTATGTATGTACAACCTTCCTCCTTGGTGTGTATGAAGCGGAAGTACATTTTGATGTCACTACTTATCCAAGGGCGAAGCAACACAGGAGCGATATTGATGTGTACCTAGCACCATTCTTTGGATGATCTTGTGACCTTTGTGGAGCGAAGGGGTACAAGTATGGGATGCGTACAAGCGAGAGAACTTCTCTTTCTGGCGTCATGTTGTTACGCACTATCAATGATTTTCCTGCCCTTGGTAACTTTGTCGGGCTTGATGCGAAAGGGCAAAACTGTCCCTTTGCTTAGATGCTACGGAGTGTATGGTTTGAACAACTCGCGCAAAGCGTGTATATGCGTCACGTAGGTTCCTTCGAGTCACCCATACCGCAAGATGAAAAAACAATTCGCGGAAATAAGGAGGGCGATTCGGCTCAAGGGCTTTTAGAGGAAAGAGGTCTATGATATGGTTAAGGATATCCATGTTGTGCTTGGGAAGGATGTAAATTAAAAACCGTCGGAAGAACATCGGAAGAAGCGGTCAATTTTTGGGACTTGCCTTATTGGGAGCACTTAGAAGTTCGTCACTGCATCGACGTCATGCGTGGAGAAGAATGTATGTGAAAGCTTGATTGGTCTCTTCTTGAACATTAGTGGCAAAACAAAGGATGGTGTTAACATGCAGCGCGACTTGGTTGATATGAACATAAGGACCGAGTTAGCACGAAAGAGACCGATAAGGGCGAACATACCTTCCACCGACTTGCTACACTATGTCCAAGGCGAGAGAAATGAATTGTGCCAAAGCTTGCATGGTGTCAAAGTCCGTCTGGTTACTCGCTAACATTAAACTTGTTTCTATGCAAGATTTGAAATTAATTGGTATGAAGTCTCATGATTGTCATGTCTTGATGACACAAATGCTTCTGTTGCAATTAGGGTATCTTGCGAACAAGGTCAGTGGCAATCTTGAGGTGTGTTATTTCTTCAACAATTGCTCGGAAGGTCATCGATCGAAGGACTAGATGCTCTGGGCCGAGGTGGTGGCGACTCTATGTCAACTTGAGATGTATTTCCCTCCGTCATTTTCGATATTATGGTCCATCTCATTGTTCATCTTGTGAAAGAGATAAAGATATGCGGTCTGTGTTCCTCGTCATATGTACCGTTCGAGAGGTATATGGGAATTCTCAAGTCCTCGTGCGGAATCGATCTCGGCAGGAGGAGCAGCATCATCGAAGGTTATGCAGCGAAGAGGTCATTGAGTTCTGCGTCGACTACATGGCTCGAGTGGGAACGATAGGTGTGCCTCTATCTCGTCATGAGGAAAATTTGGATGGTATCGGGACCATCGGAAGGAAATCAATCACTCCCGATCTGGATCGTGCGCTCAAGCCCATTTCACGGTCTTGCAACACATGACCAAGCGTCCCGTACATCGAGCGAGCACAAAGACATGAGTGCGCAGCAGAATCGGACCGGTCGGAGGTTTGGATCACGAGAGAACACAACCGTCGGTTCAGCGAATGGGTAAAGGTGCGAATCATGGTGGGAGGTCATCAAGTGATGATCTGGCTGCTATGGTTGGCAAAGGGCCACAATTTACAATTGTCACATGGCAAGATCGACATAAATGGGTACACATTTTATCGGCGGCTCGGGATAGGAAAACCTGATCCGGAGCTGCGGTGTCGCATAGATGCATTCGATGCCGATGGTGAGGAGCTCGTACTATGGGCAAATAGAGGAGATATGGGAGCTCGACTACGTGCTTTTCAAGATCCCCTATTTGGTGCCGTTGGGTCCATCTCCACATGTGAAGGTCGACAAATGCGGCGTCACTCAAGTGGACCTCGATCGTGTCGGATACAAAGGCGAACCATTACGTCTTGGCTAACCAAGTTGTTCAAGTCTTCTATGTAACAGACAGGCAAATAAGAAGCGTCACGTAGTTCTTCATGGAAAAGAAGGATTGTCGGAGTTGAGAATGTAGTGGGCGAGGAAGAATACAATCAATTTGACGAGTTGCCTCCTTTCGGAGGCGGCATCGGGCTCGAGGAAGAACCAGTGAGGAAGCTAGCTATATGCGCGTCGATCATCGTGAAGGACTATATTTTAATTAGAAATTACTCCATTGTAATTAATTTATTCCATAACATCATGTGTTATGAACTTGTAATATATAAATGCGTATATTTTGATGTCAGCGTGGAATTATAATCGCTCTGTCCTTGTGGACCGTATATTTTGGTGCATTAAAAATTCATTTCATTTGGAAAATAGTCATTTGCACCACCTTTCTAGAAACCTAAAAACTAAAATTTTATGGCAAATAGTCTAACACCTTTGCAAAAAGCGGTATACTCATGCCTAATCCTGCGATCGTCAACTGCGAGAAGGCGGCGTGGTCGTCCCACCCTTCCACCGCGACCAATGCTCGTGCCGGTGGCCATCCTCAGCAGCGCCCACACGGCCCGATGGCGACCTTCTTCCCCACGCGCGCTGGACCATGTCATGGCGAGCCTCAAGCACCACTTTGCCTCCCGGTTGGTCTTGGCGTCGCACCGCCGCCGGTCGGCTCGTCCTCGACTTTGGCGATGTAGTGCTTCCCAGCGTCGCGCGTCTCGTCGGTGTGTGAGAGAGATGCGAAACACGTGAGCGCGGCCTTGTGGCGGCCATGGCGCCGTTCAGGAACATGAGGCGTGTTGCATGTCTTGGGCGCGAACAAGCCGAGGCGGCGATGAAACAAGCCCCGGGTTGCGGCGGCAGGTGGTTGGCGGCGGCAGTGGCGCTCGTTGTCACGCCACTTCATCGCCTCCTCGCTCGGCGCCACGCGCCTCCCCAGCGCGCGTTCGCTTGGACACCTTGTACAAGGCCTTACAACTATCGTACATACATTCAAGATGTTAGAATAAATAGTAGTATGTGCGTGCGTATATTGTAGACATAAAGATGTCGTCGTTAATCGTAGGCTGCATAGGTCCTCCATGGGTGAGAGAGCTCGAGGCCACCTGGTAAGCGATGTCGGCGGCGACATCGTGAAAAAAGCGGCGATCACGACCTCCTCGCCTTGGTGTGGCTTTGGCTGCTCTGCATGCTAACCTTGGCGATTGGCGTACTCAAAACCGTGAGGCGAAGCGATGGGAGGAGTTTAATCTTGGTGATTATTAGTCTTATATCAAGAATTAGGAGTGGCGCACGTGAGGCGAAGAGGCGCATGTATCGTCGGCGTGCGAAGCGAAAAAGGCGGTTGTGCGATGGTGAAGAGACACATCGCGGGAAGCGGATATCACGAGCGGCTCTATATAGGGCAAATGCGTGATAATAATATCGCAAGCGGTTATTTAATAGGCCGTGCGTGATACTAGTATATTACTGAGCGGTTCTCAAATTGAACGTGCGTGATATTTCCTGACGGTTTTATTTCCAAGCCGTGCGTGATAAAGCGTCCTCATCACGGGCGGTTCATATTACCAAGCGTGCGTGATACTTCCGACGGTTCGTAATATGAGCGTCGTGATATGTCTCATCACGAGGCGGGTCATAATACGAACCGTGCGTGAAGTATCACTAAGCGGTTGGTAATAGAGCAAATGCGTGATGAGGACATATCCTGAGCGGTTCCCGAGCGGTTCAAGGGAACCGTGCGTATAAGATTCAACACGAGGCGGCTCCTTTGGAACAAATGCAGCGATGAGTAATCTGCTATTGCTGTTTTGTAGTAGTGCCATGACTTCTCGCCAAGCCTCTCATGTGTTGAGATCCCACCAAACCGTCCTAGCTTGCGGGGACCAAGTAACTTGGTGCACCACATGTCTCACCATGATTGCACGGCTTCCTTGGCCGTTCGGGACCTCGGCTCCTCCACGAGCCTAGTTCGGACTTCAACTCCTCCACGAGTCTAGCCTAGTCCACTTTGCGTTGCTGTCATGTTCATCGCTTTGTGGCCTACGCTCCGGTTCTGATCTTCTTGGCTTGTAACCACCTCGCTAGCCTCGGTCATCTTTTGGCACCACCTAGATCGTTTTGGACCTCGGTTCTCCTAACCTAATCGATCTAGTCCGCCTCACCATGACCTAGCTACGGTATTCTACAACCATCATAAAAGCAAATATATGGTCTTTTTGTAAATGCGTGATGATATGGTCTTTTTATCATCTAATTATTCTGGCAAATCAAAATGCGCTATCACGAGACGGTTGAATAAAAACAAATGCGTGATAATATACTCATCACGAGCCAGTTCCTCTCACTAGCAAATGCCTGTTGACCATCCTGACGGCTCCATGTGACGCCGTGCGTGATATCCTCCATATCCTGAGCGGTTAATAAGTATAACCGTGCGCGATATTGGTATATCACGACGGTTTCACATGGGCCATCATGAAGTTCAACCTGAGACGGTTTGTGTAAAGCGAAATGCGTGATATACTACATATCATGAGCGGTTGGAAATAAGAAATGCTGTGATATTTCACCCTATAAATATAAAGACCATGAGGCCCCACCTAGCGCCTCGATCTCTTCTTTGGAATAGAGGGCTTGAGAAGCTTTTGCTCTGTGTTGGTAGTAGGAGGCTTGTTTATTTGGCTTGCCTTGTTCTTGGTTGTGGGTTGCCCTAGCAACTTATGGTCATTGGCTTGCATGCATGCTTGGTTTGTGAGGCTTTGGTGGTAGCTCTCGGTTTGGGTGTTGTGAATGAGTGTTTTTGTGAGTGGGATAAGTATGGTGTATTTATTGTGGCTCTCTTGCCTGTTCATTGGCACGAAGGGAGAGCGGTGAGAATCTCATGGGATATTAGGAATTTTAGTCGTGAGCTCAGAGAGTAACGATCTTTAACTCTTTATATTTGCTTAATAGGAGGTATGCATGTATTTGCGATTAATAGGAGAGTAGCGTGTTTGCAGTTTATTAATATAATTTAACACTACTAATTGTTACATGTGTAGCGTAGATGGACCAGCGGATTATGCAGTGCGAACAGTGTGATGAAGAAGTACATTAATGGCGTGATTGCTTTTAAGAACGCGGGCGGGATATCTTGAATAAGGATAGAATTTATCTTGTCCATGCATTGATTGCGATAATCGAAGATTTTTAACAAGGCCGTGAATCGTAGGGCACTTGATTGAAGGAGTTTCAAAAAGGGTATACATGTTGGACCGATCCACGGTGAAGAAGCGATTATCACGGGGAAGTTAATAATGATGACGCTCGGCGAGAAGTCAGCGATATGGGATGTGGTTGTTTTTGATGGCGATAGGTAAATGCGATGACAATCACGGATCGGATGCTACGATGCGATGAAGAAAACTACTGGTGAGAAGTTTTGTAAATTCGGCGCTTAATGGAGGACTCGGAAACCTTTGTTCCCAGGTGCCGCGGAATACACAAGATTGTCAGCCGTGCTTGAAGCTGCTTTGAAAGTGAAGGCGAGCAATGGTTGGTCAGAGCAAAGTTTCACGGCGTTGTTAGGTCTCCTAGCGGACATTCTTAGGAGAAGCGTGTTGCCCGCACCACCTACCAAGCCAAGAAGGTTCTTTGTCCATTGGGAATGGAAGTAGAAAGAATACATGCATGTAGAAGCGATTGTATCACGTATCGTAAAGTATATCGGACTTGCATGTATGTCAGATGTGCAAAGCATCCGATACAAGCGTAAGAATACTACTAAGGTGAAGCAAGGACCTCCTGCAAGGTGTTGTGGTATCTGCTGTGATCCCGTTTGAAGGCGTTTATTTGCGAGCGAAAGGAGGCAAGATTGCTGCGTTGGCACTCGGAGGCGTAAGAAAGATGGAAAACTAAGACACCTGCGATTCGCGGTGGAGAAACTTCGATCGGACCTTCAAGAGTTGATTGCGGGCAGGAACATAAGGTTAGGGTTGAGTACTGGATGGAATGAATCCTTTCGGTAACATGAAGCGTGAGCATAGCACATGGCAGTGAACCTATGTATGTACAACCTTCCTCCTTGGGCGTATGAAGGCGGAAGTACATTTTGATGTCACTTATCCAGGGAAAGAAACAGCACAGGAGCGATATTGATGTGTACCTAGCACCATTCTTTGGATGATCTTGTGACCTTTGTGGAGCGAAGGGTACAAGTATGGGATGCGTACAAGCGAGAGAACTTCTCTTTCTGCGTCATGTTGTTACTGCTCTATCAATGATTTTCACGCCCTTGGTAACACAGCCAAGACTTGATGCGAAAAGAGCCAAGCACATCACACTTGCCTTAGATGCTACGGAGAGTGTATGGCTGAACAACTTCGCATGCAAGCTGTATATGCGTCACCGTGAGTTCCTTCCCAGTCACCCATACATCGCAAGATGAAAAAACAATTCGGCGGAAATAAGGAGGGCGATTCGGCTCAAGGGCTTTTAGAGAAAGAGGTCTATGATATGGTTAAGGATATCCATGTTGTGCTTAGGAAGGATGTAAATTAAAAACCCGTCGAGGAAGAACATGCGGAAGAAGCGGTCAATTTTTGGGACTTGCCTTATTGGGAGCACTTAGAAGTTAAATCCAGCTTGCATCGACGTCATGCGTGGAAAAGAATGTATGTGAAAGCTTGATTGGTCTCTTCTTGAACATTAGTGGCAAAACAAAGGATGGTGTTAACGCATACAGCGACTTGGTTGATATGAACATAAGGACGAGGTTAGCAAGAAAGAGGCAGATAAAGGACGAACATACCTTCCACGACTTGCTACACTATGTCAAGGCGAGAGAAATGAATTGTGCCAAAGCTTGCATGGTGTCAAAGTCAAATCTGGTTACTCCGCTAACATTAGAAACTTGTTTCTATGCAAGATTTGAAATTAATTGGTATGAAGTCTCATGATTGTCATGTGATTGATACAAATGCTTCTGTTGCAATTAGGGGTATCTTCAGAACAAGGTCAGAGTGGCAATCTTGAGGTGTGTTATTTCTTCAACAATTGCTCGAGAAGGTCATCGATCCGAAGGACTAGATGCTCTGTGTAGAGGTGGTGGCGACTCTATGTCAACTTGAGATGTATTTCCCTCAGTCATTTTCGATATTATGGTCCATCTCATTGTTCATCTTGTGAAAGAGATAAAGATATGCGGTCCTGTGTTCCCTCGTCATATGTACGGTTAGGAGGTATGTAGGAATTCTCAAGTCCTAAATGCGGAATCGATCTCGGGGAGGACGGCATCATCGAAGGTTATGCAGCAGAAGAGGTCATTGAGTTCTGCGTCGACTACATGGCTCGAGTGGGCAAATGGGTGTGCCTACATCTGCTCATGAGGAAGGGTGGATGGTATCGGGACCATCGGAAGAAATCAATCACTCCCGATCTGAATCGTCGCTCAAGCCCATTTCACGGTCTTGCAACACATGACCTGCTTGTCCCGTACATCAGCGAGCACAAAGACATGAGTGCATGCGAGAGATCGAGCCGGTCGGAGGTTTGGATCACGAGAACACAAGTCGGTTCAACGAATAGGTAAAGGTGCGAATCATGGTAGGAGGTCATCAAGTGATGATCTGCTGCTATGGTTGGCAAAGGGCCACAATTTACAATTGTCACATAGCAAGGATACGACATAAATGGGTACACATTTTATCTGACTCGGGATAGGAAGAGCCTGATCGGAAGCTGCGGTGTCGCATAGATGCATTCGATGCAGGTAAGGTGAGGGCTCGTACTATGGGCAAATAGAGGAGATATGGGGCTCGACTACGTGCTTTTCAAGATCCCTATTTGGTGCCGTTGGGTCCATCTCCCACATGTGAAGGTTAACGAAATGCAGGCGTCACTCACAGTGGACCTCGATCGTGTCGGATACAAAGCGAACCATTAAATCTTGGCTAACCAAGTTGTTCAAGTCTTCTATGTAACAGGGCAGCAAATAAGAAGCGTCACGTAGTTCTTCATGGAAAAGAAGGATTGTCGGAGTTGAGAATGTAGTGGGCGAGGAAGAATACAATCAATTTGACGAGTTGCCTCCTTTCAGAGGCGGCATCGGGCTCGAGGAAGAACCCGGCGAGGAAGCTAGCTATATCTTGCGTCGATCATCGTGAAGGACTATATTTTAATTAAGAAATTACTCCATTGTAATTAATTTATTCCATAACATCATGTTTATGAACTTGTAATATATAAATCACGTATATTTTGATGTCAGCGTGGAATTGTAATCGCTCTGTCCTTGTGGGTAGAGTATATTTTGGTGCATTAAAAATTCATTTCATTTGGAAAATAGTCGGTTTGCACCACCTTTCTAGAAACCTAAAAACTAAAATTTTATGGCAAATAGTCTAACACCTTTGCAAAAGCGGTATACTCATGCCTAATCCTGCGATCGTCAACTGCGACAGCAGTGGTCGTCCACGCCTTCCACGCACATGACCAATGCTCGTGCGCGGTGGCCATCCTCCGACAGCGCCCACGACCCGATGGCGACCTTCTTCCCCCGCGCCGCGCTGGACCATGTCGCGGCGAGCCTCTAACGCTTGCCTCCGGTTGGTCTTGGCGAGTCTCGCACCGCGCGCCGGTCGGCTCGTCGTCGACTTTGGCGATGTAGTGCTTCCCAAGCGTCGCGCGTCTGCGTCGGTGTGTGAGAGAGATCACGAAACACGTGAGCGCGACCTTGTGGCGGCCATGGCGCCGTTCAAGGAACATGAGGCGCGTTGCTGTCTTGGGGCGCGAACAAGCCGAGGCCGCGATGAAACAAGCCCGGGTTGCGCGGCGGCGGGTGGTTGGCGCGGCGAGTGGCGCTCGTTGTCACGCCACTTCATCGCCTCCTCTCGCTCGGCGCCACGCGCCTCCCGCGTAGCGTTCGCCTTGGACACCTGTAGCAAGGCCTTACAACTATCACGTACATACATTCAAGATGTTAGAATAAATAGTAGTATATGTAATATGCGTATATTGTAGACATAAAGATGTGCGTGCGTTAATCGTAGGCTGCATAGGTCCTCCATGGGCTGAGGAGAGCTCGAGGCCACCACTGTAGACGATGTCGCGCAGCGACATCGTGAGAAGAAGCGCGATCACCGAACCTCCTGCGCCTTGTGTCTTGCTTTGGCTTGCTCTGCATGCTAACCTTGGCGATTAGCGTACTCAAAACCGTGAGGACGAAGAAGCGATGGGAGGTTTAATCTTGGTGATTATTAGTCTTATATCAAGATTAGGAAGTAGCGCGCGTGAGGCGAAGAGGCGCATGTATCGTCGGCGTGCGAGCGAAGAAGAGCGGTTGTGCGATGGTGAAGAGCACGCGCAGCGGAGGCGAGATATCACGAGCGGCTCTATGTAGGAGCATGCACGATGATAATATCGCAAGCGGTTATTTAATCGTGATGTCGTGATACTAGTATATTCTGAGCGGTTCTCAAATTGAGCGTGCGCGCGATATTCCTGAGCAGTTTTATTTCCAAGCAAATGCAGCGATAAGCGTCCTCATCACAGGCGGTTCATATTACCAGCCGTGCAGCGATACTTCCTGACAGTTGCGTAATATGAGCGAATGCGCGATATGTCCTCATCGCAGAGCGGGTCATAATTACGAACGTGCGGCGAAGTATCCTAAGCGGTTGGTAATAGAGCAAATGCGCGGTGAGGACATATCCAGAGCGGTTCCCGAGCAGTTCAAAGGCGAAATGCGTATAAGATTCAACACTGACGGCTCCTTTGGGCCGAATGCGATGAGTGAATACGCTATTACATGTTTGTAGTAGTGCCAATGACTTCCGCCAAGCCTCTCATGTGTTGAATCCCACCAAACCGTCCTAGCTTACAGCGAGACCGTGTAACTTGGTGCACCACATGTCTCACCATGATTGCACCGGCTTCCTTGTGCCGGTGAGGACCTCGGCTCCTCCAGGCCTAGTTCGGACTTCAACTCCTCCTGAGTCTAGCCTAGTCCACTTTGCAGTTTACTGTCATGTTCATCGCTTTGTAACCACTCCAGTTCACGATCTTCTTGGCTTGTAACCACCTCACTAGCCTCGAGTCATCTTTTGGCACCACCTAGATCGTTTGGACCTCGGTTCTCCTAACCTAATCCGATCTAGTCAGCCTCACCATGACCTAGCTCGGTATTCTACAACCATCATAAAGGCAAATCACCACGTGGCGCGCATGATATGTACAATCATCAATTCACATAATTGATGAGGCATGAGCACATACCTTCATAAAGGCCTTTGCTCAAACTTCGCTTCTATGGTTCTTGTCAATCTTCGCCTTGTTTGAGTACAACTATTTCACCAGGCATCCCATGGCATTGCGGACCTTGGTTCTCTAACTAAGTCTCAATCCTTCTCGCCGTTGACCATAGTTGACTCTAAACCACCGACATAACATAGACCAAGCAACCATTTTGAGCTACAAGTTCTTCACAACTTGACCCATGTTAGCCAAAATATGCATCATACAAAAGCGGCATCACGACCCTTGTCTCGACCGATGTCGATGTCCATGACCACGACACGGTTGAAAGAGGATTCGACAACCGATCTAGTCGAAAGATGCGACCACACCTAGTCGAAAGCTACAACCACACTTGGTGAAAAAGAGCTACAATGTAACACCCGATTTTCATAATCGGGATGTTAATATTAATTTGTGATCAATTAAATTTTTTGGGAGCCAATATAAGTCATGCTCACTGTTCATGGCTTCCCATTTAACTCGCTAAGTGTAGTGCTTGACTTGTTGGAGAACCGACAATCATGTAGTGCTCGCAGAGGAGCGCGCGCATGATCGTCGGGGCTCTAGATATTAGTTAAGCCTCTCATTTAGACCGAGTTAAGTTGGAATCCATTTATCGGAGGTCCGAGTTATGTCCTTAAGACCATGCTCGGTCTCGGTCTTATGGAGATAACCCGGGTCCCCACATACAACAACTTGCAACTCAAAGCTACAAGACTCTGAGCTATAGTACTAAAGCTACAATACTAAAAATTTTCGATCACTCGGCACTCATAGCTACAAAGACTGATGAATAATGCTCGTAGCTATAGTACTTGATGAACAATACTCATAGCTTTCGACCACTCGGTGCTTGTAGTCTGCAGACTGAAGATTTCGATCACCGCACTCGAGGTACAAAGATCAAGCTTTCAACCACCGATACTGTAGTTGTGGAACTCAAAGATTTCACCACTTTGCACTTGTAGCTACAAAGATCGATGAACAAGACTCATAACTAGAGTACTCAAAGCTTTCAACCATTTGACAACTCGGTACAAAGTGTAATACCCCAAAAGTATTCGAGAATATTCAAAGAGTATTCGGAGAGATTATGTGAATTCGGAGAAGGACCAAATATAAAATAGATTTAGCAAAGAATTAGATAAAGGGTTTTATGCAGTTTTGGCAACCTGCCTCGTGCCTTGGCCCAGAGGCCCATGAGGGGCTGGCCACCAATAAAAAGAGGGGAAACCCTAGTTGCTACAGTACTATGCCCCTAGTACTGTAGCACCGCATTGTAGCAAACCCCCTTCTATGCAAAGAGGAGAAAAGAAGGAGAGAAAGGAAGAAGAAGAAAGGAAGAAGAAGAGAAGGGAGAAGAGAAGGAAGAGGGATCGCCATCCGTGGTTCGCGACCTTCAGCGCATCAAGGGTAACGAGTTGTTGTTGTTGGGTAATTAGTCATAGAAGAGTAATCGGGTAGTTTTGGTTAGGTTCAATCTGCCTGCTGTTCATGCAGATTTGTCCAGAAGCTTACGGGTTAATTTCATGTGGTTAGACCCCGAATCAGAGATTTTGGTCTCCTATATAATTGTAGGTTATGTTCTTACCTTTCGTTGGCCGCCAAGATCGCCCAAATCCGATTAACGGTCTGGGAGTTATGAATTTTCTAGTATTGCTGTCCTGTTGTTCTGTCAGATTCTGGACAGTCTGTAGAAAACTGGTTAGAACTGCTAATTAAATGGAGAATTAGGGGACCTCAGTATAACAAAAATGTGGGTAATTTCCGTACCTTTTCACAGAGATAAAGAACGAAATATTTGGATTCTCGTAGCAAAAGTTATGGAGGTTTTAGTGTACTGTCTAGAGAACCCGACGTGAATTCTGATGTCTGATAGATTGGTTTGCTAGGGCAGTAGATTGTAGAATCAAAAGGGCCCCAACTAAGTTTATTTAGATAATTTAATTACCTTTTGAGAAAGTCCAAGAACATCTTATTTGGACACCTGAGCAGAAAGTTATGTATTTTAGAAGTTGACAGTCCATAGTATGCGCCAATCCGATCGCTAGAAATTGGGAGTTGGGAAACACTTGGGAGTTTAGCAAGTTCATTTATGTTGTTCTTTTTGCTCTTGGTTCAAAATGTTGGTCTTAGATTGGGGTATCTTTATATTTAGGTGGGAGCGTGGTTCCAGGGGCAGCACCCTCGTCGCGTCCACCGTTCTCGCACGGTTGAGGCAAGTATTCAGGCTATGGTATATGTATGCCTGCACGATGTGATTGTGATGTGTCTTGTTCGCTTTAGTCATGCATACCTGTTTATGAGATGAGTTACCGTTTAACTTGATGACTGCCAGTTATGGTTAAAGATTTTCCCGCATGTTGTTAATGCTTACATGTTAATAAGAATATGTTGAATTTCTGCATAGGAAGAATGTTATCATGGTGCATATGCTTGTTGAGAGCATACAGGTGCCTTGGTCACGTGGTGACCAAGCACATACAGTTGAGGTCCCCGTCATGTAGATGACGGGCTTGAGGTCCCCACATTCGTGGAATGTGGGCTATGAGCAAAGAGGTCCCCATCATTAAGATGATGGGCAAAGGTCCCTATACATGTGGTGTATAGGCTTTGGTCCCGTGCTGGCATGTGCAAGGTATACAATGACGGTTGTATACCGCATTACCGGTAAAATGCGAAAAGAGATAAAGTTCAAAGGAGCATTGCATTGATTGCATATCATGAGAAAAATGGCTATATTTAGTATAATGTTATTGTGGATTATCGATGCTATGCTAATGTTCTTGTTTTATAGCCTTGTTGATGCTTGCTGAGTCTTTGAGCTCACCCTGCTTAAATGTGTTTTAGGTACCAATGGCAGGAACGACACGCATGAGAGGGAGTAGTTGTTGGATGCACTCACTACCTCACACCCATAAGGCGTTTGCTACTTAGCTTCAATTTAGAAATAAATAAACTATTTGATTATCACCCATAGATGGTTTGGTTTGAGTAGTTGCTATTTGTAATAATGAGATTGCCGTCTTTGTTGGTTCATTTGATTATCATGCATGATAGAGTAATTTGATTATGAGAACTTTGTTATGCAATGCGTTATTGTTGAACTCTCGGTTTAGCTGATTAAACAAAGGAGATTCTCACTAAAATTTGTAGTTGTGCTAGAATAGTTTAGTTTCAATAGCATTCTAGGCTCTTTGAGAGTTGAGGTGTTTCACAAAGTGCGGTCAAACCGATATTCTGAACTCTACGAAAACGAGTGATTCGACAAACCCTCAACACCATTGCCAATTGTATCATCATCCTAAGATCATGAGCATATCCTATGTTATCCACAATCTCCCCTTGATGAACACATTGGCAATCTTCTCAAAAATACAAATTGGAGGTTATTTTGAAAACTCTCGCGTGTTATGAAAGGCACATCTTGATCCACAAGCAAGAAAAAGCTATAGAAATGACCAAGATGGTTTGAGGAATGCAGAAGCACAATAAATAAGGCAATAGAGTTCATGAAAGCTTCAAATCCACAGAGAACACAAAAATTCATTCAAGATCCACATGAAAGAACAATTGTTCATTTTGACCTATGATCATTGTGAGGTTTCAAGAAATACAATTCAAACCAAGAATTGAACGTTAATACCACAAGAATGCATATGAGATGCTCCCCCTTACACAGATCACACAAAATTTTGAGTTTTTCATTTTCTCCCCCTTTTCACCCCCTTTGACAATAACTCACCCTTTCATCATTTTTGTATAACTCCTCCTTTCATCATTTTTGTCATTTTTTCTCCCCCTTTGACAATGGAGTCACGAAGGAAACATGTCTTCCTCTCATCCAAGGATAACACAACAAGATGCATGGAAAAAACATTAGGAGCATGCAAGAAGATGTAATGGAGTGACTTTATTTTTGGATTTTTTTTAATTTTTTAGAGCAAGAAGCTTTGAAGATTACCCAATCATGAACAAGCTAGCATTTCTAAAATGCACAAGGCATATCAAGCATGAATAAGTTATCAAGGTCACATCAAGACATATATAGCCAAGCTAAGCAAGATAGCACAAAATAAAGCAATAAGTGTGATTACAAGTTATGCAAAGCTTCACAATTAGCTAGTTCATCTAAACAGGTCATAGAATGATCCAAGCTATGTCAAAATATCAATGTGAGATCAAGAAGCTACAATTGATCATTCTAGAGGCTATAAGTTCCAAAGTGAATCATTTTGCTCAAAATACCTCAAGCACCTACACATCTACAACATTGATCATTTTGCAATTGGATAGCACATGTTGAAGTTGTATAAAAAGTCTATCTTAGTAGAGTAGATCATGGACTAGGAGCCATCCATAACCACTCTCTAAGCTTTAACCGAGGCGACAAATCTTGAGGTTCATGTCAAAGAATGACAAGCAGTCCCCATGAGATCATCTGAATAATCAAACTATCTCCAAGTTCATGTCACATGACAAGCAGTCTCATGATAGTAGTTTGACACAATTTTAAGTACATGAGGATTACGAAGCATGTTTTACTTGATTTTTTATTTTGCACAAGAGTAATTTTAGATTTACAAAGGGACAGAAAGCTCAAAAGATATTGAATCCTAGATTTAAGAGCTAACAAAGCAATTTTGACATGGCCAGTGTCATAACAAGATCACTAAAGGTGCTACTAACCAAAAGATCTACAAATTGCAGTTTTTAGTTCAAATTATCTTAGGATTAAAGCTCATCTAGCAAAGACTAAGCTACACATGAGGAGACATGACAATTCTAACTAGTTAATGAACAAGAAATGACAGTGAGTATGAATAAAAATGTTGCAACACAAGAGGGTAATAAGCAAAACTTCATTGATTTAAGAGACAGAAACGATAAAACTTATATTACAATGCATCATGTTTTAATTTACAGGTGAATGCAATGTGATACAATGAGATGCAAGAAAAAGCATCAAAAGCCTAAAAGATCAAAAAGATCAGCAAGTTCAAAAGAAGATCAAAGAAAGATCAGATGAATAAAGAAAGCTAAAAAAAACCAACTCACCCTCAAACCAACCCATAGGGGTAAATTACCCCTAACTCACTTCTCAAGGGAAAACCTAGTTGGGTCTAAAGATTTGGTGAAGAAGATTGCCAAAAATTCCTTGGATTGCACAAACTTTAGCACAGAGGCCTCCTACTCCACATGATCTCTAGGGGAAAAGACTCGACTAGCTAGGGAGCAAAAACACCATCACTAGAAAAACCTACAGGTAGCTCAAAACCTGCTAAGGATTAGTGATTGGAAGATAAGCTCGTCCTATGCTGTGAGAAGAGTGCATCCTAGCAAAACAAGGGATAAGAAGAGTGTCTAGAAAGGACATATGCTCGAGCAGAACCTCCTATCTACCCTAAAATCAACAAACCCAACACCTGACAAGAACCAGATGCCATGTAAAGAAGAATAGGGGTACTATACACAAATGTAAGGCATAGGGGCTCGAACCTGAGTTGCATCGCTTGGCAGTGAGTTGTAGTCGATTGAGTAGAAGCTAGATCATACCATGTCTCCACGATGTGATAGCCAACATCAAATGCACATATGAAGAAGGAGAGCGAACAACTAGAGTCATGAGCCACATTTTCTCCTTCTCAATCGAAAAGACTACACCAAAGAGACAATAGAAGTCTATGCCTTGGTACTAGATTAGTGATACATTATCTAGGAAATAGTACGAGACACCGACTAGCAAGAATAGCAGAGATGATCCAAAACTCATAAAAGCATATAATCAATAATTCAGAGTATGAGCATAAAGATAGACAAATCAACCACAACACACGCTATCCAAGATGTGATAAAGCTCAAAAAATCCTTAATCCATAATAAGGCATAGGAGCGAGCAAGCACATAGCATGTCATACAACATACATCAAATCAAGGGTAAAACATGCTAGTGAAGCTATGATAAAACTCATGTATCCACGATCAGCAATAAGGCACAATACCATGTAAGCATAAAATATGTTATAGAACAAATCATGGAAGATGTATGCTATCATGGATATCAAGTAAGCAAGTAGATATATAAAGCAAAGGTCAACAAGAGCACGATAATAAATATACAAAACAATACAAGCTCATGATGACAAAACCAAGCTTATACACCCATGGAAATAATGAATAACAATCTAGCTCATGGATACATAAGCAAGGTACTAGCAAAGGCATGATGAAAGATATTATAAGAGTAACACATACCGATCATGAAAGCACATACCTCTTGGAGGCCATCATGGGGATGAAGAACCATCAAATATTCCGATCACGTGATAAAGCAAAAGTCTCGAACCATTTAAGTTTATGTTCTTCAACCCGCGTCCCCGGTACTATATATGTGAAAGGTAAGATGCCTAAGTCTTTGATTCTGAAGGGTTAGAGAGCAAATACTTGGGAACCCAAACCTTGGACACACAACCACTAGAAGCAATTGAACCATTATGTGAGTTAGAATGATGCAACTGATGGTTCATACAAGAAGATCTAACACCATCCTTGGACGCACATCGTGAGTGGACAACTCGATGAGGAAAACGAGATCCATCTTTAGAAAAACAGTGATGACCTTGCTTGAAGGCACCATGATGAGAACCAATAAAAGCACCAAAGGAACTCACACATCCTCACCGTGGGTGTGTATCTCGATGAATAAAACGAGGTCCACCTCTTGGGAAACGGTGGGAATTCTGCCTCGGGGCAGCTCGTGGGCCAAAACCAAAACCACATAAATCGAGTCCGTGATGCTGTCCAACACCACTAGAAAAGGCGTCAAAGAAGCCATCAATAGAGCGAGTCCTCGTGCTAGGATCTTTAGTGTGTAAGTCATGAGAAAGACTGTGCTCACTAGGAGACTTAGAAGCATGAGCTCGACGTATGTGTTTTGCATGTCGAAAAGCAATCCACAGGATGTCCATCCTTCTCACAAAATGAGCAATGGTGTAAAGGTCTACTAGGAGACATGGTTCGAGAGGACGAAGCACCATTGTAGCTCAAAGTAGAAGTCATTTGGGACAAGCTAGAAGAATCAACATCATAACTTGCCTTCGTGTCAACACTAGGCTCACACATGCCATGAGATGGGAAATGTGTGTCCCTAAAGCTGGACGGCACATTCGACGACTGGTGTTTGACACGGGAAGCAAACTCAACAATGTGTCCATCTTTCTTACGAAAGGTGCAATGATACTTCTCTTTGGGAGATATAGTAGCATTTGAGGAAGAAGCACCCTTGTCTTTAGAAATCTCTTGGACAACATAAGAAGAGTCACAAAGAGTTGCACTTGTCAAGGAAGAGCTACTCAAAGTAATGGCACAAATGCCAACATCAAATGATTTGCTTAGCACGAATGCAAAGACGCAAAAGAAATCTTGAAAATGTCAATCTCGGAGTGGAGGCAAATACAAGAGTTACATGACTTGGCACTCATATCATCGCGCAATTTCTTCAAAGACTCAACCTCGCTTTTTCAAGATAATGCAAGATGTGTAAGAAATTAATGATGCTTTCGTATTAAACATGCAATTCAAAGCATCAATTTTATTTTCTAAACTAGCATAATTCTTGCAAGAGACTAAACTATCCTTAAGCAATTTTTTAAACTCTAAGCACATGCTACAAGGGCTAGCTTCAATTTCAATAATTTCAGCCCTAGCATTCTCCAATTGCTCAAGGTGAATGGAATTAGTCAATTTTAACTTCTCAAATTCAGCAAGCATGCATACACAAGAATCACAATCATTTCTAGCTATAGATCTAAAGTTGACTATTTCTGACTTAGCATTATCAAGCTCATGATGTAAGGCAACACAGGAATCACATGTCATAGAAGTATTTAATTTCAATAATTTATTTTTAGATTTTAGGCATGTAAAATCAACACAACTCCAACTTGAATTTTAGCAAGATTTCAAATCGCAAATTGATCCAACTTTTGATCCACAACTCCAAACTTTATAAGACTTGAAACACACATTCTCTAGAATATCAGAACCTATTCCAATAAAAAATCGTGAAGATCATAGCCAAAGTTCTGACCTTTTTCTGTTTCAGTAAAGGTTGCTCCAAAACTGGGCAAAATACAAAAACAGTGATTGAGAGGATTTCCTGGGAGGAATCAATGCATGATAGATAAGGATAGTCTCCCATACATCCTAGCACCCTCAATCATAGGAAGAATCAAGCCAATAACCCTCAAGAATAAAACCCCTAAAATCACCTTTTCTTTCACCAAAAGAGGGCCAAAACAAACTTATATCCAAAAGCTTACTCGTGGGTGGTATGATAATTAAGATGACCTTAGATCATATCCCACACATCTCAACAAGCAAGATCACAATAAGATTTCAAATAAAAACCTAAGAGACACCAAAAATCCTAAAGACATCAAAGAGAGAGCAAAAATAAGATAGAACTCATCTTGGGGCAAATCTTGTATGGATTGATTAGAAAGATTGTATCTTTACAGCCACTCCACCATAGAGGACAAAATCACAACACGAGAGCACTCAATCAATCCATCTCTCATGAACCCTAGCCTCTCCACTTTCCTCTCCTATCCCTAAATCACAAATTAGGGTTTCTAGAATACGAGAGTTGGGAGGTGCACAACCAACACCCTCCCCTTTTATAATGGAGGCAATCTTCTAGAGAGACATACCAAATGGGCACCGTTAAGCCCACACATAACGAGTTTCACTTGCATCGAACCTGCGCCGCTTGATGCAACTTTGTCGATCTGAAAAGTCGTCTTGCTTGATGTAACTCGTCACACTGGATCGTCGTACCGCTTGATGTAACCCGTCGCACGTAACTACCACACCGCTTGATGCAACCCGTCACACCGAACTGTCGTGCTCGGTCATCATCCATGTGTCCCCAATGACTTCTCGCCAAGCCTCTCATGCGTCCGGATCCCACCGAACCGTCCACGCTTGTAACAGGGACAAGTCACTTGGTGCACCACATGTCTCACCATGACTACACCCGGCTTCCTTGAACGTTCAGGATCTCAGCTCCTCCTTGAGCCTAGTCCGAGCTTCAACTCCTCCCTGAGTCTAGTCCCGGTCCACTTTGCCGCTGTCGGTCATGTTCATCACCGGTAGCTTCTGCTCTAGTTCCTTATCTTCTCAGCTTGTAACCACCCCGCTAGCCTCAGTCATCTTCTGGCACCACCTCGATTGTTCTGGACCTCGGTTCTCCTAACCTAGTCCCTATCTAGTCCGCCTCACCATGACCTAGCTCCGGTGTCCTACAACCATCACAAACAAGCAAACTTTCACATAGCACCACACGATACGCACAATCATCAATTCACATAATTGATGAGGCATGAGTACATACCTTCACAAAGGCCTTTGCTCAAACTTTGTCTTCTATGGTTCTTGTCCATCTTGCACATTGCTTGAGTACAACCATCTCACCCGACATCTATGATCGTTCTGGACCTTGGTTCTCCTAACCAAGTCCTGATCATTCTCACCATTGACCATATTTGACTCCAAACCACCAACACAACAATAGACCAAGCAACCATTTATAGGCACAAATTCTTCATAACTTGGCTCATGTTAGCCAAAACATGCATCATGCAAAACAGCATCCACGATAACTATCTACGACTAGTGTCCACAACCACAGACCTGGTCAAAAGAGTTACAACCACCGACCTTTTCGAAAAGGTCTGCAACCACCTGGTTGAAAAGGTACAACCACACCTAGTCGAAAAGCTACGACCACACTTAGTCGAAAAGGGCTACGACCACTTGCCACTCGAAGCTGCAGCACTCGGAGCTACAGTACTCGAAAGCTACAGTACTCAAAAAAATTTATAACTCGGCACTCGTAGCTACAGTACTAAATTTTTTTTTGATCACTCGGCACTCGTAGCTACAGTACTCGGTGAACAGTGCTCGTAACTATAGTGCTTGATGAATATTACTCATAGCTTTCGACCACTTGGTACTCGTAGCTGCAGTACTTAAAGATTTCGATCACTCGGCACTCGTAGCTACAGTACTCAAAGCTTTCGACCACCTGATACTTGTAGTTGCAGAACTCGAAGATTTTTAGCACTCTGCACTCGTAGCTACGATTACTCGATGAACAATACTCATAGCTACGATGCTCAAGCTTTCGACCATTCGACAACTTGGTACAAAGCTACGGTCAAACCGATATTCCGAACTCAGAGAAAATGAGTGATTCGACAAACCCTCAACACCATTGTTTATTGTATCATTATCCTAAGATCATGAACATATCCCCATGATATTCACGGTTTCCCATTGCAATAAAATTCATGATTTTTTGCATTCTCATTTATGTCATATTAACTTTGAAGCCATTGTGTAGTTAAGCAAAATGAGTTTAATTCCAATCTATAATTATGAAAAGAGTTCGAAGTGTGAAGTGTGTGTGCATGCAAAGCAACTCGAAAACCTTTTCATAGCGTTGAAGGGTAAAATACCTCTCCACTTGAGCTAATCCATTCTGATCTTTATGAGATGAATGGAATATTAACTAAAGGTGGCAAATATTATTTTCTAACTCATAGATGATGTGACTAAGTATTGCTACATTTACTTACTTAAGTCGAAAGATGAAGCATTGGAACACTTTAAAATCTTTAAAGCTGTAGTGGAAAATCAACTAAAAAAAATAAAATCAAGCGGTTAAGGTCGGACCGAGGTGGTGAATATGTCTTAAATGAATTCTCTCAATTCTATGAAGAAAGTGGAATAATTCATGAAATTACTCCACCATACTCACCCCAATCGAATGGAATAGCCAAAAGGAAGAACCGAACTCTTTGTGACTTGGTTAATACCATGCTACAAAGTTCACGTATGTCAGACTATTGGTGGGGTGAAGTAGTTCTCACAGCTAACTATGTCCTCGATAGGGTTACGTCTCGCAATCGAGAGGAAACACTGTTGAATGATGGAAGGGAGAAACCTAACTTATCATTTCTTCGTACTTAGGATACCTCGCAAAGTGCATGTCTTTATTCGAAGAAAAGAAAGCTTGGTCCTGTGGATGTTGATTGTGTCTTTCTAGGGTATGCTAAAACAATACGGCTTATAGATTTCTAGTGGTCGATCCGAGGTGAGTGACATCCCTACAAATGTAATGATAGAATCTTGTGATGCAACGATCTTTGAACATATGTTCCCAATGAGACCAAATGAAGTCATTGACCCTAATGGTTCAGATAAACACTCTATTCTTTCTAGTGTGGATAACATCACTCCAGAGTTGGAGTTGAGGAGGAGAAAGAGGTAGAGGATCAAGAGTCTATTTGCAATGACTATGTCACATATGTCGTGGATGTTGAACCACGAACCCTTCGAGAGGCATGCGCATCCACGGATGTGGATTCTTGGAAGGGGACAGTCCATAGTGATGCGCGCAGATACCATCTACTAATTTTACGAGTGTTTCCTTTAGTTCTTGTGTGCAGATCGAGAATATAGCAAAGAATCTCTCATCGCATTGCATGTGGCGTGAGGAGTCGTCAGCGGGGCTCATGTTGTATGCATGGAGCCGATCATGGAGGAAGCGGCGCTCATGCATGCCTCGGCGTGTGCATGGCACTGTGTGTCTTGATGTAGGTGTGGAAGATGCACACGTAGAACCAGAGGAACACGGGTAGGATACACTAGCATAAATTCAAAAATCTCTGCGCAACTAAGGAACCTCCGCTAGTAATAGATTACGGGATTACCACTAGACGCGCAGATTCGCAACGGAAGAAGAGTTGATGTAGCGCGTTGGTGCGGTTGTAGTCGTACTAGTCTCGCGCCTCCTCCAAGTGCTCCCCGTGGCCGTCACAGATTGCGGATCTTCCTAGCGTTGAAGCCTCGCAGCAACGCCTCCAAGGTATCCACACGTACGGGGCAGGAACACCACGCGCCGAAGTGCTAGCGATGGCTGCGTGGTTTTGGGCGAAGGAGGTGTGGTGGCTAGGGTTTCGGGAATTCCGAAAATCACACTTGACCCTATGCCACCTCCTCTCTATATATAGGCATCCATGATGGATCTCAAACTTGAGGCCCATTAGGAACTCGTGGCCCATAAGAATTGGATCACCATCCAAAACGTGTCCCGGCCCTTTAGCGTGCGACCCTATAGGTTCACATGCACTTGGACATGGCCGAGTACTCTACTCGTCCACTAATCGGTAGTGGCCCCTAGCAGGACATGCCGACTCCCAAGTAAACGTAAAGATCACATCGGACGAACCTCAACAAATCTCATATGTATTTCCCTTTGCCTCACGATATCGGTCAAACTCAAGGCGAGTACGTGCCATCCTTGTTGGTTAGCTCAACCACTCTTTTCGATCACGTGATTGAATTCCTCGACTATGGTTAACTCTTTAACCATGAATAGCATGGCCATGCATTTACGGAATCCGATCACTCGAGAGGCCTAGAGATATCTCTCCGTTGCATGGAGGGGCAAATCCTATCTTGATCGACCATGCCTCGACGCATGTGTCATGACAAACCGAAAGCTATCTTTATAACTACCTAGTTATGGAGTAGCGTTTGGCAACCCTAAGTAAGTCACTATACATCTTGAGTGCATGCGACGATCTCAAGTCTAAGGATATAACATACATATTGTAAAGAGACCAGCGATGACACAAAAGAATACAACATTCTCGCAGTGTCTCATGGTGGGTCGATCCAACCCCATGTTCACTAACATGTGTTATATTATTGGTTTGATATCTCCATATCTATGATCCGTGAAACATGATCATCAACCAATACATATGCTAGTCTATTCATATGTGTCCTCGTATGTTTCTGACTAGAGATTGCTTTAGAATAATCATCACAAAGATAAATATAGAGTTTCACAATCAAGTCACATACTTGATAATAAATATTAACGATATTATTCAAGGAAAAAGATAATAAATTATCCAATAAATTATGAATATATAATCATCTCCATGATTGCTTCTAGGGCATATCTTCAACAGTCTCCCACTTGCACTAAAGTCAATCATTTAAGTATCTAATACCAATAGCTCTTGTGTGCGCCTCATATTTTGGTTGTGTGAGAGGCTTTGTCAACGGATCAGCAACATTTAAATCCGTGTGTACTTTGCATATCTTTACATCTCCTCTATCCACAATATCGCGAATAAGATGATAGCGCCTGAGTATATGCTTGGACTTCTGATGGGATCTAGGCTCCTTAGCCTGCGCAATGGCTCCATTATTATCACAATAGAGATTCATTGGGCTCAAGGCACTCGAGACCATACCCAATTCAGCAATAAAATTTCTTATCCAAACACCTTCCTTTGCAGCTTCAGAAGCCGCAATGTACTCGGCCTCCGTCGTAGAATCAGCAACTGTCTCTTGCTTGGAACTTTTCCAGCTCACTGCTCCTCCATTCAAAATGAATACAAACCTAGATTGCGAACGATAATCATCTTTGTCGGTTTGGAAACTTGCATCAGTGTAACCATTTACAACGAGCTCTTCATCACCGCCATAAACTAGGAACACATCCTTAGTCCTTCTCAAGTACTTAAGGATGTTTTTTCACAGCTGTCCAGTGACCTTCACCGGGATCAGCTAGGTATCTGCCTGTAACACTTAGAGCATATGATACATCTGGTCGAGTACATATCATGGCATACATGATAGATCCAATAGCTGAAGCATATGGAATACCATTCATACGGTCTCGCTCATCAGTTGTCGAAGGACACTGACTCTTGCTAAGACTTATGCCATGTGACATAGGCAAGAACCCTTTCTTGGCTTCCTGCATGTTGAACCGTTTCAACACCTTGTCAATATAAGTACTTTGGCTTAATCCAATTAGTCTTTTTGATCTATCTCTATAGATCTTTATCCCTAAGATATATGCTGCTTCTCCTAGGTCCTTCATAGAAAAACTATTTTTCAATGAGGCCTTAATGATTCCAAAGATAGGAATATCATTCCCAATCAATAATATGTCATCCACATATAAGATTAGGATTACAAGTGCGCTCCCACTAACCTTCATGTAAACACAAGGTTCTTCTTTGTTCTTGACGAAACCAAACCTTTTGATCTCCTCATCAAAACGTATATTCCAACTCCGAGATGCTTGCTTCAACCCATAAATAGATTTCTGAAGTTTGCACACTTTACTAGCATTCTTTGGATCGACAAAACCCTCTGGCTGTGTCATGTACACATCTTCACTTAGATTTCCATTAAGGAAAGCCGTTTTGACATCCATTTGCCATATCTCATAATCGAAATATGCAGCAATAGCTAGAATAATCCGTACAGATTTAAGCATCGCTACCGGCGAGAAAGTCTCATCGTAGTCAACTCCTTGAACTTGTCGAAACCCTTTTGCGACTAGTTGAGCTTTATGAATGTGAACATTTCCATCTATATCAATCTTTTTCTTATAGACCCATTTGCACTCAATAGTTTTAACACCATCAGGCGGATCGACTAGATTCCAAACCTGATTATCTCCCATGGAGTCTATCTCGGATTTCATGGCTCCAAGCCATTTCTCAGAGTCTGGGCCCATCATTGCTTCCTTATAAGTCATAGGCTCATCGCTGTCCAACAACAATATATCACGCGAATACCGAGTAGGTACTTTGCGCGTCCTATCTGACCTTCGCAGATTTGGTGCTTCCCCGGCTAGGGTATCTCCGATTGTGGGTTCCCTAACCACATTTTTCCTTATTAGGGTGTCTGCAGCTAAGTCCTCCCCCAACTGAAGTATCTCGAACCTCTTTGAGTTGCACGGTTCTCCCACTTGCCCTTCTCGAGAGAAACTCTTTCTCTAGAAAGACACCATTTCGAGCGACAAATACTTTGCCCTCTTCTCGGTTGTAGAAGTAATATCCTTTGGTTTCCCTAGGATATCCTATAAAGAAGCATTTATCTGACTTGGGTGTGAGTTTATCAGACGTCAAATATTTAACATAAACATCACATCCCCAAATCTTTAGAAAAGACAAACTAGGACTCTTCCTAGTCCACATCTCATATGGTGTCTTATCTACTGATTTAGATGGTACCCTATTTAAAGTGAAAGCGGCAGTTTCTAGAGCGTAACCCCAAAAAGATAATGGTAGATCCGATTGGCTCATCATCGATCGAACCATGTCCAACAAGGTCCGATTACGCCGCTCGGACACCCCATTCCATTGTGGAGTACCCGATGGTGTAAGCTGTGGGACAATTCCACATTGCTTCAAATGATCACCAAATTCATGGCTCAAATATTCACCTCCACGATCAGATCGTAAAAATTTGATTGTCTTGCCAAGTTGATTTTGTACCTCACTTTGGAATTCCTTGAACTTTTCAAAGGATTCTGACTTATGCCTCATTAAGTATATATATCCATATCTACTAAAGTCATCGGTGAAAGTAATGAAGTACTGAAAACCACCTCTAGCTGTCGTGCTCATTGGCCCACACACATCTGTATGTACGAGTACCAACAAGTCGACGCCTCTCGGTTCTTCCATGAAAGCGCCTTGGTCATCTTTCCAAGTAGACAAGATTCGCACGTTTTAAATGATTCCAAATCAAATGAGTTTAGAAGTCCATCATCATGGAGCTTCTTCATACGTTTCTCACTTATGTGACCCAAACGACAATGCCAAATAAAAGTGGAATTTATATCATTAGACCGAAGCCTCTTCGCATTAATATTATAGACAGGTGCATCATCAAGATTTAAAATAAACAACCCATTCATAACAGGAGCATAGCCATAAAACATTTTATTCAAAAATATAGAACAACCATTGTCCTCAATAATGAACTTATAACCCTCTGCCAACAGACATGAGGCGAAGATAATGTTTCTACTCATGGCTGGAACACAATAACAATTATTTAATTCCATAATAAATCCTGAAGGTAAATGTAATGGCAAGGTCCCGACGGCTAATGCAGCAACCCTTGCTTTATTCCCGACGCGAAGATCCATCTCGCCTCTTACAATGCTCCTACTCCTTGTTAGACTCTGCATCGAATTACAAATATGAGCAACCGATCCGGTATAAAATACCCAAGAGTTAACGGAAGAATCAGCAAGAAAAATATCTATAACATTAATACCTGAAGTGGAAGGCTTAGTCCCACCATTCTTTTTCAGATCAGCCAGGTATTTCTTGCAGTTCCTCTTCCAATGGCCTCGCTCTTTGCAGTAAAAGCATTCATTCTCTGGAGTCGGGCCGGACTTAGTCTTGGGCTTAGGCTTGTTAGCATGGATCTCTGTAATACCCCGAATATCAATTTGAGAGAATATATTATTCGGGGAAGAGAAATTTATTGAATTTTCAAGTGCAATATAGTTTAGAGAGGATTTCTCTTAACAGAAAGTATCCATCGGTGATTATGTAATATCTGTTTAACATTAGAGAATTAATTGAAATGAGAAAGGTATTTAACAGAATTAAAAAGAGAAATCAGTTTTTAGAGGAGAATTAATCTTGGGCTTTCGCCCACGTTGTTTGGCCCAAGTGGGAAGTTGGTTTAAGAAGGCCAACCAAACCCTAGGTCTTTTTTCTGTAGCACGCAGCTACAGTATCCGCCGCCCGTAGCAACCCTCCTCCCTTTGCTGCCACGCCCTCCATATCGCCCTTTGCTGCTCCTTGCTACTAGTCTTGGGAGGAAGAAGAAGGGAGAGAAAGGAGGAGAAGAAGGGATCTTCTTCTTGGATTCAACCAGCGTTTTCCCAAGGTTCTACAAGGGTAACGAGGCGTTCTTTGCTGTCTAAGTTGTATTAGATGCGAATTCGATTGGTTTGATTGGATTGAATTGCTGCCGCTACAAATTCAATTCTGTCCAGTTTCTTGCGCGGCTTGTTTCGTGTCTTTAGAGGCAGAATTAGGGATTTTGATCTCCTATAGTTATTTAGATAATGTCGTTATCTTTCAGTAGCCGTGAAGATCACTCGATTCCGAGGTCTGAGTCAAAAGTTATGATCATTTTATTATCTGCTGCCAGAAATCTGACGAGAATAATCTGTCTGGTTATTTCCTAAAATATGAAAGTGAATTTGGTAGAATATGAAAGTTCACCCAACTAGGTTATTGTAGGTAATTCGATAACCTTTTCAGATTGATAAAGAACGGTCAATTCGGAGTTACCTATTAAAAGTTATGGTCATTTTAGTTTTGCTGTTCAATTGTGTAAGCAGTCTCTGTACTGAAAGTTCAGACAATGGTTAGCCTAATATTTTGGCCGAATTGGTTTATCGTGTCAACTAGAGTATTGTAGATTATTCAGTTAAGAATCTACAGAAATTTGGTTTACCTCTTTTGACTTCCAGTTCTTGAGTTATGTCATTTACCGTGCTGCTGTCCAGAATCAGTATATGGCAGGAAACGTTGTTTTCGGTTTCAGCTTTGTAAACTCGTTTTGAGTCGTCAAGTAGCGATGTAGAATGCCGATTAGTAGCGCTGGGTATATTATGTCCTTATTGAAATTATTTTACTTGTTTAGGAGGTGAAGCCTCAGGTTTAGGAGTATCATCTTTGCCGCTAACGCGTCGCATCGTGGAAGGCAAGTAAATGTAGCGGTTGTGCTACGGTTTAACCCGTTTTCTTACTACTTGCACTATGCATGATTGACGTAGTGTTAAATGATATGCCATGGTTACATGTTTTCTAAGTAAGAATGTGGTAGCAAGATATTAATCAATTGCTATGTTTGGATGAGTTTGGGTAGTATTGTGGTAATTCGTGTAATGAGCCAAATGCGGAATATGCGAATAAACTCAAGGTGGACATGTTGATAATTCATTGTGGTTATTTTCATGATGATCATGTGGTGGTCTATGTGATAGAGTTTCATCTAGATCGATTGATTTTGATCTTGGTGAATCGGGTGTGGGTTATGTGGTAATGGTCTTATGACACGTTGGTATTGTGCTTAATGAGACACATGTGGATTATGAGAAAATATTCATGATGAGTATGTTGTTGATCTCCGTGGTTAAATTCTTGTGGTTTATGATTATCATATCATATCATTCATGACATATCATGACATTTGCATTGTGGATGTCGCCGCTTATAGCCGCGACCGTACCGGTACAACATCGTGCATTGCCGTAGCACGATGCATACCTTTACCTTGTTGGGTAAAGGTGCAGTGGAGCATAGCATACATATGCATTACATTGTGGAAAGATCATTTGCATACTTGTGCAAGATATTGAGGTGAAGTTATTTTTGCAAACAAACGCAACTTCATAGTTGCAATGTGGAAATTGACTCATGTGAGTCTCTTGTGGTATGAGTATTGTGGTTGTGGTTGTGGAATGAGGTTCATCCCTTGAGGTATGGTAGATGTTGTGATTGTGGTATGAGATTCTTCTCTCTTGTGGTAATTGTTGATAGCAGATTGTGGATGCGAGAAATAGTAAAGTTATGAGGTAAAACATGTTAATACCTTATTGTCATTGGTAGTGGTAGTGGTGATTAATATGAAGCAGTTGATCAAGATTCAATTGTTATTATTTTACTATCATTGGTAGTAAATATGGTTGAGGCTATAATTGTGATCATTATGAGAATTGGATATTGATGCTTAATACCTTCGTAGTTTAATTAGCTTGTAAATGAATGTGGATTCACATTATGGATGTGGAAATATGGATACTTTAATGATGTTGTATATTTGTTTGTAGTCCGATTAGCTTTGTTAAGCAGTTTGCTTCTTCGAGATTTTTATCTCACCTTGTTTCCCCTCTGGTGATTGTTGAGCATTCATGGGATGGGTAGAGCGGCACCACAATAATGCACTTGGCTCATCAACTCATGTTGTAATAAAGTAGATGAAATTCTAGCCAAATGCTTAACTATTTGTGGATGATTATGTTATTTAATAAGGATGGACTTGTGAACCATTCTTTGATTAATCTGCTAGAGGTTGTTTAATTATTGAACTTGTTACCGTTATCTTTATTCTCTTAGTTGTTTATGCTTCCGTTTTATGGTTCTTGTCTAGAGTTGTTGCCGAAATAATCTATCTTGAAATTATTGGCTAGCTGCAGAGTGGTTTAGTAGCATTCGAGGGTAATGTGGGTCTGAGGTGTTACATTGGTATCGAGCGGGCTTTAGGTGCGTGGTAATTAAAATATATTAAATTGACACCTTTGGTGCAGTAGGATGGGATGGGTCAAGCATTGCATTCGTGCTTTGACATGTTATATTGATTATTCATGCGATGAGATAATCTTGTATGTTTATGTGTTGTTTCTATGATCGCTATGAGTGAGGATAGTCAATGATAAGAGGTAGGGTTTCTGGTGTTGCCTTGGGCATTGCCGTTTATACCCGTTCGTGGTACGGGGATATTGATGCGATTACCTCGGGTAACTTAGTTGCGGATGTCATGGGTAAGTTTCTTAGAAAAGTGTTATCCTCCTTGAATTGATGTTGGCGATTCTTGGCCTATTGCGATTAATGATTTTCTCTCGGGTTAGTTGTTTATTGCGGTTGTTAGTGTCAATAGGCCTCCAATTGTTCTTGAGGCCAAGTATTGTTTCTTTCTGATTGATGGGTTGTTTGACTGCTCGTGAGCAGTGCTTTTGGAGAGACTGGTTTTTTCCGTGTTGTTCCATCTTTCCTTCTGGGAAACATGACTCTTGTATTTCGTTTGATATTTTGAGAGAGATTGAAAGCTTTATGTGGGAAGTTCATTAACTTGTGGAAGCATTGGCTCTATGCATATCTTCGAGTTATTTCGACTTTTGAAGTTTGATTTCTCTCTAGAAGGGTGTGTTAAAACCCTTTGTGATGTTTTGTTGTGTTTAAGTAGTAGGTGGAAATTATGTAAATAATTGATAGATTGTGAATTATCAAGTTGAAAAGTTAGTGTGGTACATCATTAATTTCTACTAACATCTTTAGAAGTGAAGTCGATTAATATGATGTTGTCTGTTGTAGTTTCTTGAAGATTTGTGGCTAAGAATTTAGCGATACATGTGTAGAACTCATGCATTTATCAAAGAATATGAAAAACAATTGTTTTGATTATCGTAGTTGTTTAATTTTTCCCAACTTGTTGGATAGATTGGATTGATTGATCTTAAGTAATTAATCGACCATTCGGGATGGTCAAGTAAGGAGGTGTTGGAATATTGCCTTAATAAGATTAACCTTTAATATGTCCTTTCTTTACATACTTGATGAGCATGTACAATCAGTAAAATTTATGTAACTTTTACCATGCTAAATTGTTGAAATATGTATAAAGAAATGGATGCAGTGATGTATTGACTTGTGGAATCTTATCTTATAAAGTGGTATTATTGATGTTTAAAGTTATTTTATTTTAATATCTTAACATAAGGTGGAGTATCGAATCATGCTCTTTATTGTCTTTGTGATTGCAAATTAGAGATAGGATCATTAATGCTATCTTGATGAAAAATTAATAATCAATTATTGACAAGAATGGCTAGAGTGTATTTACTTTTTCTAAACTAGAGTTGAGCATCGATGAGATAAATGTATGAAATCTAATAAGAGATTCATACTAGCATGTTTTGTGAGGTTGCTATGTTCTAATATCATCTTGTTAAAGAGTTTGTTTTAATATGTTGGCTTATGCACTAGGTTTAACTAGATTAAGTAGTTGGAATCTTATTTGGATAATAAGAACATGATGAAGTGATTTATGGTGTTCCTTTTGGAAAATATGAAGGAGTGAGGTGATATGATGATTTTTTTGCAAAGAATGTTTTATCTTGTTGTGAATACAATCGATAGCATGTAGTTGTGATTATGGTGTTGAATGTTTTAAAAATAAAGGAATTTGTTAATTCCATAATACTAATTGAATTGAAGGGTGTGAGATTTATGGTTGGAATCTTTTGGACCTTATGACTTGTGTGATAGCCGAGGTTGCTTTGAGTAAAGCGATATGTTGAATGATCTTTTGGTTTTATCTGAATCTCGTGTTGTGGTTTCCAAGCATCCTTTGTTGGAATTGGCGGGATCTGTTATAAAAGAAAAAAATGTTTCTTATTGAAAGAAAAGTTGTACTATAAGTATTTGAGGTCTGATGATCTATCTTGTGTTTTCCAACCTCAATGCTATCTATTTTTTCCTTGGTCTTTTGGCTACTGTGAATGATAGCAATTTTTTGTATGCTGGAACTTATTTCTTCTTACCTCTTCTTCTAAGAACATGGTAATTATTGTGGGTTGCGAAGACTTTTGTTGCGTGATGACAACTTAATAGTGGTAGTGTAGTGATGTTTTTGGGGAGCCTTAAATATCACAATATTTAAGATATAATGGATGATATATTATTTTCTTAGATTAATCCTTGGGAAGGGTATGTTTTAAATAGAATATTTATCTTAGAGCCAAGCGATTTATTGATGTTAAGAAATGAGTGTTTGTTAATTGTGGTATAGTAGGGTGTTCACCGAGGTTTTCCCTATCTTATATGGGAAGTTGGTTGTAAGAACTTGGAAGTGAGTTTGGGCTTCACCTTACATTATGCTAGAATTTGTTTCTAGAGGCCTAGTGTCTCTGTGTTGGAATAGTGGATCAGTGGAATCCAAATAGTGCGATGATCGGGATAGCATCCTTGAGGTGCAGAATTGAGTATGTGTGGGTGTGATTTGAATCCGAGTTGTTATCCTTAAGGGACTGAAGTCGTTAGGAATTATTGTGAAAATAATTGTTGGTCTTGGTTTTGGCTAGAGTATGATTTGCGGGGCGGTGAGAGTCTATCTACAATGGTGTAGATGATGTACTCAATTGAGCTAATTGATGAGGTGGCCAACTTGAGATAAATGAGTTGGTGTGTTGGGCAATGATTTGAAAATCCTTGGTTCAAGGAAGTTAAATTATTAAAAGAAATGAATTGGGAAATTATTGTTATGTCAAGTAGTGAGATGTTCTCTTGATTCTTGTTTATCTTTGTGTGTTTATGGCAGAGACCATTTGCAAATTGAGTTGACTTATGTTGAGGCATAGTCTTTTCCGTTAGGAAAAGAAATTGATTGTTTTGGTCTGTCGAGTGATTTTTCACTCTTAGCTTATGTGGTGTGGTTCTCCAATTGTCTACTTGACGAGTAGAAATATTTTGTGGTGAATCCTTTGATTTGGATCGTGGTCCTTTGAAGTAAAGTGATTGCTAGTGTGATGCTTGAGAGTTCTTTACTCTTACATTTGTGGGTTCTATTTGCGAAAGATACCATTGTGCTTCTAGTAGAATGATGTGAGTGGAATTTCCTTCGATTCCCTTCTAATGAGCGCACCGGAATTTCCGGGTTGAGTGTTATGACGAGACATCGTTGTATGACTTTTTGTGGTGGTCTCAACATCTGGTGTGAGGCCTCTTGGGAGTTGGGGTTTCGCATGCGTGAACGTTACCGGTTTTGTTCGCTACGGGTATTTGTTTACCGTTGTTAGTTGTTAGTTCCGTTGTTCTTTCGCATGATGATGTGAGGATTCGGTCGAATCATTTAAGAGGGTAGAATGTAATACCGAATATCAATTTGAGAGAATATATTATTCGGGAAGAGAAATTTATTGAATTTTCAAGTGCAATATAGTTTAGAGAGGATTTCTCTTAACAGAAAGTATCCATCGTGATTATGTAATATCCTGTTTAACATTAGAGAATTAATTGAAATGAGAAAGGTATTTAACAGAATTAAAAGAGAAATCAGTTTTTAGAGGAGAATTAATCTTGGGCTTTGCCCACGTTGTTTGGCCCAAGTGGGAAGTTGGTTTAAGGTGGGGCCAAGCAAACCCTAGGTCTTTTTACTGTAGCACGCAGCTACGCACCGCCGCCCTGTAGCAACCCTCCTCCCTTTGCTGCCACGCCTCCATATCGCCCCTTTGCTGCTCCTTGCTACTGGTCTTGGGAGGAAGAAGAAGGAGAGAAAGGAGGAGAAGAAGGGATCTTCTTCTTGGATTCAACCAGCGTTTCCCAAGGTTCTACAAAGGTAACGAGGCGTTCTTTGCTGTCTAAGTTGTATTAGATGCAATTCGATTGGTTTGATTGGATTGAATTGCTGCGCTACAAATTCAATTCTGTCCAGTTTCTTGCGCGGCTTGTTTCGTGTCTTTAGAGGCAGAATTAGGATTTTGATCTCCTATAGTTATTTAGATAATGTCGTTATCTTTCAGTAGCCGCGAAGATCACTCGATTCCGAGGTCTGAGTCAAAAGTTATGATCATTTTATTATCTGCTGCCAGAAATCTGACGAGAATAATCTGTCTGGTTATTTCCTAAAATATGAAAGTGAATTTGGTAGAATATGAAAGTTCACCCAACTAGGTTATTGTAGGTAATTCGATAACCTTTTCAGATTGATAAAGAACGGTCAATTCGGAGTTACCTATTAAAAGTTATGGTCATTTTAGTTTTGCTGTTCAATTGTGTAAGCAGTCTCTGTACTGAAAGTTCAGACAATGGTTAGCCTAATATTTTGGCCGAATTGGTTTATCGTGTCAACTAGAGTATTGTAGATTATTCAGTTAAGAATCTACAGAAATTTGGTTTACCTCTTTTGACTTCCAGTTCTTGAGTTATGTCATTTACCGTGCTGCTGTCCAGAATCAGTATATGGCAGGAAACGTTGTTTTCGGTTTCAGCTTTGTAAACTCGTTTTGAGTCGTCAAGTAGCGATGTAGAATGCCGATTAGTAGCGCTGGGTATATTATGTCCTTATTGAAATTATTTTACTTGTTTAGGAGGTGAAGCCTCAGGTTTAGGAGTATCATCTTTGCCGCTAACGCGCCGCATCGTGGAAGGCAAGTAAATGTAGCGGTTGTGCTACGGTTTAACCCGCTTTTTCTTACTACTTGCACTATGCATGATTGACGTAGTGTTAAATGATATGCCATGGTTACATGTTTTCTAAGTAAGAATGTGGTAGCAAGATATTAATCAATTGCTATGTTTGGATGAGTTTGGGTAGTATTGTGGTAATTCGCGTAATGAGCCAAATGCGGAATATGCGAATAAACTCAAGGTGGACATGTTGATAATTCATTGTGGTTATTTTCATGATGATCATGTGGTGGTCTATGTGATAGAGTTTCATCTAGATCGATTGATTTTGATCTTGGTGAATCGGGTGTGGGTTATGTGGTAATGGTCTTATGACACGTTGGTATTGTGCTTAATGAGACACATGTGGATTATGAGAAAATATTCATGATGAGTATGTTGTTGATCTCCGTGGTTAAATTCTTGTGGTTTATGATTATCATATCATATCATTCATGACATATCATGACATTTGCATTGTGGATGTCGCCGCTTATAGCCGCTGATCCGACGGTACAACATCGTGCATTGCCGTAGCACGATGCATACCCTTACCTTGTTGGGTAAAGGTGCGATGGAGCATAGCATACATATGCATTACATTGTGGAAAGATCATTTGCATACTTGTGCAAGATATTGAGGTGAAGTTATTTTTGCAAACAAACGCAACTTCATAGTTGCAATGTGGAAATTGACTCATGTGAGTCTCTTGTGGTATGAGTATTGTGGTTGTGGTTGTGGAATGAGGTTCATCCCTTGAGGTATGGTAGATGTTGTGATTGTGGTATGAGATTCTTCTCTCTTGTGGTAATTGTTGATAGCGATTGTGGATGCGAGAAATAGTAAAGTTATGAGGTAAAACATGTTAATACCTTATTGTCATTGGTAGTGGTAGTGGTGATTAATATGAAGCAGTTGATCAAGATTCAATTGTTATTATTTTACTATCATTGGTAGTAAATATGGTTGAGGCTATAATTGTGATCATTATGAGAATTGGATATTGATGCTTAATACCTTTGTAGTTTAATTAGCTTGTAAATGAATGTGGATTCACATTATGGATGTGGACATATGGATACTTTAATGATGTTGTATATTTGTTTGTAGTCCGATTAGCACATTAAGCAGTTTGCTTGCTTGAGATTTTTATCTCACCCTTGTTTCCCCTCTGGTGATTGTTGAGCATTCATGGGATGGGTAGAGCGGCACCACAATAATGCACTTGGCTCATCAACTCATGTTGTAATAAAGTAGATGAAATTCTAGCCAAATGCTTAACTATTTGTGGATGATTATGTTATTTAATAAGGATGGACTTGTGAACCATTCTTTGATTAATCTGCTAGAGGTTGTTTAATTATTGAACTTGTTACCGTTATCTTTATTCTCTTAGTTGTTTATGCTTCCGTTTTATGGTTCTTGTCTAGAGTTGTTGCCGAAATAATCTATCTTGAAATTATTGGCTAGCTGCAGAGTGGTTTAGTAGCATTCCAGGGTAATGTGGGTCCTGGGGTGTTACAATCTCATCCAAAGCTTTAGCCTTACCCTTTCCTTTGACCCAAGTCTTAGCCTTCTTTTTGAAGCTTGTACTCTTTTGCACCATCATCACATGATTGTTGCTTTTTTTAATGCTGTCTTCTGCAGTCTTAAGCATCATATGCAGTTCGGTGAGATTCTTGTCTAAACTATTCATATGGAAGTTCAGAATGAACGGTCCATAGCTGCGTGAAGCGAAGCAAGAATCAAATCAGAGCCAACTCTTGACTAAGTGGAAAACCAAGTTTTCCAAGCTCTGTGTGTAACCAACCATCTTGATCACATGAGGGCTCACCGGACTACCCTCAGCTAGCTTACACCCAAACAAATTCTTCGAGATCTCATATCTCTCAGTTCTTTCTTGTGTCTCAAACATGCCTTTGAGCGCCACGATCATATCGTAGGCCTCTATATTCTCAAAGCGCTCAAGGTGCGAGTTCATGGCGGCAAGCATGAGACAACTAACATCAAGGGACTCATCACATGCCTTTTATAGGCGTTTTTAAGAAGCAAGATAGCATTTTCAGCAGACACTTCTGGAATTGGTTCCTCTAGAACATGTTTCTTTTTATCTTGCCTAAGAACAATTCTTAGGTTGCGGGATCAATCCGTAAAATTTGTTCCATTCAGTTTTTCTTTATCAAGAATCGAACGTAAAGCAAAACTGGAGGTAGGTACAGCAATTGGTGCCATGATCTACAACATAAAAATATGCACAAACTAAGATATATGTTCAAGAAAAGTAACTTCTATTAAACAATTTAATAAAGATACTCCCACTAAATTCCATATCCCTCTTATGACATTTAGTGATTCAAGAACCACAATCAGTTAATCTACTAGTGAGCTTTGGCATCACTGCTAGAAGATTTGTGAAATTGGTAAGCAACCCTTTGCTAATTATATCTCTATATGACTCTTGTTGTTGGGCGGCATCTCTATGCCCCGGCGCCCAACCCTATGCCCCAATGTCTATAACCATTATAATAACATTGTCAAGTTTAACCAATGCTATGTGTGTAAGTGTCCGACACAAACCCATCTAGTCAAGGAAAATTAATGGCACTCTGCTTTAGCAAGACCTACCATTAAAATACATGACTTTGGATGGTGTAGCTAATTGGGAGGGCATCAATTTTGCCTAATATTATGTGAGGGAATTTTACTTCTACCATGTTAAAAGCATTGAGCAACTAAATAACATGCATAGAAACAAACAGAATATAAAGGCATTCACAGACAATCACATTGCATCGTGATATAGTATGACCCTTCCACATGGTGATCTCCATCGCCGTGCTTCCTGTTCGCCATGCCTCCAAGTGGCCAATTCCACCAAGTACTCCCACTAAGCCATTACTCCTAATAGCACTAGTAATAAATTACAAGGATTGAAGAAGCATCACAAGTCGACACGCAGGCCGTTATACAAATATAGACAGCCTTGGGCTGCAATAAGCATGACATGCAGGTCATGAACATTACACACATACATGCATCTCATACATTACGGGTCATACTATTCACAAAATCCTGCAAAAACAAGTTAGGCATAGAATCGCATTCTATCTAACGTATGGTGTGAATTAGCAATACTTAAACCAAGTTAAGGTCCTAATCCATAGGAGTGGCAACCTGCACCAAAAGGGTGGAAACCCTATCTATATTCCAAGGTCCTGCTCGGCGGTTCTATGTAGATCCAATCTACTATTCTGTCCATACAAAACACATTGGATTAATCACATTAACCCTTTCCGATCGCAACTCCGATTCGATCAATCAGATTGATCTTCGTGTGCTCCATGGATTTACGATCACTGTCTGCCCCGATGGCGGAAACCGACAGGTAGAGGCAAGTCGTGATTCGACCATGAAAACACGATCACGGAATAACGATCATGAACCCACATTGAGACCACCACGTATGGATGATCATATCAACCATCGCCAAAAACAATCTATCATATAGAACGACCGACAGAAACAGTAATAGATCGCATCTATGACTTCCACATATCACAATATGCATCTTATCCGAATCTAAAACTACACGGGATGGCTCTGATACCACTGTAGGAACACGGGTAGGCTACACTAGCATAAATTCAAAAATCTACCGCGCAACCAAGGAACCTCCGCTAGTAATAGATTACGGGATTACCACTAGACGCGCAGATTCGCAGCGGAAGAAGAGTCGATGTAGCGCGTTGGTGCGGTTGTAGTCGTACTAGTCTCGCGCCTCCTCCAAGTGCTCCCCGTGGCCGTCACAGATTGCGGATCGTCCTAGCGTTGAAGCCTCGCAGCAACGCCTCCAAGGTATCCACACGTACGGGGCAGGAACACCACGCGCCGAAGTGCTAGCGACGACTACGCGGTTTTGGGCGAAGGAGGTGTGGTGGCTAGGGTTTCGGGAATTCCAAAAATCACACTTGACCCTATGCCACCTCCTCTCTATATATAGGCATCCATGATGGATCTCAAACTTGAGGCCCATTAGGAACTCGTGGCCCATAAGAATTCGGATCACCATCCAAAACGTGTCCCGGCCCTTTAAGCGTGCGACCCTATAGGTTCACGTGCACTTGGACATGGCCCGAGTACTCCTACTCGTCCACTAATCGGTAGTGGCCCCTAGCAGGACATGCCGACTCCCAAGTAAACGTAAAGATCACATCGGACGAACCTCAACAAATCTCATATGTATTTCCCTTTGCCTCATGATATCGGTCAAACTCAAGGCGAGTACGTGCCATCCTTGTTGGTTAGCTCAACCACTCTTTCTCGATCACGTGATTCGAATTCCTCGACTATGGTTAACTCTTTAACCATGAATAGCATGGCCATGCATTTCTGGAATCCGATCACTCGAGAGGACTAGAGATATCTCTCCCGTTGTATGGAGGGGCAAATCCTATCTTGATCGACCATGCCTCGACGCATGTGTCATGACAAACCCGAAAGCTATCTTTATAACTACCTAGTTACGGAGTAGCGTTTGGCAACCCCTAAGTAAGTCACTATACATCTTGAGTGCATGCGACGATCTCAAGTCTAAGGATATAACATACATATTGTAAAAGAGACCAACTGATGACACAAAAGAATACAATATTCTCGCAGTGTGTCATGGTGGGTCGATCCAATCCCATGTTCACTAACATGTGTCATATTATTGGTTTGATATCTCCATATCTATGATCCGTGAAACATGATCATCAACCAATACATATGCTAGTCTATTCATATGTGTCCTCATATGTTTCCGACTAGAGATTGCTTTAGAATAATCATCACAAAGATAAATATAGAGTTTCACAATCAAGTCACATACTTGATAATAAATATTAACGATATTATTCAAGGAACAAGATAATAAATTATCCAATAAATTATAAACATATAATCATTTCCATGATTGCTTCTAGGGCATATCTTCAACAGAACCATGCATGCAGCCGGAAGGAGGGCCAGTAACTGATGGTGGCTTGAGCCAGGAACTAGCCACATGGAAAGGTACGAGCTATGCATGCACTCATGTTCATCATGCATATTTTGCATGGAAATCAGGAGAGCCACAAGGTGAATGCGTGCATGCAGATTTTCAGCATGGAGATCACGTTGGGCAAGGAGAAATCCAGTCAAGTTTGTTGTATGCCAAATCTGAGCAGGTTGGATTCCTTTTGGTGCGCATCAAACAAGAGAAAATTAAGGAAATAAATCATACTGTTCTCTCCTACCTTTCTTTGCATGCATGTGGATGGGGTCCACCAAAGGAAAACTCACGCATGAAAGAGATTTTCCAGGAGGTTTTGTTGGAGATAGACCACAAAGCTATTTGTTTGGTGGCTGCATCAACCTAAAGATATTGCCTCGTCATATCTTCTGCTGGCGTGAGGATTTGTTGGGCCAGGGCATTCCTTCTTTCCTTACGTGCGATGGGGTGGACTCCACCAGCATGGAAACAAGATCAACAGAAGAAGGCTCACCCTATGTTATGTTGAGTCAGTTTAGGAAAATGTTCCAAAGTGTTTTAGTAATCTGGACCCGAGATGTAAAAGCGCCGAACCAAGTTAAGTTAATTGATGAGTCTAAGTTAGGATCTGAGATTAGTTGTGTGGTTTTTAGGCCGAACCAGGTTATGCCTACATATAGGCTGTGGGTTGTGCGGCTCTAGGGAGTTTTAGTTTTGGAGTTATGAATTAAAATACTTGTGCGTGTTGGCCTTCGCCGTTAGGGTTTATCTCTGTTTTATGTGTGTTCTTGTGAGTTCTAATCTTGGATTTCATCTTGGCATGGTGGTTTCTCGCTATGGTACTAGGAGTTACTCGTTGAATCTTTGATCCCTACCTCTCATTCATGTACTGTAGTGTGCGCGGATGTGAGATTTATCTATTCTAGTGCGAATTGTATCCAGTAATTCGTGCTCCACATATTTGTTAGAGAATTTCCACCGTGAAAGATCGGGCAAACCATGAATTTAATCTCATCTCGAGGTTGATCCGCATCACGTAGTGAGATGAATTCTATCATAGCTAACAAAACGTGGAAGGTTACGGACCTCCCATCTGAATACAAGCTAGTGGGCTGCAAATAGATCTTTAAAAGAAAGCATAGACCTGATGGTACTATAGAAAACTACAAGGTCCGTTTAGTGGCTAAGGGTTTTACGCAAGAAGGGGGGGGGTGAAGACTACTTTGATGCATACTCTCTTGCGGCTCGTTTACCTACAATTCGTATGCTTTTAGCACTAGCTGCTGCATACAAACTCCAAGTACATCAAATGGATGTAAGGACCGCTTTCCTAAATGGAGAGTTGGATGAGGAGATTTATATACAGCAACCCGATGGATCTGTGGTTGAAGGGCAAGAGAAGAAAGTATATCAATTGATTAAACATGGAGTGCAAAGCTGTATGGTTATGATGTGGTTGGCCATTTCACTGGCCATCTGACCTGGGAGCAACTTATCTAGGCCACGGACATTGATAGACTGACGAAAAAGTTGACCAACAAGTCGGCGATAGATACGATGTATATGGAACGACATAGACGAAACAGAAGCCAGACGTCGTATGAAGAAGTGCTCCATTTAGAGGGAGTCTCGGCACACCTTGAAGAAATGCCCTACGAGAAATCCATAGGACGAGGGAGACATCGACAGCCCAGGCGGCGCCGCGGGACCTCATCCGACTGCCCCACTTGAGGCGGTCGACATGGCAGATGTTGAGGTCGCGACCACGGGAAAGGTTCATCTTGTTGAAATATGTGGTCCTTAATGCTTTGTAATTTTATTTTGATTTTTCGAAAACTAGGTAATGATATTATGCTGAATGTATTGTAATATCAGTATGATTTGTCGACAAAATACATGAGGACATTGTGCTGAATGTTCTGTAATATTATTGTGATTTGTCGACAAAATATGTGATAGCGTCGTGCTGAATATTTTATAATATCATTATGGTTTGTTCACAAAATATGTAGTCGAAAATAGACAATAAAAAACAGGCAGATGTCTCTATCGCCAGTTGAAATGGCGATAGGGTCCTGTCGCCAATTGAAATGGCGACAGGGTCCTGTCGCCATTTGGAGTGGCATAAGGCCATGTCGTCTTTTCAACTGGTGATAGAGACCTCTCTACACTGTTCTAAGCTACTGTCGTCATTGCTTAGGCTACTGTCGCCATTTGGAATGACGACAAGAAATTTTTGTCATTTTAAATGACGATAGTAGCATAATTTTATAAAAAAAAAATTGACTATTTATTTTTGCAAATTCCTTTTAAAATAATATTATTTTAAAAAAACCGTGCTCCGCCGTCGAGATGTAGAGTGAAAAGATGAGGGTAAAAGTGGACAAGTGTAGCAAACCACTGAGACGAAGAAACGATGCTACCTGCCTGTACCAACTGTGTTTCACTGTTTCATTCCCAATCCAACAGCTGAGAAATGCGCAAAGGTTTCACCTCTACCTTTGCTCTACTAAAGGAAGATGCTACAACTCTGTTATGCTCTTGCTAGGTATTGATAGTAGGGAACAGAGATTGGAGAGTGAATTAGGGATTTGGGAGAAGCAATCATATGGGTTCGGGAAGAACACAGAGACATGGGAGGAAGATAGAGCCTAGATGGCAAATAGGCTTTTAGTTCGGTTCCTCTTTCTCACGCACAACCGTGGCTTATACCGATGCCACCCTCACATCTATCTTTGGTCCCACATGTCAACCTTAGCGTTTACAAAATTGACCCACTAGATAACTATATTTCTCTTGTACACCGTACATGACAAACTCCTAGTAATTTCACAGTAGTACAATATATTGCACTTCAAACTGATATTAGCTGCAGTCGCCATTGCCCCGCCCGGCCCTAGATCCGCCTGCTTTCGCTCCAGATCCGGTCCAAGCGTCGCGGGGCTTGCCGCCGTCGTGGCACATAGCCGTCAAGTCTGCCATCGATTCGGAGCCTCCCGTCGTCCTCGACCTTCGGTTTTGCTGCTATAATCGTCGTCGACGTTTGTGTCGTCGCGGCGGAGCACTCCACCTCTCGTCGGATATGTTGGCGGCACACGCGAATGGACAATACCGGGGAACAGAAGACAATTGTTTTGTGCTGTTAAAATTGCCAGCGTTTCCAGTTGGTGATGTCTAGAGAGTACTTGAGTGTTCTGTTACTAGATAGTACTTAAATTTTGAACTCTCCGATCTAAATTGAATGAATGAGATCACTTTGACTCCTCCTACAGAGATATCATCAAGTATAACATGAATAAAAAACTCAAGTACTCACAAACAAAAAACACTCCAGTACCATTTTGCAAACCCCTTTCCGGTTTTCTATTCACCTTTTATTCTTATAAATACATGCAATGGAGCCTGCATAACTACATGCGTTACAATGCAAAAATATGCAACTGAAGAGACGTGCAACATCAAAGCACTAACGCCTCCACGACGTGCACGCCAGTCATCAATGCTCTTCATGAATCATGACTGAGGTGCGGCGTCAAGGCAAAACAAAAGAACGGATGCAATCAATGTGTGCATGCCATGCAAACAAAAGAAGAAAACGGATGCGCACAGGATTATTCAACATACACCCCTAATCTTTGATGCGCTTTCTTGATCTCGATGATGCCAATCCTTGTGCGCAGTTCTTAGAACTTGACGCGGCTCAGTGCCTTCGTCAGAATGTTAGCTAACTGCTCTTTGGTCTTGATGTATGCCACCTCAACTTTGCCGTCTTCAACACATTCCCAAATAAATTGATATCGGGTGTCTATGTGCTTTCGTCAGATGGGCCTGCTCGGTACGCTTCGGCTTACGACAGTCCTGGAGTAATGCCCGTACTTGTCGTAGTTGTAGCACTGAACCTGCAACATGTCATGGCGCGCACCGAATGAGCCACTGTCCTTGCCATCATATCCGCCTTTTCCACCCCCACAGCCACGCGGCTTGCTGCGGTAACGGTTGTCACCACCTCTGCCGCTTCCCTTGCTACTGCCAAAGGAGCCGCCGCCTTGCTCCCTATTCTTGGTGCGCACAAGCTACTCCTCTTTAGTGAGGAGCAGACGCCCATCGGAGTCGCTCGAGTCATTGCGTGTGTAGCGCTGCTCCACTGATCGAAGCCGGCCGGTGAGCTCTTTGATCAACAACGTGCTCAAGTCAAGTAGTGTCCCGATCGAGATTGCCACGTGTGTGTATACCTGGGTGGCACAACATGAAGGAATTCTTGACTATCTTTTCATCTTCCAATGTGTCACCTAGGTTCCGGAGATTGTTGACGAGTCCCATGATCCTCATGGAGAAGTCGTCCACTGACTCACCATCCTTGAATTCGATATCCTCGAACTCCTTGCGAAGCTTCTGTGCATTCACCTCGCGAACGCGCTCGACGCCCATCCGCATCGTCTTCACGGCGTCCCACGCCTGCTTGGCCGTGGCCTTCACCGCCAGCATAGACAGCATGTCTGGCGACACCGCACGGAGGATGGCGGATAGTGCCAGTCTGTCACCGCGGTAGTCGGCGTTGCCAAGTTTGATCACCTCCCACAGGCCTTGTACCTGTAGGTTCACCCTCATCACAAGGGCCTAGTTGGTGTAGTTCATCCGCGTTAGGGTGGGGTAGACCACCGATCCCATCATCTCCCTTACCACCCATTGCACCACAATCTCTTGGCCGCTGTTTTTGTCGAATCCAATCTCATGACCACCATTGCCGCCGAGATTGTCCGTGTGAGTAGTGCTGCCGTTACCTTGTACCCCATCTTGGGAAGGAGACCTAGTAGGAGAACATGAACCGTCACGTGCCACCACCAAGGATCAAAGCTACTTGGCTCTGATATCAATTATCAGTGGCACACACGAACGAACAAGACATGTGTGCCCTCCTACAGTAAAAACTAGGAGAAGTGCTTGCCATATGCAGAATTCTCTTACAACAATAGCTACCAATCAAGCATAAAGATATCACCATTTGAGACACTGTATAGGAGAGATTGTAGAACACTGCTGAATTGGTTGGTCTGAGTCCGAAGAAAGGTCGTTCTATGGCTCGGACTTGGTAAAGGATGCGGAAGAGCAAGTTCGATTGATCCGAGACAGCTTGCGAACGGCGTAGTCTCGCCAAAAGAGCTATGTCGACCGTCGCTGTCGTGAGTTGAGCTTTGAGGTGAACGATCATGTTTATCTTAAAGTCACACCTCTAAAAGGCACACACCAATTTCAGGTGAAGGGAAAGTCAACACCTTGTTATATCGGACCATTCCAAATTCTTGAAAAATGAGGAGCTGTGGCTTATCAATTGGAACTGCCCACCTCTCTTTTAGCAGTGCATGATACCTTTCATGTCTCACAACTGAAGAAATATCTTCATGTTCCCACTGAAGTGACCCAGTATGAAAATCTCAATTTGCAACCTGGTCTTTCTTATCAGGAGCACCCGATTGGTATTCTTGGTGAGATGGAATGCAAGACAAGGAACTGCACCATCAAACTATTGAAGGCTCACTAGAGTAACCACACCGAAGAGGAAGCAACCTGGGAGCATGACGATCAAATGTAGACGGAGTACCCCTACCTTTTCCATATGTCTGAAGTGCCTTCGAATCAAGAAAGGAAAGTTTAAACAAAGCAATAAAAAGGAAAAAATGTAATAGCATTATAGTACCTTGTTAAGGTCTTTCAGCACTATCTTTGAAGGAAATCAAGACAACAGATGTTATATCTTGTTGTAATTGGAAGAACTACTTCTCAGCCTTATTCTCAAGCTACTATAATCTCGGGACGAGATTCTCTTAAGGGAGGGAGGTTGTCACATCCCCATTTTTAATAAATGGAATTTAGATGCATTTCATCAGCATACATGTTATATTTGGAGCATGTGCACTCATTGTTGCATTTGAAAATTTCAAATCAAAAGAAAACCTACAACTTAAAATGAAACTCCAAGAGAAAATTTAAATTAATGCTTATATATTTCTGTTATCTAATTTATTTAAATACTACAATAGTTATCATGAATTAATATGATTTTTTTCAAATTTTTAGAACTAAACTTGACATGGAGAAAAATCTTTGTTCAATTAATAAACATCATCGGTTAAGGATTTTAATTGAGAAATTAACATTGAACAATGTGTTTTATAAAATTTATATGAGTTCATAATCATCCCAGAAGCCTCTCTAAAAATTTTTAGGTTTTTATAAATTTATTTACTAATTTTAACTCACTGATCATACTAAAATAATTTGAATTCAATTCAGTCAACCATTCAAACCTAACCCTAACCCATTCGGACTGTTCCGGCTCGAACCAATGGATTTGGCTGGACCGCACCCGTTTCATCGAGCTAGGCTCCGACCGTGTCATTTCGTTGTGTTCGCTGACATCTCGGGCCCACCTGTCTATCCATTCGTCTCTACGTCACTTCACCGTGCCACACAGCACCGCATGCCAGAGCGAGGTGGTGTTGTGTCCAGGCATCACCGCCCATGCATGGCGACGTCGTTTGGCCACCGCCGTCGACATCCATCTAGGAGCCATCATGACTTGACGATGTCACATTTTCCGTTGAGGAATTCCATCAAAACCACTTCATCTCCTCGACCGAGTAGATGTACTCGACTTTCTCCCTCTACACTACTGCGTATCCTCTCATCCTTGTGTCGTTCTTATACTCTTGCTATGCCATGTTTGTCATTCTAATTTGGGCCTTCATCTTGGATCGTAGCTCCTGGACCAAAATCATGTCTTTTGCATGAACCGAGCATGCACGAATGCCATTGTCGTGACATATGTGCATCCGATGAGTTCTATCCATGCTCAAGTGCGTCATCACGTGCCTTAAGGTATAGGAAGTATTTACCCTCAATAAATTTGTTCGTTGGTGTATAGGATTGTCGGGATTTCGTAGCTTTCCATTTTTCGGCCGAAATTGTCTCTTTCGTTCTCATCTCCGCCCGGTGAGTTTTCATCAATTCTTTTCGGTAGTAGCATCTCCTAGGTCCACTTGAGTCACCCCGATCATTCTTTTATGCTCTTGTCGCTCAGGTTGTTGCATTCACATTGAGCTCTTATCGTTGTTGGTTCGGTCACACGTCGCCGGAGCTCCACCGTGTCTCTTCAACCGTAGTTGACCCTCAGGTAGCCATTTCTGCCCTTAGTTCACACCACTGTGGACCACTGTGTCGGCGAGCTGTGGACAAGTGCGTGGGAGCAAAATGCTCTGTTGTCAAAACAACCAACTGTTACTGTAGCAATCATTAATCCAATCGCTGTCGGTTTAGCTTTTAAGTGTTGTTTAGTTTTGATTTAATCACAGAATGTTCCACTGACATGTGAGCCAAAGAACAGAAATTGAGACGTTTTAATGAAACTAGTGAGAAGTGTGTCGCTGGCGTGTGGGCCCATATGGCCGGTTAAGAGATTGAGTAAAGTCATGTAGTGTGCTTTCTATTAAGGAAAAACGTATTTCTAATACGCTTAAACCGAAAGTACGCTTTCGGTAATCAGAAGATGTATTGCATAGAAAGCGCCTTCGACGTCATTTTGGCTGTGGCTTGTCAATGTTGGTCGAGTCAACCCTTGACTTTGGACCCCACATGTAAGCGACTGTGACTAGGTTAACCTGAGTACAAAAAGTATTCAATGCGTTTAGAAATTCTAAAATGGATTACTGTTACACTTAAAAATGGTTAAACTTCAAAAATTCATAAGTAATTCATATTAATTCCAAATTAAGTGAAATAAATTTTGTTAATTTTCATTTTTACTGTAATTTAATTTGGAATAGGTTTTAAACTTGTTTCTATTGTAAAAAAAAATTAATACTTCAATTAATTGTACATTAATATCATTAACCTTGTAAAATTCAAAGAAAATTCAAATGAACTCCAATTAAACTAAACTTTTCACCTAAATTCATATAAAATCATAATCTCCTCACTGTATAAATTTCATGCATGTTTGAGCATTTTATGTTTTTGAGATATTCTCGGTGTTTTTTTTGTTATGTTATTTTTCTAGATTCTCAATTGTTTGACATGAGTTATTATATCCCTGAAAATCCTGAGGTGGAACAAGTGGAATATCAACAAGGCAAGCATCCTATTGCATCATATTGATCCCAAATTTTGGTTAATGTAGCATTTTCATTTGCAATTATAATTGCATGCGTGCTATTTTGTTATATTGATGTTTTTGTTATTTTAGTTAGTTATGTCCTATATATTGTGGCTATCCTTGATTTTTTTCCATACAACTAAGCTTAAGTTAGTTGATGCATATTTTTAGTTACTTTTTACATTGATGCTTAGCCATGCAAGTCAGTAGATACGATAGTTTGGTTGATGGGATTAACCTGTCAACTGTGGAAAACACTAAACAATTTTATCCTTATATTTTCATCCAGATTTTGAATCTAGTTTTTGAGTCCAAATTTTACAATTTTCAAACTGGTTTTTATCTTGACAAGTTGCTAGTAGGGTGGGTGTCTTCGTGCATGAGAATCTGGTACCGTATAAAGAATTGTCTAGATCGCTAAGGACCGAACTTTGGGCTGTCGTTCCAAGTAACACTCGTACTTCCACACACGGGTTGGGAGCCATTTGGTCAAGTAAGGGGAGGGTCTTATTGAGTTGAGTCACATGGTGGTATGAGTACATATGTGTTTGATTATATGTTTATAGGAGCCAATACAATCTTTTTATAAAGTGCAAGTGAGCATTGTTTTCATTTCTGTACAATTTTATAGGTATTTCCAACATAACTTACGTGCCCCGCTTAGCAAGTTCTATCAGTAGCTTGTACTAAGGGGGATTTCATCTCGCATGGGTGTTTTGACTCAATAAGATCATCTTGCTGAAAAATATCGAGTCTTGATTTCCCTAGTCGGCATACCAAAGGAAGTGTGTCATTATTCGGACTCTTACAGGCTAATTAAATCATGTGGGTAAAGATGTACACCCTTGTATGGTATTAAACTATTCGAATAGCCGTGTCCATAGTTATGGACGACACTTGGTTTTGATTGACATTATTGTTAGACTCTCAAATTAAAACTTGACATGGGATAACATGGTACTGGTAGGATGGGTCTATCATGCATTTTATTTTATCAAAGTGGGCTGCCACTTTGATATTGTATGATTTACCTTTGTATACTGGTCAATTCAAAGTTTTTATAAAATTTGTGTTTACTAAATAGCAATTACAAACTAGTATGTGTAGGAATGGAAACTTGTGTGTGTTATACAAAACTAAGCAAATAATGCCTTCCTTTGCTCAGCCTCTGTGAGGCCTCCCCGAGATCGGATCCGTTCCAAGCTAAGTAGTTACACCGGAAGCGCAACACTTAACGAGAGACGAGAACGATCCTGAGTACCCCGGATATGCGTCTTATGTTAGCTCCCAAGGATCAGTGGCTAAAATGCGCATATCCTAGTACACAACATTGCAATCACATCCATACACAATCATACAAGAGAAATAGAAACTTTGATACATCTTCAACATACAGAACCTTATGGTCCAAATTTGTCATATAAGGGCCAATCGGCCAAATTTAAATAACAATAACACAAATAAATCGCAGCGGAAGATAAAATTAAATAAAGAGGGAATAACCTAGTTGGCATGCCCACAATCCCACAAGCAACCAACTGGAGTTAAAGCCGTTGCATCCGTCGTCCTTATGTGATCAAATAGATACTTTTCAAGTACAAAGTTGTACTTGCGAGACTTTTCAAGAAAAATAAGGATGCATGTAAGTATCAAAGGAAGGCTATTACACTAGTCAATTTTCAGCATAAAGCAAGTTTTGCATATAGATAAAAGATTCTAACTTACCATTTGTAAAACATTTAGAAAATATTTTATAGCAGTAAGTAATGATCATCAATAGTATAATCTCCAAATATAATCAACATTCGAACATCCCATTCATGACACAATTCATTCCTCAACAAAAATTAACGCGCGAACTACGCGTTCATGATAACATTTCAGATCTGAACAGACTAACATAAAGACATGAAAATTCCAACCATAACCCAAACTTAATTCCCCAAAAGCTAACTGTGCATGCTTTCCCACAAGCGATGTCCATAACCTAGGACGAGGCTATTCGAATAGATTTAGTTCTCTGCAGAGTTGTACAGGTTTACCCACACGATATGAATACCTTATACTGTCGCCATGCACTCTTCCGAAGGAGTGTGACTAAGATATCATAACGAGGCCTTTACAATGCCATGTCCCAACTATCAAACCACCCGAGGAACAGAAATCCCGTGGGAGTCTGATCGGCCTCCTAACCACAGGTGAACCCCGTTGCGTAAATAAGTCCCTATCAAACAAGAGACCCTTAAGAGCAAGTAAGAAAACGAAAAACTTGCCCCCGCCAGATTGACAAGAGAACAATTAAAAATAACAATAACAATTATCAACATGATTGTGTTCTAATAGCTAACACACAACAAATTAGTTAGCCAAGCCATCGCCCATAAACCCGGCGTGTGGTTGCACGTAAGACTTGGTTCATCACACCACAGACCGGTCCTTGTATACCCAGATGGGGCTACATGAATCTGGGACCACCCCTTCATCACCCTATCACCCGTCCAAGTCCAACAGACAACAACAACCCACCTAACAAGTCACAATAACCAGATTCGAAGATCTGGAAACAATCCTCAAAATCATTATAATTCAATCCATAAGGTCCTCAAATTTCATCAAGATTCAATTCAAGCCACCGGCCGATGGACTAGCTCCATCAACCGCTTTCGGCTACAACTACTAGCATGGCTAAGCATCGTTCTACAAACTAGCAAACAACCCATATAACATATATCCTTAATCATTCAAGGTAAAAGGGTAATCAACATTCAAAGGAGGGCTAATGCAGCAATTAGAAGATTAACTACTTCTACCCATGAACATATATTTCAAAATAGCATGCAATTGCGATAATAAAACTCACACAAAACTTTTAAAAACCACTGGGAGCAATATGATCAAGAGGAGGGTGCTCGCAGCTTTGCTGTACCAATTGTTCAATCTCAGGTTACACACATAAAGATCTCATGAATATATCGGTATCGTCGAAAACCTAACGAACAACGATATTGCAATAAATATCAAATAAAGACAAAAGTTCAAAATACTCAAAAAAATGCATGAAATTTCTACAGTAGGTAGATTATGATTTTATATGCATTTAGGTGGAAGATTCATTCCATTTGGATTTAGTATGTGAAAGTTATGGAGGTTTGAATCTTAGTTTTTCAAAAATCCAAAATAAATAGAATCGGTTACTGTTCATACTAATTTAATTATTTGGCCAAAATTTGTAGAAAGGTGGTGGGAAAAAGGATTACATAGCTAAATAGAGGATAAAATTATATGATCAAAATAACTGAGTTTATCGCATTTGGAGTTTTTATGAATTAGTCATACATTTTTAAAGTTATCAGCCTTTTTCTATTGTAAAAATAATAGAGTTAAGGATCATTTTACAAAACTATATTTTCTGCTAAAGGGACATGTTTGAAATCTATTTTTTAAATAAATTTCACTTAAAATGAAAATTACCAAAACTGGTTTCATCCATTTTGGAGTTAAGGTGAAATAGTTATGAATTTTTAAAGTTAAAAGCATTTTCTAGTGTATAAATAAATGGGTTTTGGATCAATCTCCAAAGACTATATTTTCTATGATAGTGACAAGGTTTAAACCTATTTTCATATATAGTTCATTTAAAATTAAAAATAACAAAGTTGGTCTCACTGTTTTTGGAGCTAAAATGAATTAGGTATGCATTTTAGAAGTTTATACCATTTTCAGTGTGTAAATAATTCATTTTCAGATTTTATAAATCATTTTCTCCTTTTCTCACTGAGGCTGAGCTAGCAACAGCCACTGACTGGTGGGTCCAGTTGAATAGTGCATTTTTCAATTTAAATCCCGATTTAAATTTTTCCTATTGACAGGTGGGCCCTACATGTCATTGACCCGGTTCACCAAATCGTGCGTGGACTAAGGTCCACAGCAGAGTGCAAAGTTCACCGGGTGCGGGTTACTAAGTACTTAATGGCCTCGGGCCCACATGTAATAGATTCAATAGCAAAACTAAGACAATCATTAAAACAATTAAGCATTAATTAAGTCCTAACGACCGAGATTTACCCTAATCTCAACGCTACAGTGGCGGTCGGAGCTCCCGACAAGCAGAGCTCAGCTAAGATCGGGTTTGACCCGAGCCTCGCCAGAGTTCCCGGCCATGGCCAATTCTGCAATTGGTTGTGGTAACCTCACGAAGCTCAAGGTGGCGGTGGCGCTGACTGAGATTGCCTGCACTAGCAGCTAGTTGGTGGCAAGCAGCAGCACCCCTACGGCTAACGTGCATGTAGCATTCCGTCAAGGTTTTAAGCAAGGCAAAGCATGCTTAAGCTTCCAGGGCGGTCACTGATGCTTACTAGAGGGTTGAAGCGGCCGGGGAAGCTCGGAGAAGGTCTAGCGGCAGTAATGGCGGCGGCGGCACCGGGTCTACCGTGGAGGAGGTGCTCTGGGGAAAAAGAAAAGGATTGAGGGGTTAGAATAGCACCAGAGGGTAGATGAGAAGGTGTCACCACAACCAATTGCAGAATGGCTCACCGGCAACGGCAAATGACCGTGAATAGGGTTTCTAGCCGACAAATGGGGAAACTCCAAATTCAAGCGTCCCTGCGATGCATTGTGAAAATTGGTTGAGGGGGAAAGTGGCTTATACCCCATGGCACAAGGTAACGCGCATTGGAGATGATAATACCTACCGAGCACGATGTTGGCACAGTGGCGGCGTCGGGTGCATGCTCTGGAACGGCCGAGAGCACGAAGAAGAACTGAGAGCTACACGGCAATACAAGAGTTGAGATTAGCTAGAATGGAAACGACGAAGAACAAGAAACAGGAGGGAACCACTCGGTCGAAACTTACTGGAGTAGAGAGCATAGGGGAGCTCCCTTCTTCTCACGGCCGAGAGAAGAAGTGAGTGAAAGAAGAGGTGAGGAAGGGGTGTTATCCCGGGGAAGGTGACGGAGCGGAGGCGGCGTCACTAGGCGGAGCTCCAGGAGTGGTCGGGAGAGGCGGTGGGTGACGGCGTCAACGGTGCGTGGACGGAGACGCTCAGAGTTTGCACGGCGCGTGGCACCCGCGTTATGTTGCTCGCTTGCCCGAGGAAGGAGACGGGACTGACCGGTGGGCCAGGCGCGTCAGCGGCACAAAGTGCGAGCGGTGCGAGATGGTCCAGCCGTCCGATTGAGGATGGGCGACTTAGATTAAGCGAGATGTTCGGACTGGCCAAAAAGTATCAAGATCTGGACCGTTGAATCCCAATCGGACGGTCAATCTCAGTTGGGTTCGGCGCAGTGCATTTAGGCGGTTAGGTTCGACCAAGTCGAAACAGTCTGACTCGGGTCAGCCCAATAGTACTAGGGTTTGACTGATATTCAAACCTATTTTCTCCACTTTGACCAGAGGCTTAAAAATAGAAATAAATTTCCTAAAAATATAAAATAAATCACAGGGGTTCCTAGGAAGGTCTAGTGTCCATATAAAATTTTAAAATCCCCTATTCATGATTTTATTTGTAAAATTTAAATTCAAACTTAGAATAGGTCTTTGTAATGAGTTTGAATTTTCTGGGGGTTGAATTGAGTTCCCAAAATTTGGGAAAAATCATATTAATTCATGATAATTATTATAGTATTTTAATAAATTGTTTTCAGTTGATGATCAAATGTTTTTGTTCCTATTTTTATTTTGAGTTTAAATTTGAAGTGCGTGTGTAATCTTTGATTTAGATTTTTCCAAATGCAATAAATGATGCAAATGATTCCAAAACGCCATGCATACTGATAAGATGCACAATAATTCTCATTAATTATATTGGGGATGTTACAGCCTCTATCATGTATAAATTATATTCCCTTTGATCAGTCTCTAGCACACATACTTATTTTATTTTTTTGTAAGACTTACGAGTACCTTCTATAGTCAACCGAATTGACCACTTGTTTCAGGTGAGGAGGATTACACTATCGATCAATTCGTTAGCGCCGATTTTGGCGACGCTAACAAATAGCGCTATTTCTAACTCCACTTAGTTGCCTCTGGGAATTGGGCACTCTCGGATGGACCTTTTGGTGTTTTATAGTTGTTTCCGCTGCGTACTTTTGTTAATGTTTTAGCCGACCGTTTGGTCACCTGTGTAAATTATGGATATGAGTCTAGTCTTGTAAATCACCTTTAATAATGTATGACTTGTGTATGACTATGAGACAATGTTGTTCAGGCTATGCGCGTGTTAGCCATTGATCTTGGGAGCTAATACGAGACACATATCTGGGAACTCGACATCGTGCTCGTTTCCTGTTAAGAGTTATGCCTCTGACATAATCTCTTGACATGAAATAGATTCAATTTCAGGGTCCCACACCCTTCGGCACTGGCGCCGGTGCCGACCGCTCCCGCGCTGCCACTCGCCGCCAACGCCATGTGCCACCACCGCCTGCGCCCCTGTTTCCTTCTCTTTCATTCCCTCTCTCTCTATGACATGTGACCCCACATGTCACTCACTACCTCTTTTGCACTCTCTCTCTAGCAAATGGGACCCATGTGTCATACTCTAGGTTTTTGCATTATAAATTCAGAAAGGAATAGTCCTCTTCTTCTCAATTTCGAGGAGTTTTCAATTCTGATAAATTTTTGGGAGTTCGTTCTCTTTCGTACAAACTTCGAATCAATCATTTATTATTCCTAAATTCATAATATCTCTATTGGCGCTAATTTTACAATTTTTAGATTTTATTTGGTTTTCTGTTATTTATTTGTCTCGATTCACGTGTATAGAGTCCGACGCTGCTGAAGCCACTTTGGATCAATCGGACGTGTTAATCTCCAACTTCAACGAAGGAAAGTCTCCTTTAAACATCCTGTACCTATAATTTTCAAATTATGTTTTTAGTTTTAAAGTATTACGCATTGCTATTTCACATAAAATAATGAGTTCAAATTGTAGATCGTTAGTTAAACCTAAAATTGATAATTGTCTTCCTTTGATAATTATTGTCCTTATACCTTTGTAACCCTAGCATAGTAATTCCACAATATTGATTACAATATTATAGAATAGTTAAACACGGTAGAATTGCTTAGACATGCTTTTCGGTCTTGATCAACCTTTGGGGGGGCATTATTACCCATTATGCTATAGTTTGGAAAATGTATGATATTAGGTCATGTCAGTAATTGGAAAATAAAATAAAATAGTGGAAAATTGTGTAGATTAGGGCGAATGGCATGAGTTTTGACTGTCTCACTTTGGTCGATTAAGGACCGACGCTTGTGTCTATTCAAACCGACAAATACCGTATAACCACATGTCCTAAATTGGAAGGACCTCGCTGATTAATTTACTAAGTCCAGACATCTAACTCGCAAGTTGTAGATGGTAGGAGTTACTTGGATAGTGCAGACGAGAGTCGTTGACGTCCATATTTGTCAGGGCTTGTGCCGGGATATGGTAATTGACATCCATGCCCGAGCAGGTTATCCCCCACAACGGTGAGCCCTGGGTCGATGGTAAAAGATGTCCATAACTTGGGGTTAAGCTCAGCTAATGTAAGGATAAAATATTTTAAAAGCCTTATGATAATCGTTTAGTCGTACGCCCTAGGAAGCATGTTATGGCCGACATTATAAGTCGATTTTGTCATGTGGGTCAGGCTGTACAACATCTGTAGAGTGTAAAATTATTCGAATAGCCATACCCATAGTCAAGGGCACACAAGGTGCATTCACATATGATAGATTTTAGTTTTATTTTTTAAGAATTATTTTGGAAAACCGGGAGTAGTTGGAACTCTTTGATTGTTGTTCTGGCAGTTAGAGCCAGCTAGGCAGCTAGAGCCCTAGTTTTGAGAACTTGGCGGTTAGCGCCATATTACTAGTGACTGGTAACTAGAACCTCCACTAAACAATTAATTTAATTTAATTATTGAATCTACATTTGTCAAAAATGCTTTATGAAAAATATTTAAACATAAAATTTTGCTTTGTGAAAAAAAAACCCTATAAGCCCAATTGTTAAAGCTAAGCTTATGCACATTTTTCTAAGACTCACAGAGTACTTTATGTACTCACATCCTACACTCAAAACAAATCTCATAAGTCTTCAATGATGCAGAGAACGACTACGACTTCTACACCTAGTACTAGGCTGCGCTCCCCAGTTGAATGCCTGTGGGCGATTCGATGGGCTATCTCAGAGTTTACTCTTTTATTATTTTCATTACTATGAGACTTAAGGTCATGTGACCTTTATTGTAATAAGAAGCCATATGGCATGTACTCAGTTGTTTATTAATTTTATCCTGTGATTCGAACTGGCTATCAACGTTGTATCCACTATGTGCACTAGCTACTGATCAAGGACTGATGCAGAAATACACAAAAAGTTCGGATTCAGAAATCCGATCGACAAAAAACAACATATATATATATATATATATATATATATATATATATATATATATATATATATATATATATATATATATATATATATGGTACTGTTAACTTGTGCTAGTTACTCGATCATATCCATATGTATTGTGCTCATCCGAGAACAAATTAATCTCGACAACATATTGACAGCGTTATGTGTTCTTTAATTAAGCCCGACTATGCAAAACCAAAAGGGTAATGATATGACCCGTACGTTCGGAACAGGATTTTTTCCGGACGCCTCGCACTCGCACGTCCCGATGAAGCTGGGCATTGAGCCGCGCGCGCGCCGGCCCGCCGAACTGCCGTGCCGGCCGCCAGGCCGCCGTGCCGGCTCGGCCGGCCACCCCGCCGTCGTCGCGTCGCATGCGAGCCCACCTCGCCTCCGACCAAGCCCAGGCACGACCCAAAGCCCGTCGTGCCGAGGTCGCGCCGTGCCTGCCCAAGCCCAGCCCTAAGTAACTATAGAGCGGCGCGTGGGGAAGGAGAGGGAGAGAGAGGGAGTTTGTTGGAGGAGTGGAGGGAGGGGCGGCCGACGACACGGGGGGAGGGAGGGCGGTGATCGACAGCACATGGGGAGGGAGGTGGTTGGAGCTGGAGGGAGGGAAGCAGAGAGTGTGATTAGGGATTGGGAATTTGGGAGCCGAGGCTCGGGAGAAGGGGTTGAGGGAGCTCAAGAAGGATGTTGGGCTAGACCGGGTGGCAGAGGAGGGTTATTGGTTGGGTCAAGCCGGGATGGGGGAGTGATTGAGCCAAGCCAAGAGAGGGAGGGATTGGCAAGAATAGGAAGGTTGGGCCTATTTCGTGCCGGGCCGGCCCAAACACGGCCCAACTGATCGTGCCGTGCTGTGCCGCCCAACGGGCCGTATTCTTAGGTCCGGCCCGGCCCACAGTTCGTACCGTGCTAGCCCGGCCCACCATGTGTCGTGTCGTGTCGTGCTTAGACCGTGCCATGCCGATCGTGCTTTGGGTCGACCAGAAAAAGTACGGCCCAAGTCCCAGCTCTAATCATGTAATACCCCGAATGTTTCTACGGAAAGAGAGTAAACGAAAAAGGGGTTTTTCTGTAATACTCCAACTTATTGTAATGAAAGAAGCAGTGAAAAGAGAAATTAAACTTTAGACGAGGGAAAATTTGCAATTCTTTGACAACCTGGGCTTCGGGCTTTGGCCTAGGAGGCCCATGAGGGGCCGGCCACTAATAAAAGGAGGGGGAAACCCTAGACCACCACTGTAGCATGCATTGCTACAGTGTTCCGCCACTTCTACAGTGCTGCTACAGTGCGCGCCATCCTTGCACTCCGTTGCTCTCTCTTGGTGGTGCTCTCCCATTGCTGTCGGCCAAGGAGAAAGGTGGAGGGAGAGAGGAGAAGAAGAGGAGATGAGCATCTAGCGGGGGTATTTCAGCGGGCACGCGTGTCTCCAAGGGTAACGATTGCCGGTTGTTGTTGTTTGATTAGTCGTTGAAGTGAAACCGATTAAATTTGATTAGATCAAAGTCTGTCTGTTGGAAATTCAATTCTGTCCAGTAGTTTGCGTGGCTGTTTTCGCAATCTTAGAGGCCGAATCAGAGGATCCCATCTCCTAGAGTATTGTAGGTTTTGTTCTTAGCTTTCGGTGGCCACAAAGAACACTAAATTCCGACTTTCGACTCAAAAGTTATGATAGATTTATTATCTGCTGTCCAGAATCCTGACGAGAATTAGCAGTCTCTGTATAGGTTGATATATGGCCTAGTTAGAAGTTGATTCAGAGGTCTTGCCCATAACAAATTTTGAAGGTGATATCACTAGCTTTCAGGATTGATAAAGAACACCTCATTTGGATTTATAGATCAAAAGTTATGCACTTTTCATTGTGACTGTCCAGATTGTAGGTCAGTCTGTCCAGATTGTATGTCAGTTTCTATCTTTAGTTTTGACCCGTGTGCCACTTTTTGTTAAAGGCAAAATATGAATGTCGTGCCAACTAGGTTATTGTATTTAATTTCATAACCTTTTCAGATTGTTAAAGAACACTCAATTCGGAGTTGTAGTTTAAAAGTTATGGACGTTTTAGTTCTGCTGTTCTAATTGCTCAGTCAGATTCTGTTCTGCTGTTTCGTTTGACAGTTAGCAATTTAGTTTGGCCGAATTGGGTTATCTCGTCAACTACAAAGTTGTAGATATATTTGTTAAGATCGTGTAGGATCTGGGCTCATCTCTTTTGGAGTCCCAGATCATTAGTTTTGGTCTTTACCGTGCTGCTGTCCTGATGGGATTCCATGTTGCTGCTGGAATTTCAGATTCGGGTTATGACTATGTTTTGGATGTGCAAGAGGGTAGTGTAGAATATTAATTCATGATGGGCTCTATGTTGTTCTTATTTCGGTTATTTAATTGTTTAGACCGCGAGTCTACAGGTTTGGGAGCGCCATCGTTGCTCGCTAACGCGCCGCAACGCGAAGGCAAGTACTTTGTTGGTTTTAAGTCTTTGTGATTGTGAATGTTTACATAAATATGATGTGACATCTTGTGATACCCGAAATGCTGAATTGGTTATGTTCTATCAATATGTGGAGTAAATGTCGAAAGATGATATTAGCATTGTTCATGTTCATATCATGCATCCTTTTATTCATGCTATGTCCACGGAGTGGGATGTAAGTCCCACCATTCCAATGTGGGCGTGTTTGGACATTGTCATGTCCCGCCCACGGAGTGGATTGAAAGACCCATCAATTCCAAGATGGGCACGTAAGACCCATCAATTCCAAAGATGGGCAGCTTTGGACACCTATATGAAACGTTCTTCATATAGGACTTGGATCCCGCACTTTTGTTAAGGTGCGGGCTTAAGTGAACACCGACGGGTGTGTCACTCGCTATACCAGTATAAGCATGTGTGCATCCATCCTTGAGTACATTCATTCATGCCATGCATTCCTAAGTTTTCATTCGATGTATGCTCATATTCTCTTATGATGATGACTTGTTCATATGTGTGTTATGTCCCTTTGATCAGATTACTTGCTGAGTCGTGGACTCACTCTTGCGTTGTTTGTTTATTTTAGGTAACCCCTGATGTTGGCTCACTTGGGAGGGAGTAGACACGCACTACTTGTTCACATCATCCAATTCATGTTCAAGATTAAATTTAGTTCTATTTTACATTCGTAAATGATGAACTGTAATAATAAATTTATAATTGATGAAGGAAGGATACCTTCTCCACATTGATGTTGAATTATTACTGCATGTGAACTTTCATTATCAATGAACTGAAATAAATAGATTAGATGGTGAAGGAAGGATACCTTCATCATGTCTTGGTTGTTTTGATACTATCATTAGTTGATTTTGGTTTTGTCCTATAACTCTTGGGGAAGAATTTGATCTAAATAGAATGATTGTCGTTGAAATGAAACAGATTAGTATTACAACTAGTAGAATCCATAGCGAACTATAATCCAAGAACCATTATTCATGTTGGAATGTTGGGATTATCGAAAGTCTGGAAGCTTCATCAATGTGTTAGAGTATCGCGATTGGGTAATTTTGCAAGGCTTGGTAGGTGATCTATAACGGTGTAGTTTAATGAGAGTAGGATTAGCGAAGTAATCTACCCGTAATGTCAATTGATGGGATAGTAGGTAAGGTTGAGTGGTCGATAGGTATACCCTGACTTTAGTGAATAACCTTCGGGGAGATATAATTTTTTTTCTAAAAGATAATTTGGTCGAGAAAATATTTACATGTGGATGATAATGATTGAGTATGTTTAGAGTGTGGGAATTTAGTGAATGAATCTGAGGATTTCTCGATCTTTTATAAGAGAAGTTGATGTAGGAGTCTTGGAGGTTGAATTTGGGCTTTGTATTTTTTATGTTAGAACCTTGGTTGCCAATGGTTATGTGTAAAAGTAGTAGAATAAGAGTGGATTCCGATTAGTGGGATGATCATTGATAGTATCCTTTGGGGGTAGTAAATGAGAGTGTGTGACGTGAATTTGAAATTATTTATCCTTAACGGATTGAGGGATGTGATGGTGGGTGAAATCTATATTGAGTTGTGTTGGGAATTATTTTGGTCAAAGTAATTCATTCGGTAGAGAAGTTGACTAGAGTGTGATATTGTGGACTGGAAGAGTCTCCCTGTATAAGTGTGGATTGCGTGTTCGGTAGAACATGGCTTTGAGGTTGCCAATTTAAGAGAAATAAGTTAATGTGTTATGCGATGATTTGAGATCCTATGGCTTAAGAGAAAGTTAAATTCTTAAAAGAAAGATTGTGGAAAAGGGTGTGATCTTGGATAGTGAGATATTCTCTCAGATCTTACTTGAACTATGTGATTATGACGGATGCCAATTACAATTTGAGTTGGTTCTTGTCGGTATGTGTGATTCCTTCCAGTTAAAAAAAAGGAAATGGTTAATCTGGTTTTTCGAGTAATCTCGCATTTGGATTGTGTGGCATTTATTTCTAAACTGCTAACTTGAAAAGTGGAAAAAGTTTTCGTGGTAAATCCATTGATTTTAGACTAGGCTCTTCTAAGGGGAGATGATTTTGAGTTGGATGCATTATGACTCCTTTATTTTCAGTTGGGTTCTTCCGATAAGTTAGTTGGAAGGCGAGTTCTTTGTGCGTTTCCTGTTAAAGGAGATGCCGCTTGCATAGGTAAAGTGACCGACTGAGAGTTGGGACAAGAGTTCCGTGTGTTTTGTGCAGACGGTCTACTTCGGTACAAAAAGAAAGTTTTAACCTAAGGTGTGTTGGATAGGTTTCTTACTCACAGGAATTTGTAGATTGGCGTATCGCTAGGACTGTCTTGAGAACTTGCGCGGAGTACGCCATGTCTTGTATGTTCTGGTGTTGAGAGAGCACATGAGAGGTCCGGAGCTTGAGATTTTGTTAGGGCCGTTAGCCCACGAGTAGGACCGTGTCTTCGAGATGTGTCCGTTAAGTGACTCGTGAAAGGTGGGGATGAATATTAAGGCGTAACACGTCAGTTAGGCTAGAGTGCGGTGGTCCCATACTTACGAGAGGAAAAAAACAACTTGGGAATTGCGGTCTTGCATGCACGAGCTTTATCCGGTATTGTAAACAGCATGTGCGTAGTTTTTGGTAATTCCTAGTTGTGATTGTTCTTTGGCGTTTAAGCGTGGTAAGAATTCAGGGTCGAATTCTGTTTAAGGGGGTTAGAATGTAATACCCCAAATGTATTCGAGAGAGAAGAAATAAATTAGAGAGAATAATCAATTAAAAAACATTTTAACAGGAGATTAGAGGGTGATTTATACATAATTTGGACAACCTGGTCAGGCTACTGCCCACAAAGATTTAAACAAGGAAGGGTAGTGGCCAAATAAGGAGGAGGAGGGGCAACTCTAGGGTTGCTACAGTAGCCGTGCTACAGTGCCACTGTCGTGCTACAATACCATGGTGAGCTACAGTACCCTCCCACCCCTTGCTTTCGCTGCCAACCAAGAAGAAGGAAGGGAGAAAGTTGCTCGAGTGCTGCCGGCCAAGGTAGAGAAAGGAAGAAGAAGGAAGGGGAAGAAGGGAGGAAGGAAAAGAAGAGATCGTGGCCTGGGGTTGGTGTTCTTCGTGTTCAACGGTGGTTCTTCAAGGGTAAGATGCGATCCCCTTCCGATTAGTAGATTACTTGATCTTTAGCAATGTCGGTATTTAGGTCTGACTAGAGCAGATCAGGTTGGGCAACATTTTTGAGTTGTTTAACGGACGAATCTGATCAGGACACCTCCTAGAGAATTGTAGGCGACGTCGATAACTTTCTGTATAGTACAAGATTGCGTCGTTTGCACGAGCGATTCAAAAGTTATGAATTTTGTAGCGCTGCTGTTCTGCAAATCTGTCGGTATTCTGATAAGTTTTAGTAATCTGTCTTGAGAGATCTGTTAAATGGAAAATTTGAGGAGCTCAGTATAACGAAAGTTGTAGATAATTGTCGTAGATTTCAGGGAAGGTCAATAACGCGAATTTTGGACAAACGACCTAAAAGTTATGATAGTTTTAGTGCACTGTTCAAAGAACCCAACGTGAAAACGATGTTCTATTAGTTTGCTTGATAGGGGGAGAATATGGCCGAATCAGGAAGGCCCACCAAGTGGGTTTAGTTGGGGAATTTGATAAACTTTCAATGAAGTCCAAGATCACCTCATTTGGATTCGTGTACTAAAAGATACAAATTTTTGAATACGTCTGTTTACAGAGGGGTTAGTTCAGCATTTAGGAAATTGAAGTCGGGATCGCGTTTCAAGTTATTGCTAGTTTTTGTTTGCTTTTATGGATTGTTTGGTCCATTAATGTTGTATTAGTAAGTTTTAAATAAATTTTAGGTAGGGGACTGGTCCCGGAGGCAGCACCTTCTTCGCATCCACCGTTCTCACGGGGTTGAGGCAAGTACAATGTTTGGTAGAGTAGCTATGGATGGTTTGACAATGCTTGCTAGTATTTGATATCTAGAAACTGTGATTGAATGATGGTATGATATGCTGGTTAACGATGACGAATGCTTGTGATACATGCTAGTATTTGGTATATAAATTAGCTGTGGTCGAATGATGGTATGACATGCTGGTTAAAGATGATGTATGCCTTTGATATGAATGGTTATTGTTCATGTGCACTGAGAGAGCATACATAAAGCCTGATCACGTGGTGACCAGGAATGCATGATTGAGGTCCCCACATTTGTGGAATATGGGCATTGAAAAGAGGTCCCCATCCAGAAAACGACGGGCTTATGGTCCCCACACTTGTAGAGTGTGGGCTTGAGGTTCTATTTACTTGCCCGGATGATGCCCTGAGCCTGCCCGGTGAGTGTTGCATTTTCGGACCGTATACGTTCGACTCCTAGAAGCTCCCAAACCAAAACTCAACTTGGAGGCATGTTAATAGTGCAGAACTAGGTAAGACCATTTGCTCCTGGGCCAGTCCATACACTGAAGCAACACACAGACCCCAACCTTGTCCGTGTCTTCCACTTGCCCGACTAGTATACTATAAGACGACGCCAAATATGCCTATGTTATTTTGCAGGGAAAGCAATTTCGTTTTAAAATTTATTTCCGAGGGTAATGAAATAAATGAAATTACCAAAAATTCTAAATTTCGGTGAGTTTTCAAACAGGCGCTTGAAATTTGGCCGAAATTTGTCTAAAATTCAAATGCTACCGAATTTAGGACATAATATATCTAAATTCAAATGTTTCCAATTCGGAAGGTAACGAAATCACCGAAATTGTTTTCCCTGATTATTCGCAACGAACTAAAGATGTCGTAGATGCCTGACAGCAACTAGCCGAAAACTATTGACCTCACTTAATCCAGGGGCGCGGTCCCGTGTGCCACCATTGTACCTAATCTGTGACAAAGAGTTACAAGAAATATATATGGTACCTCGTCGGTGTAGCCTACAAGAGGAGGAATGGAGTGAGGACCGTTTCTAAGCACATGTGAAGGAGCGACACATTCCACACAAAAAAACACTTGGCCGGAAATTAACATCTTGGTTTTTTTTTTGCCACAAGTAATAGAAGAATTCATATGTTCTAATGTATGCGCGAATATATATATATATATATATATATATATTTTACTTATGAGGACACGTAGAAGGAGGGAGTGTTTTTTTTTAAGGAATGGGGCAGCTAGTATTTCGAATAAATTGATCTCAATTCCTTGTCTGCACTCCTAAATTCTTCTCGGTGCATCTAGGATAGAGTAATGGAAAACAGGGCTAAAGAAGAGGTGATTTTTTTTTTTTTTGGAAATATGATTTCGGTGGTATGTGTTGAGGAACCGTCGCTGGCGAGTCCAGTCCGAGCGATTACCTCGTAGACAAGCGTAGAATCGTAAGAACAATGCATGAACAACAAGAACAGAATAAGAGATAGAACACAGAGATGTAGAGGGACTTCTTGCTTCTCTTTATTCATTCATCCATCGATCCATTCTTTACAATGAATAGCACCCCCTATTTATAGGCTACGACCCTGCTAGGGTTTGGGATGAGGAGCCCACCTTGGGCCAGGACTCCTGGTCCTGGGCCCGGTTTCTTAACAGTATGCACATATCTTTGCAGGCAGAATCTGGGCTGCTGCTAAGCCAGTCAGGTTTGCTTGGAGCTTCTGAAGGCGAGGAGTTGGAGCTCGCGAATGGCAAAACTTCTGATGTTGGTGGCAACTGGCTTCGATCATTGCCACTTGCACCATCCAACCTTGTAATCTTAGCCCGCTTAGAATACCGGTCACGGGACGCATTATTCTCACTTGAGTTTTGTAGAAGCCTTAGCTGAATCATATTGAGTGGCCCTCTGTTGCTTCTGCAAATTCAACTCCTTTTTTCTCATACTGCATTGAATCCTCTTTGATGCACATGCTCTCAGAATTATGAGTTGAATTTGTAGATGCACCGAGAAGAATTTAGGAGTGCAAATAAGGAATTGAGATCAATTTATTCGAAATACTAGCTGCCACATTCCTAAAAAACACTCCCTTTGTCACAGCCCCAACTAATTAAATTGGATTAATATGTATTTCACTAACCTGCATTATCAAATTCAAATCATTTCATAATATATTGTACTTGGAAAATCTAATTTGAGGTAAACATACACATCAAAATTTAATTTTTAATTCAAATCAGTGATAAAAAGTTGTGATCATCATCTGGAATCAATTTATTTAAAAACTACATTAATTATCACGAATTAATATAATTTTTCCCAAATTTTTGGGACTAGTTTGAACCTAATTAAAATTCAAACAACATTCATAGACATACAACATGTTTGAATTTAAAAATCACAAACTATATTATGAACAGTAGGTTTTTATAATTTTTATGGGAACTGTATACTCCCAGGAACCCCCACAAATTATTTCATAATTTTTAGAAATTTATTTCTATTTATGAAGCCTCAGTCAAACTAGAATCAAATAAATTAGAATCACCAAACTGGCATCGTTCCTATGGCTCGCACTGCAGTCGACTCGGTCCGACCGGCGGCTTGACTCGACCGCGTCACTTAATCGCACGGCACATGCAGCCCTTGGATCGAGATCGACGGTCCAGATTCCGCCATCGTTAGACGGTTCAAAACGACACGTGAAATCTCACCTTCCAATCTCGATCTAACGGTCCTCATTCGCCACGAGTGCTAGCTTACCCCGCACCTTAAGTCGCCGCCATCACGGGCCCGCTTGTCGACCGCCTTCAACCTCCCACGACGCCTCGCAGACACTCCTCGCCACGCCGTCGCCTCGCCCGATCCTCGTCACTTCACCGCGCCGCGTTGGCTGTCCCGCGCTTTCTCTCTCGCACACCGCACTCCACCCCCAACGCCCCTCGGCTTTATCACCCCTCAAGCCCTCCTTTTCCCTCACTTCTCCTCGGTTGACAGAGAGAGGAGGTTTTCTCGGCTTCTACTTGGGTAAGCTTCCACCGGTGGTGCTCCTGCTCCATGTTCATTGGCATTTCCATTTTTGCTCAGCGAACTCTTATTTTTGCTTGTAGCCTCGCGCCCATCGTCGTGTTTCAGCTCGGTGCGAGCACGCTCCGAGGACACCTCGTGTCTTCTTCGTCTCCGGAAGGTATGACCCACATTCCATCGCGTCACTTTGTATGCCTTAGTTTACTGGTCAGAACCCCTCAATCGATTTGGTCCTTGCACGGCAGGATCTTGTTGATTTGAAGATTGAACCATTTTCGGCCGGGGAAACAACCTTTCCTCTCCCACTTCATTTTGGTAAGCCATTCTTCAATTCTTTGCTCATGAAGCATTCTCATATGGTCCTTGAGCTACCATTCCATTCTCTGTCCTTAAGGTTTCTCCAATCATCTTCTCCACGTGAAGTCGTGTTGTGCCGCTACTTCTTCTCCGGCGCCGACACTGCTCCAGCTATCCCCAAGCTTCTCCAGGCCCTCTCCTAGCTCAGGTAGCTTCCTCATGCCCCCTAGGAGCATAAGCATGTGTACATTTGCTCAGAACGCGTTCAAATCGGCGTAGCTCCTTTGCGATGTTAGTACCGCCGCCGCGTCGGCTAGCCAGCCGCTCGGGCCGGCTCGGTCGTCGGGACTACTCCCATTAGGAGCGCCTTGCTATTCTCCATCTGTCCATGCTCTTGGTTCACGCCGCCGTGGCCGGGATCGCCGGCAAGCCGCCGGTGAAGCACGCGGGATGAAATCCCGTTGTCGTACGCCAACCGTCACTGTAGCATGTCATTAGCCGTTAAACTCCAATCATTAGCATTTAAGTGTTGTCTTAAGCGGCGCTGATGAGTCTATTACATGCGGGCCCTACCCACAGAAAACAACACGTTTGGTAAACGTTGGAGCCACTGACGTGTGGGTCCAAAAATTTAAACACGTGCGATGTACTGGCGCCGTTCTTTACACTTGGATCGTTGTGGACCGTCCGATGCGACATCGACGGTCCAGATTGGTGGCTCTTCGGAATTTCCGATTACGCTACGATCATGGGCCGTCAGATGCGTAAGGAACGGCCTGGATTTGTGAGACATTCGGACCGTCCTATTGCATTCGAATATGGACCGTTGGATCTTGATCCAACGGCCGCAACTCATCGCCCTAGCACGCACGCGCGTGCGCGCGCCTATGATGGGGCGACGAGCGGCCCGCTGGTCCGATGATCGCGCTAGCGCTGCACTCGGTGAGAAGAGTAAAAATCACTTTAGTAAATTCGAAATCAGTTTATTTATACACTGGAAATTAGTATTAACTTTAGAAATGCATAACTATTTCATCTTAACTCCAAATCACATGAAACTACTTCTGGAAATTTACATTCTTAATGGACTTCCTATCAAAATTAGTTTCATACATGTCTCTGTAGCAGAGGGCTTTAATTGGAAATTTATTCATTAGAATCATTATATTTACAATAGGAAAATGGACTGAAATCTTTAAAAATGCATAAGTAATTATTGGAAACTCCAAAAACAGTGAGACCACTTTTGATAATTTTCATTTTCAGTGAACTTAATTATTAAAATAGTCTCCACATTATCTCTATCATAGAAACTATTTTGGGAGAATATACTCCTTAACTCCATTATTTGTATGCTATAAAAGGCTGATAACTTTGAAAATCGATAACAAAATCATAAAAACTCCAAATGGGACAAACTCAACTATTCTGAACTTGTATTAATATTACCTATTTACCTATGTAATCCTTTACCCCGTCACTGTTCTACAAAATTTCACTTCATAATTAAATTACATAATGACGACTTATTGAAATCTGAAATTCAGACCATTATAACTTTCACATGCTAAATCAAAATGAAATAATTCTTTCACCAAAAATCCTTTAAAATCATGACCTAACTACTGTAGAAAAATCATGCATTTTTGAGCATTTTGGTTTTTGAGTTGTTTTCTCGGTATTTATTTGATGTTATAATTATATAGATCCCGAGCATATTGACATCGACACTTACGCTACTGAGAGCGAGCAGCTACTATACCAGCAAGGCAAGCATCATTTGAACTTTCTTTTGCATCATATTTGATCCCAGTTTTGGTTAAGTTAGTGCAATGATAATTGCTTGCATGCTATTTTGATTATGCCAATATTTTTGTGATGTGTAGTTTAGATATGTCCTATGCTTGAGGTTAATCTTGAATTATGCCAACTCCTATATGCTTAAGATAGGATGTGTGAATTATGGGTGATAGAATTGCTTAGCCATGCAAGTCTAGACACGGTAGTTCGATCGTCGGGAATAACCCGATGGTTTTGGGATACACACAACTCTTACTTTATGTTTTTACTTCAGATCTTTGTAGCTGTTTTATGAGTTAAATTTTGTCATTTTTAAAAAGAGATTTGGTCCGGACAAGTGTTGGTTAGTGATGGTGTCTTTGTGCACGAGAATTGGGTATGTGGAAGGACTTGTCTGGACAATTGAGGACCGAACTTTGGGTACCTACTGTTCAAGCAACACTCGTGCTGCCACACGCGGGTTGGGAGCTGTATGGTTAAGTAGGGGGAGGGTTTTATTGTGTTAAGTCCTTGGTGGTGTAAGGGGCATAGCGACCGTGAAATCCTATGTTCTTTGAGGAGCCGATGTAATCCTTTATAGTGTGCAAGGGAGCACCAATTCTTTGTTTTGATTGCATCGGTATTTCCAATATAACTTGTGAGCCCCCTAGCAAGTGTATCCGACGCTTGTACTAGGCAAGGAACCATCTCACAAGGGGGACTTAGCTCAATAGGGCTTTCTTGCTGAAAATGATCAGATCTTGATTTACCCTACGCATACCATAGGAAGTGTGCTATTTCAGAGGCCTCTGGAGGCTTACGGGCTAATCAAGTCGTGTGAGTAAAGTAGTACACCCCTGCAGGGTATTAATCTATTCGAATAGCCGTGTCCACGGTTATGGACGACCGCTTGAAATTTGTGGTTGCTTATTGTTAGACTTTAAATTAAAATTGTGGTTAAAACTTGGGATTCGTCATGAACGGGTTGTTCATGTGTTCAGTATATCAAAGTGGGCTGCCACTTTGGTCTTTGTATGATTCAATTGTTTGTTACTGAAATGCTTTACTACATGTTTTACTTCTACTTCAAATCTGATTTTAAATGGGCACATGAAAAACTAGTATGTGTAGGATGTTAATTGTTGCGTCTTTTTCGCAAAACTAAACCAATATGAGCCATCCTTTGAATGACCCTTATGCATAACTATTTTTATTTGTGTAAGACTTGCGAGTACACTTGTACTCAGCCAGATGCTTGCTGGCCTTTTCAGGTGAGGAAGGTTATGATTATGACGATCTCGCTAGTGTTGACTTGGGTGACACTAATGAGTAGTGTGCTGCCATTTAACCCCCAGTCGGTTGCCGATGGGTGATGGGCATACCACGCTGGTCTTCTCGCTTTATCTATTTAATTCCGCTACTTGATACTCAACTTTAAATTTGGCGGTCACCGCTTGTAATAAGTCGTAGACCTTAACTATTATGCGAGAAGTCTTTTATCTCTTGTTGTATGCGTTGTATGGATGTAATCAACGTTGAGTAAGGGTATGAGTATATTGGTCATTGATCTTGGGAGCCAATATATGTCATACTCGTTGTTGATGAATTCCCATTTAACTCACCAAGGATAGTGCTTCGAATCGAGGGAGAATCGACAATCATGTAACGCCATGAGGAGCAAAGCGCGCATGATCGTTGAGGCTCCGTGATTCGCTAAGCCTCTCACTTGGATAGAGTTAAATTGGAATTCATTTACCGGAGACCCGTAATTATGTCCCTAAGACCTTGTCTAATCTCGGTCTTATGGAGATAATTACCGGGGTCCCCACACCCTTCTTCTACATGTCCTCATAAGTAAAAAAATAAAAATTATTCGCAAATACCTTAGAACATATGAATTCTTCGATTACTTGTCGCGAAAAAACCAGGATGTTAATTTCCGGCCAAGTGTTTTTTGTGTGGAATGTGTCCCTTCTCCTACGTGTCTTCTACGTGTCCAGGAATGTGTCGCTCCTTCACATGCTTAGAAACGGTCCTCACTCCATTCCTCCCTCTTGTAGGCTACCCAAATTACAAGAAATATCAATGGCGCCCAATACAAGATGTTGAATATTCTGTGCGACAAGAGATAAAGATGCGCGTCAAGTCGTGAAAATTTGGCAGTGAGTGAGCATGTAAAGATACCATCCGGCTGAGGGAGCAGAAGAGGAGTGAACAGAATGTACGTCACCAGGCCGATCTCGCGGTACCTGGACAACCCGCAGGCCGCGGCGGAGCGGCCGCCGGAGGGCCCCGGCTCTGGGATCCTCGTCGTGGAAGACAAGGAGGCCGTCGAGCGCGCCACGAGCTGCTGGGGCCTGTGCAGGGACAGGAAGGTGTACGGCCTCCCCTTCCCGCAGAACCGGAAGCTCAAGGTGGAGTACAGCACGACGACAGTAACTTTCGTCGAGGGCGGAGACATGGACGCGTGGGCGGAGACAGACACAGACCGCGACGACGTCGTGTTCGTCCCGGTCATGGACTTGCCCCTCTCCTCCAACCGCTACTACGTCGTCCGAGCAGAAGGCAAACACATCGGGTTAGTACTTGGTACAACTGATTTGCTCTGTCTGATTTCAGCATGTTCAGTATCCATGTCATGATCTTTGGCTCTTGGCAGAGATATCTGTGTGTGACTTGGTCACTTGATTCACTGACCTGCAGGAAGGTGTCGGCGTGCTCACGGGAGGAGGACAAGACAACGTGCTGCTTCTGCTCCTGCGTGAACGACGTGCCGCCGAGGCCATTAGACCACGGGGACGTCTACCAGCAGGTGGAGGTGGTGCAGCTGCCGCGCCGGAAGGGCTTCACGGCCCAGGCCATTGCGCCGGACGGCATCCCGCCGGAGTACCTGAGGAGGAAGGGCTGGGAGGTGCACACCTCGCGCTCGACAAGCTACGAGCTGGCCGACGCGCGAGGGATGGACTCGCCGCTCCGTCACCGGATGCCCGACCTCGACCCCGGCGCCCCTCCCGTCGCTGTAGTCGTCGCCAAGTGGTACTGCCCGTTCATGTTCGTCATCGAAGGGGGCCAGCGGCTCAAGGACCAGGTCCGGCGGTGCATGTTCTACGAGATGACGCTGGAGCAGAGCTGGGAGGAGATCTACAGCCGCCACAATCCTAACGGCCGGGAGAGCACGCCGGAGGTCGCGGTGAGCGCGACGGTGCACCGGTCAAAGGCGCTGCTGAACGGAAAAGACGCGGTGCAAGAAGGCGGCCCCCAGGTGGTGGACGGGGAGGTGGCCTCCCTTGGTAGGTCTGGTGGTCTTTGGAGCGGATGCGTCAGGGCATCCTCGCTGCTGCGAGGCAACGCGAGCATAGTAGCCCGGCGGCCACATGGAAACAGATGACGCCGGGCTTGTATGCCCGCCGATCTGTGGTCTCTGGCCCCATTGTCTTCTTGAGCTGCCGGTGGAGAAGGTCGTGGAGGTGCCAGGAGACCTCGGCGAGTCTTGAGGTGAGGCACGAGGTGCTGAGGTAGTCTGGCGTGGCACGGAAAGCGCCACTCGCCACTCGCATGCGAAGGCCTTCCTCCTCTTCCTCGACTCATCCATTGTCATGCTCTCATGCTCCACCACGATCGCCTTGTTGACGAGATCTTTGAAACTCCACGAAATCATGTGCAGCTAAAACAAGCGCAACTCCTCCTCGATAGCCCATGGAAGAACTCGTTCGCGACGGCGTCTGTCGAGGCGTCGTCGAACATACGGCCAAATAGTTGAAGTCATGCGGTACTCGGTGGCGGTCGCGTCCACTGCTTCAAGGCAGGAACTGCTTGCGCTGATAGCGGCACTCCCTGCGTATATGGGCCTCTCGGCGCGTCCTCAACTCGTCCCAAGTCGGGGCGTGACCAGCGAGCTGCATGGCGGAATCTTGTCCCTGCAGCGCTCGCCGCACATGCCAATAGGCGGCGAACAAGACTCTCTCGACTCCGGTACCTGGGCAATGTTCAGCTTCTTCTCAATGTTGTGCAGCCGTCCTCTGCCTCCATCGGGTCCTTGCCGCGCAAATGTCGGAGGGTTGGTCGGCTGGAACTCAGCGAGACCTCCGGGACTTCGGTCGCGGGCAGCCCTCTGTCGGAGCAGGAGGCTGGGCGGTGTTGCGCCACGATCGCCTCAAGCATCCGTGCGGTCCATCGGTTGCGCTCGATCATCATCATAAACTCGACCATGGATGGCGGCGGAGGAGCACCTCCTCGTGCGATCCACCTGTTGGGACGCCCGGTGTGGAGGGCTCACCATGCCCGAGCAGGCTGGCTGGGACGATCCCCCCGATCGTAGAAATCGCCGAGAGGTGCTAGGCGCGGTGCCCTAGATGGGGATGGGGGCTACGCGCGTGGGCTCTGATCGCGTGGTCGGCCCTGTCATCTGTATTGGACAAGGATGGTTAGCAAATAAGATGAAAGCCACTACTTGGCCATACATGCACAATCGGTATCAAAGAGCATGAAAAGCAGCAACATCAAATGGAACACCAAATATTAAGCAACATAAAACAATTTCGATACAACTCGTACATAGACGCGTGTGACTTAAGATTACAAGCGAAATAGTAGTGTTTGCAAATAAACATAACGATTCGACATCTACTACCCTATTACATAAACCCAAGGATACAAGCTCAAACACGAGCTCTCTGTCCTAATGACCTAGATATTATTCGGTCAAAGTTCACAGGAAGTGCGTCGTAAGATGCGCCCCTGGATCCGGTATCATCGGGTCCCCTAGATTAGGAAAGACGCAAGGGTGATCCTATGGCGTTAATATGACCTTCTACCACGGGTAGGCGACATTCTGTTTGAAAGATAAGGGAGATCATATTAGTGCCATATAGCACACTAGGATGAATGAGCCTCATGTCATGCATGAGTGTAAATGCTCTGAGCTATAATGAGGCGGCGCGTGTCTCCCATAACTCATGCATCATGCGCGATGCATTTGGTCCATCATGTGAACCAATCTCGCCAATTGCACGACTTGGGGTCCTCCCAAAGCGGATCTGGCAAGCGAGTTCACGTCCTAAGCGTGCGCGCATCGGAGAAGTGATGATCGTATGGAAGTGAGCTAACTCCGTCAGTCGTGGCGAAGGCGACTCATAGCCACAAAGCCACTTCTTGTAGCGCCATGGCCTCGAAGTACCACGTGCAGGCGGCAAGGTATGCTCCGTGACTTGCCGCGCGATATCTATCAACGCCATAAATTCCTCCATTCCGGTCCTCGATCACGGCGGTAGATGGAATAAGTGGGCTGATATGTGAAGTTCGCCCTCCACATCATATCTCGTAGCAGCGGGTATCCATCCTCCTTGACTTGAGTTTCTGGGACAAGTGCTTGAGGGTTCATCTAAAGGCAAGAAGGCAAGGTAAGTCGGTTCATAAACCAAAAGCAGATCGGAGAGGAAAGATACTAAGATGGATAAGGAATAAAAGATATTCTTAACTTAAACTTTCTCAAAGTAATTTGATAATTTCAAAATATTTTGACTCGGAAGGTTTACTAACTCTAACGCCGATGCTACCTCTAACCTACTGATCAAGTATGGCTCGATACTAACGCTGGGGACCGGGTAATTATCTCCATAAGACCGAGATTAGACAAGGTCTTAGGGACATAATTACTGGTCTCGATAAATAATTCCAATTTAACTCTATCCAAGTGGGAGACTCGGCAGAATCTTTGGAGCCTCAACGATCATCTGCGCTGCTCCTTGCGGCGCTACATGATGGTCGATTCTCCTCGATTGAGCACTACCCTTGGTGAGTTAAATGGGAATTCATCAACAACAGTATGACATATATTGGCTCCCAAGATCAGCGACCAATATACTCATACTCTCATCCAACGTTGATTATATCCATACAACGCATACAACAAGAGATAAAGACATCTTGCATAATAGTTAAGGTCTGACTTATTACAAACGGCCGACCGGTCAAATTTAAAGCAAGTATCAAGTAGCGGTGAATTAAATCGATAAAGCAAAGACCAGGTGGTATGCCCATCACCCATCGACAGCCGATTGGGGTTAAATGGTAGCACACTACTCATTAGTGTCGCCCAAGTCAACACTAAGCGAGATCATCATAATCATAACCTTCCTCACTGAAAAGGCGGCAAACATCCGGTGAGTACAAGTGTACTATAAGTCTTACACAAATAAAAATAGTTATGCATAAGGGTCATTCAAAGGGTGGCTCATATTGGTTTAGTTTTGCAAAAAGACGCAATAATTAACATCCTACACATACTAGTTTTCATGTGCCCATTTAAAATCAGATTTGAAGAAGAAGTAAAACATGTAGTAAAGCATTTGATAATAAACAATTGAATCATACAAAGACCAAAGTGGCAGCCCACTTTGATATACTAAACACATGAACAACCCGTTCATGACAAATCCCAAGTTTAACCACAATTTTAATTAAAAGTCTAACAATAAGCACCACAAATTTCAAGCGGTTGTCCATAGCAGTGACGGCTATTCGAATAGATTAATACCTGCGGGGTGTACTACTTTACCCACACGACTTGATTAGCGTAAGCCTCCGAGGCCTCGAAATAGCACACTTCCTATGGTATGCGTGGGTAAATCAAGATACTGATCATTTCAAACAAGAAAGCCCTATTGAGCTAAGTCCCCTTGTGAGATGGTTCCTTGCCTAGTACAAGCGTCGGATAGCACTTGCTAGGGCTCACAAGTTATATTGGAAATACCGATGCAATCAAAACAAAAGAATTGGTGCTCCTTGCACACTATAAAGGATTACATCGGCTCCTCAAAGAACATAGGATTTCACGGTCGCTATGCCCTTACACCACCAAGGACTTAACACAATAAAACCCTCCCCTACTTAACCATACGGCTCCCAACCCGCGTGTGGACGACGAGTGTTGTGAACGATAGGTACCCAAAGTTCGGTCCTCAATTGTCCGGACAAGTCCTTCCACTTACCCAATGCTCGTGCACAAAGCACCATCACTAACCAACACTTGTCGGACCAAATATCATTTAAAAATGACAAAATTTTACTCATAAAACAGCTACAAAGATCTGAAGTAAAAACATAAAGTAAGAGTTGTGTGTATCCCAAAACCTGGGTTATTCCCGACGATCGAACTCACGTATCTAGACTTGCATGGCTAAGCAATTCTATCACCCATAGTTCACACATCCTATCTTAAGCATATAGGAGTTGGTATAATTCAAGATTAACCTCAAGCATAGGACATAACTAAACTGATGTGGTTCCGACCGGCGGCGAGCTCGGCGGCGGCCGGAGAGCTGGGGCTGAGCGTGGTGCTGTGGGAGAGGATGAGGTGGGAGCTGGAAAGGGGAGGATGGATCGATAATGGCGACGTGGAGAGGATAGAGAGGGTGGAGAGGTCCGAAGGGCTGCCCTCTGGGTGGGAGAAGTTCGGTTGCTACGTGCTTGTGGAGAGGTTCGTGCTCAGGAGGATGGATGGAGGATTGGCACTGACCTATGAATTCAAGCACACCAACAAGATTAGAGCCACATGGGTATGAGCAAAATACGTAATTGAACTATTTGTTCTTCTCGAATTAAGACAGTTGCTCACTAGCTTGCAAAAATGTGCTATATTAATTGCACATTTGCACTTTCTAGTTTCAAATGATTTCGTCGACAAGCGGGTAAAATGGGAGAACAAATTTTGAAATCCACAATCACCTGTGATGTAAAGCAATTCAGAGCGTAAAATCATCATCCTCACCTGGCGCTACTACCTAGATCATATATGTGTTGTCTTTGTAAGGTCCATTTGGTAATTTTGTGATCAACATCTATGATAGCGGAGGTATGTTCCGCTTATCCATTCTTGATTTTAATAATATAAATATTTTTAATGTTTTTCATTGCAAAAAAATTCATGATGTTTGGCATTCTTGTTTATATCATGTTAACATTGAAGCTATTACGCGGTTAAGTAAAATGTGTTTAATTCCAACCTATAATTATGACATGGGTTATAAATGTGAAGTGTGTGTGCAAGCAAATCAACTCCGAAAACCTTTTCATAGTGTTGAAGGGCGAAGCACCTCTCAACGTGAGCTAATTCATTCCGATCTTTGTGAGATGAATGAAATATTAACTAAAGGTGGTAAACGTTATTTTCTAACTCTCATAGATAATACGACTAAGTATTGCTACAATTATTTACTTAAGTCGAAAGATGAAGCACTAGAACATTTTAAAATCTTTAAAGTCGAAGTGAAAAATCAACTAAAAAGGAAAATCAAACAGTTAAGGTCAGACCGAGGCGGTGAATATGTCCCAAATGAATTCTCTTAATTATATGAAGAAAGTGGAATAATTCATGAAATTATACCATCATACTCACCACAATCGAATAGAATAGCCAAAGGGAAGAACCGAACTCTTTGTGACTTGATTAATGCCATCTGTGGGGACCCCGAGTTATCTCCGTAAGACCGAGACTAAGCATGATCTTAAGGACATAACTTTGGACCTCCAGTAAATGGATTCCAACTTAACTCAATCTAAGTGAGAATCTTAACTGAAAACTAGAGCCCCGACGATCATACGTGCTGCTCCTCTGCGAGCACTACATGAATATCGGTTCTCCAACAAATTAAGAACTACACTTAGTGAGTTAAATGGGAAGCCATAAACAGCGAGCATGACTTATATTGACTCCCAAGATCAACGACCAATATACTCATACTCTCATACAACGTTGATCACATCCATACAACAAACATACATCAATAGTTAAGACAACAATATAGTTTAAGTCTACAATGATTGCAAACGGCTGACCGGCCAAATTCAAATAAGGGTATTAAGTAGCAGCGGAAACAAGTAAATTAACCAAAAGACCAGCAGTGGTATGCCCCATAAACCATCGGCAACCGACTGGGAGTTAAATGATAGCACACTGACAAGCTCATCGGGCTCGATATCTTCCTCACCTATAAGCCAGTGGACAAACTGGCTGAGTACAAAAGGGTACTCGCAAGTCTTACACAAATAAAAATTAGTTATGCATAAGACTGTTCCAAAGGATGGCTCATATTGGCTTAGTTTTGCAAAAGAGACGCAACAATGTACAACCTACACATACTAGTTTTTCAAGTGCCATTTCAAAATAAGATTTGAAGTAGAAGTAAAGCATGTGAATAAGTAATGAATTGAATAACAAATAAATCAAACAAATAGCAAAGTGGCTGTTGTCACATCCCCAAATTAATAAAGAGGTTATTATGCATCTCATTAGCATGCACCATGTTTTGAAAACAATTTCAATTAGTACTTTACTTTGGAAAGTCTCAAAACAAATTTTAAACACACACTTTAATTTGAACTCCACATGAAAAACTGAAACAAATGCTACTAAAGTTCCTCTGGAAATAATTTATTCAAATATTATAATAATTATCATGAATTAATATGATTTTTCGAAAAATTTTGGGACTGGTCTATACCCTACTAAAATTCAAACATGATTTAAAGATCAACATTAAGATTGAAATTAAATTATACACTATATATCATGAACAGTAGGTTTCAATAATTTTTATGGACACTAGGCTATCCCAGGAACCCCCACAAATTATTTCATGATTTTAGGAATTTTATTTCTATTTTTAAGCCCCTGGTCAAAGTAGAAAGGAGAAATTAAATCCAGTCAAAACCCTAAACCCAAACCAGTCGCACTGTTCCTTGGGTTCGAGCCCGACCCAGGTGAGTTGACTCAACCCAACTGCCTAACTGCACCATCGCATGCAGCCATCGGATCAAGGATCAACAGTCCAGATCTCGCATCGTTTTGGACAATCCGAAGCCCCCTCTAATCTGCGTCGTCCATTCACAATCCAACGGCCGACCAGCAACCTCCTAACTGTACCACACCGTGTCACCGCCAGCTCGGACCCACGCGACAGGGTCATCTTCCTCCTCACGACAGAGCTCACGCAGAGCGGCACCGCCACGTCTCGCCCGAGCCCTGCTTCGCGTCAGGGGCGCCGTCAGGTCACCACCCCCAAATGACCACTCCCCGAGCTAGGGCATCTTGCACCACCCCACTCCAACGTCTCTCTTGCCATGTTACCCCCTCCTCACCTCACATTTCCTCACTTCTCTTCTTTTCGGCAGAAGAGGAGGACGCCATTGCTAGCTCATCTCACGGGTAAGCTTCAACCGGGTGATTCCTCCCTACTCTGTGATCCATCCCGTCTCCATTTTTACCAAGCTCAGCTCCTACCTTGCCTTGTAGATCTTGGTTCATCTTCGTGCCGTTTCTCAGCTCCAGAGCACGCACCCGAAGGCCTCACCGTGTCATCCTCAACTCCGGTGAGCTCCTCTCAATTTCTTTCGCGTCACGATGTGTCTTAGGGTCTAACTAAGTTTTCCCCTCAACTAATTTCTTGATTACTCCTCAGGAGCGCTTGTATTTCAGGTTAGCCCTTTTTCGGCCGAAAGGACTGTTCACCGTCCCATTGCCATCCTGGTAAGCTATTCCTCGATTTCCTTCGTCCTCACCACCTACACCACCCACTGAAGTCGTCTCTACTTTCATCTTTCAGTGATATTGCCCAGGGAGCTTGTTCCCCGTGGAGCTTGACGCCGACGTCGCCATTACCGTGGCCAACCCACCCCCAAGCTTCTCCGGTCTCTCTTTAACCTCGGTGAGCTTCAGTATATACCTCTTTAGCTTGCGCACGCTTGTTTGCACACCGCGGAGCTCATCTTGCACCTGCACGTACACCGTGGGGGCACCACCGCCCATCTTCGGCACGCCGCCGTTCTGGTCCACCTCAGTCGTCGCCATCACTACCAGGGGATGCGCTAGGCTATTGTGGACCCGTCCATGTCGTTGGCCGGCGCCACCATGGCCGGGAACACCGGCGAGGCTCCAGCGAAGCTGGAGCCCTATTGTCGGACTTGCCGACCAGTCCTGTAGCTGGCCATTAAGGACATAATCACGGTGTTTAGCTCTTAAGTGCGAGTCTTTGTCGGAAACCGTTGTTTAACTGGGTTAAGACTAGCACTTAATAAATCTTGAGTATTTGACAAGTGGGCCCGCATGACCTATTAAGTGGATGCGTAGTTTCCCAAATATGTATTTTCTTAAGGAAACACGTATTCCAAGTATACTTAGAACTTGTTTACGTTTTCTTGTTTAGAATACGTTTTCTTTGGATTACGCCTTCAGCCAAGCTTCGGCCGAGACCGAGTCATTTTGACTGGGTCAAACCCTTGACCCCGGTCCCACTCGTCATTCTCTTTGGCTAGCTGGAGGAGAGTAAGAAAAGTGATAAGAGGATAGAAAAGAAAATCCGAAGACGAATTTCTTGCACGCTGAAAATTGTATTAACTTCTAAAATGCATAACAAATTCATTTTAACTCCAAAAGCAATGAAACCACTTCTGAAAATGTTCATTTTAGATTAACTTCATATTAAAATTGGTTTCAAACATGTCTCTGTAACAGAGAGCATTATTTTGGAAAATAAACTATTAGCACGATTATTCTCACAAAAGAAAATGCTGATAACTTTAGAAATTCATAACTAAATCATAAAGACTCCAAATGAGGCAAACTAAACTCCGTTGAACTTGTAATAATATTGCCTATTTATCCCTGTAATCCATGTACTCACCACTATCCTATAAATTTTGGCCAAATAATTAAATTGCCTAATTATGGATATATTGAAATCTGAAATTCAAACCACCATAACTTTCTTATACTAAATCAAAATGGAATAATTATTTCACCTAAAATCATCTAAAATCATGACTTAGCTACTGTAGAAAAATCATGCATTTTTTAGCACTTTGAAATTTTGGGTATTTCTCGATGTTTATTCGGTGTTGCACTTGAATAGATTCCGAGGCGATTGATATTGACACTTACGCTACTGAGGGAGAGCAATTATCCTAACAGCAAGGCAAGCATCCTTTGAACTTTCTTTTTGCATCATATTTGATCCCAGTTTTGTTAGGATAGATGCAATGATAATTGCTTGCATGCTACTTTGATATGGTCGCTATTTTTGTGATGTGTAGTTTAGTTATGTCCTAATTCATTGAGGTTATCCTTAAATTATTCCAGCACCACATGCTTAAGATAGGATGTGTGAATTTATATTATTCTGGTTTGCTTAGCCATGATAGTCTACAACCGGTAGTTTGATTGTCGGGAATAACCCGACAATCATGGGATAAACACAACTCTCATTATAAACTTTTATTTCAGATCTTCGTATCTTTCTTGTGAGTTAAATTTTGTTATTTTAAATAAGATTTTGGTTTGGATAAGTGATGGCTAGTGATGGTGCCTTCGTGCACGAGATTTGGGTATGTGGTTTGACTTGTCTGGATAATTAAGGACCGAACTTTGGGTACCTGTTGTTCAAGCAACACTCGTGCTATCACACGCGGTATATGGGTGCCGTATGGTTAAGTAGGGGGAGGGTTTTGTTGTGTTGAGTCCCACGGTGGTGAAATTGTAAGGGCATGGGACCGTGAAATCCTATGAATTTCTAAAGTTATTAGCATTTTCTTTTTGTAAAAATAATAGTGTTAATGGATCAATTTCCAAAATAATACTCTTTGTTGCAGAGACATGCTTGAAACAAATTTTAATATAAATTTCATTAAAAATTAAAATTATCAGAAGTGGTTTCATTGTTTTTGGAGTTAAAATGAATTAGTTATGCATTTTAGAAGTTAATACAATTTTCAGGGTGCAAATAATTCATTTTCGGATTTTCTATCCTCTTATCACTTTTCTTAGTCACCTACAGCTAGCCAAAGAGAATGACGAGTGGGATCGGGGTCAAGGGTTTGACCGAGTCAAAATGACTCGGTCTCGGCCGAAGCTAGGCTGAAAGCGTAATCCAAAGAAAACGTCTTCTAAACAAGAAAACGTAAACAAGTTCTAAGTATACTAAGAACACGTGTTTCCTTAAGAAAATACATATTTGAGAAACTACGCATCCACTTAACAGGGAGGCTAAAGCGCAGGGTTTTGCATGCGGTCCCACCTGTAAGTGATAGATTAATTCCTTAAGACAACCATTAACACTAATCCCGTCATTAACCCTAATCGCCCCGCTACAGTTTGTCGGGGCTTCCGACAACAGCGCACCTCCTTGCCTGGCGGCTCGCCAGTGTTTCGCACCACGGCAGAGCCGACCAAGACATGGGATGGCTTCACAATAGTACTACGCAACTATGGATAGTGGTGGCGAGGTCTGGGATGCCCTGCACCGGTGGCTAGCCGGAGCTAAGCGGCGGCGGTTCTACGGCAATCGTGCACAAAGCAAAAGAGAGCTCCACAGCGACATGCAAGGGGGTGCCCAGGTACACGTGATGCAGGGCTCGGGCGAGACGTGGCAGTGGCTTTCTGCGTGAGTTCTAACGCGAGGAGGAAGACGACCCTGACGTGCGGGCCCGGCGCGTCAGTCACACAACGTGGTGCGGTTAAGTGGTTTTAGGTCGGGCCGTTGGATGGCGAATGGACGGATCAGATTAGAGGGGATCTCGGACTGGCCAAAAGGATGCGAGATCTGGACGGTTGGATAAGGATCTAACGACCTGCATGCGTTGGTACAATAAGGCGGTTGGGCTGAGTCGGTTCGCTGAGTCGGACTCGAGCCCGATGAACAGTAGCAGCCGGTTAGGGTTTAGGGTTTGACTAAGAATTAAATTTGGTCTCCCTACTTTGACCAGGACATTAAAAATAGAAATAAAATCTCTAAATTCATGAAATAAATCTGGGGTGCTCCTGGGATAGTCTAGTGTTCATAAAAATTATTGAACCCTAATGTTCAAGATATAATAAGGATAATTTAAATTCAACTTAATGTTGATCTTTAAATTGTGTTAGAATTTTCTTATGGTTTAAAATAGTCCCACAAATTTGAGAAAAATTATATTAATTCATGATAATTAATATGATATTTGAATAAATTATTTCCAGAGGAACTTTAGTAGCATTTGTTTCAGTTTTTCTTTTGGAGTTCAAATTAAAGTGTATGTTTAATATTTGTTTTGAGATTTTCCAAGTGCAATACTTAATGAAAAAGTTTCAAAACATGATGCGTGATAATGAGATGCATAATAATCCTCTTTATTAATTTGGGGATGTGACACCATCCTACAAAGTTTAGGTATGTCAGACTATTGGTGGGATGAAGTAGTTCTCACAGCTAACTATGCTCTTAATAGGGTTCCGCCTCGTAATTAAGAAGAAATACCTTTTGAAGGATGGAAGGGGAGAAAACTTAACTTATAATTTCTTCGAACATGGGGATGCCTTGAAAAAAGTGCATGTGTCGTTACCGAAGAAAAGAAAGCTTGGTATAAGGACTATTGATTGTGTCTTTATAGGGTATGCTAAAAACAACACGACATATAGATTTCTAGTGGTCAAATCCGAGGTGAGTGACATCGCTACAAATGTAATGATGAAATCTCGTGATGCAATGTTCTTTGAACATATGTTCCCTATGAGACCAAATGAAGTCATTGATCCTAATGGTTTAGATGAACATTCTATTCTTCCTAGTGTTGATAACATCGCTCCAGAGTTAGAGTTAAGGAGGAGTAAGAGGCACATAACTGAAAAGTCTCTTGGCAATGACTATGACACCAGTGTCGTGGATGTTGAACCACGAACCCTTTCAGAAGCATACGCATCTCTAGATGTGGATTATTGGAAGGAGGCAATCCATAGCGAGATGGATTCTATTATAGCTAATGGAACGTGGGAGGTTACGGACCTCCCATCTGGATACAAGCCTGTGGGCTGCGAATGGATCTTTAAAAGAAAACATAAACCTGATGGTACTACAGAAAAGTACAAGGTATGTTTAGTGGCTAAGGGTTTCATGCAAAAAGAGAGTGAAGACTACTTTGATACATACTCTACTATGGCTCGTTTACCCATAATTCGGGTGCTTTTAGCACTAGCTGCCACATACAAACTCCAAGTACATCAAATGGATGTAATGACCGCTGACGAGGATCTAATCATTCTCATTTTACTATTTATCTATAATCAATATTATGGGTGAATATGACGTTATACGGCTATTAAGTATACCCCTCATAATCTTAAGGGAGAAGCCAACCAGGTGGTCGTAAAGTTCTTCTACGACCACCCCCATAGTCGTATGTCCTTCTACGACTACCACGTGATTGTAAGTTCTTCTACGATCACCTCTGGTCGTAAGTCCTTCTACGACCAGTACCGAGTCGTAAGCTTTTCTACGGCTACCTCTTGGTCATAAGTCCTTCTACGACCAGCTCAGTCACGACTACCTCATGGTTAGTTGGGTCCACTTGCCTATAGGCTCAATTAATTACGGGAACTGAGCAATCAATATACGCTATTATTCTCTTGAGTAACTGCATATAACGCACCATTATCTCTGATTAGTAACTGCCAGCGACGTGGGGAGGTTATTACTCTGGTGATTACTACCATTATTACATCCATTATACAGAATAATGTGGCGCCCCTTGAGCTGGAACGACTACCTCTTCACGTACTATAAAAGGACTACAATTCGAGAGAAATGGGAGGGCGATTGAGAGGCAATCAGTAGTAGTACAAGCCTAAGTCTTTTTCACTGATTGTAACCAGCATACACAATACAATACAGACAGGAGTAGAGTTATTATTCTCTTTGGAGAAGGCCCGAACCTGTATAAAAATCCCCGTGTCTTTTCTGTCTGCGTGATCAATTGTGGAGACCCCCCGAATCAAATAATCTTTACGTAAGATCAATTCTAAAACACCAACAGTTGGAGCCGTCCGTGGGATCTTTTGGTAATTCCTTGTCAACAGTTTCCTTTTTCTCTTTGATGCTTCCATGATAGGAGAGTGGAACGAGGAGAACTGGTTCGGCTTGGCCGATTACGCAGATGTCGACATAGATGTCGGTTTCGATTATGAGCCAAGTATCGAATCATCCAATGGTATTATCACCTCTAGAGATCTTCTATCAGATCTCGGAGACTACACCACCGGTGAAGTTGAGAAGGGATCCTTATCCTTCGCAACGGTACATCCAGCTGAGGGACCAGTTTTCTCAAGGGGCAAGGGTCAATTCGACCACAAACAGGATTGCTCCAAGGCAGACTCACAACACAACGAGCGTTTTCCCTCTGAGTGTTCAAGTCCCCTTAAGGCAACACAACTTGGTGAGGCAAGTTCTGGAAGCCATCATTCCAGAGCTTCATCGACACCTGGTGGTCCTTTCTCTCCGGTTAACTCCGCTGAGAAGGGGATCAAACATGCTTTTCCTGCAAGTTCGACCATCCCATCGCAGGGCACACCTGGGGACGGAGACGGCTATAACCCAAAGTTCCCCTTCCTGGAGGGGTTTACCCAAGTCACCAGATGGTGTCTCTCGATTACTCCTCAAGCGAGGAGGCCTCGAGTGTAAGTGGAGATCCTCAATGGGAGGTCTTCGTCCTTCCCTCTAATAATGATCATTCTCCCAGAGGCAGGACTAACGATGCTCCTCGACGGGCACACACTACGTCCTCTCGTGGCAATAGCAAGAGCACCACCGCTCATGAACAGGGTGAACACCCTGATGAGTGTGCGAGAAATCCTCAATATTCTCGCACTTCACTGAAACCAACTCAAGGGCCAGTTATGGGCGATCCTGAGACAACTTGACAAAAGAAGAATAGTGGCCCGAAAAATCTTCTTGGGCGCGCTTAGTATCAGTCAGAGAAAACTCAGGAGCTCCAACACATCAACAACTTGCTTGAGAATCCAACTCAAGAGGTTGCTCGAGCACCAGGTTACGATCTTTTCGCTAAAGAGATCTCACAAAGGCTTCGGAGCACGATAACAAAACTCGAGCGTCCTCGTCGATATTATTCTGGAAGTCATAGAAGTACGGCTCCATCATCTACCAGTCGTTCGACCAACTCACTGCACAAAGATCGACATAATTGTAAGTCACATCGTTCTCCTAACTTGAGGAAGGCTCCTCGAACATCTGAAGATCGACAAGCTCCCAGGAGAGGTGATCGCAATCTGAAGATCAAAATCTGCGGCAGCAAACAAAATGCGAGGAGTATTTCCCTCGTAAGACTGAGGCCTACTATAGGTCAAGTCCACCTGTGACTGGGTATCGTCGAGTACGATCACCTAGTGATGTCAACCCTTCTTTCCTGCAAAGAAGGTGCCAAGAAGTTATTACCAGATGCCTAGCGTTTTCACCCAACCTCCGAGCAATTCGCTGGCCACCTCGTTTCCGACCAGCGAACATAGAGAAATTTGATAGAACTCAAAATCTCATTGAATTCCTTTAGATCTACACAACAGCTGTCCGAACAGCAGATGGAGGAGAGCATGTAATGGCAAATTACCATCCGATTGTGCTCGAAGGGTCTGCTCGATCATAGCTACTAAACCAGCCACTCAAGTCGATCTACTCATGGCAACACCTCTATGACCTTTTGCTGGCGAACTTCCAAGGCACCTACAACCGCCCTGGAAAGAAGGACGACCTGTACCGGATGAGACAGAACGACCATGAAACTCTGCATCAATTCATCAGGCACTTTAGTTAGGTTCGTAATTCAATTCTGGAGGTTTCTGACTCATCTGTTATTAGAGCATTCAAGCGGGGGGGTCCACAGCAGAAGGGTAACGGAGGACATCACTTTGAATCCTCCTTCCACTATCGTCGAACTCTTCGAGATGGTCGATCGGTATGTGACTGCTGCTGAGGCGGTCGAGTGGAACAACACTATTGATCGAGAGGACAACGTTCCTTAAGAGGCAGGCGAAAGTGGTAAGAAAAAAGACAAAAAGGCTAAGAAATCCAAGAACAAGGCAAAGGGGGTCACAAATCTCAAGTCACTGGTTCTAAGGAGGTCTTAGCCGTAAGTGACAAGGAGCCACGTAACTCCAAACAAAACTCTGACCGAGGCAGAGGTAAGCGCCCCGATCGAAAGAATGACAAACCAAGGTGGTGTCCTTTTCATAAAAAGGAAGGACATGACCTTCGCAACTGCCTAGTTTTTCATAAAACTCAAGGACTATTACTCTGGCAAAGAGCCGCTTCCTACTCTTGAACAGGTAGGTCAAACAAGTGGTTGAAAGGAGTCGAATGATGATGAGGCGATGTCGTTTCAGGATCCACAACACACCATCGATCACATCTATGGAGGATCATCGGCATACGAGTCAAGGCGACAGCTCAAGGCTATCGAGCGCGAGGTAAACTCAATCGACTCTCCTCTTGTCAATAAGATGCTAAAGTGGTCGGAAGTCACCATCTCTTTTGAGAAGGGTGACTGCCCGATCCCTTCGACTCGACCAGGTCGATTTTCGATCGTGGTCGAACCCACCATCAACAACTATCGAGTAAATCGAGTATTAGTTGATGGTGGTAGCTCGTTAAATATTCTGTTTATGTGTGCCCTGGACGAGATGCAGGTACCCAGGACTAAGGTTAGACTGGTACGATACTCTTTTCATGGAATCGTACTGGGGTGTTCGGCCAAACCTATTGGACAAGTTTCTCTTCCTTTAACATTTGGTTCACCAAGTAATTTTAGGACAGAGAAGATCTCCTTTGATGTGGCCGATTTCGATACGGCATATAACGCCATAATCGGACGACCAAGTTTGGCAAAGTTCTTAATAGCTACTCACTATAGGTATCAATGTCATAAGATGCTAGGTCCCAAAGGAGTGATCACAATTTATTGTGACAAGAAGATGGCGCATATCTGCGACGGTCGATCCCTCGAGATGGTTGGACAGATACCAGCTTGAGAAGAAAGTCAGCCTTTGACTAGCAAGTCGAAGCCTAAAGCTGCACCAAAGCCGAATAACCGAGTCAAGGAGGTTCCTCTCGACGCGGAGGAGCCCTCAAAGACTGTTCGCATCGGGGATACTTCTGACCCCAAGTAGGAAGACGCCCTCATCACTTTCTTCCAAGCAAATGCAGATGTCTTCATGTGGCAAGCGTCCAACATGCCTGGAGTCCCCAGAGAAGTGACCGCGCATAGGTTAGCTTTACAGCCTGACAAAGTACCCGTAAAACAAAAATTACGGAGATTTGCCCCTGATCAACGAGATGCTATCAGGTCAGAATTGGACAAGCTAATTAAGACAGGCTTTATAAGAGAAGTCAATCACCCAGAGTGGTTGGCCAACCTTGTAATAGTTAGGAAGTTAAACGGTAAATGGCGTATGTGCGTCGACTTCACTGATCTTAATAAAGCTTGTCCAAAAGATGATTTCCCTTTACCTCATATCGATTAGTTGGTTGATTCTACTGTCGGTTGTGAAATGTTAAGTTTTCTAGATGCATATTCTGGTTACCACCAGATCAATATGTGTCGAGAATATGAAGAAAAGACTGCGTTTATTACATCATTTGGTATATTTTGCTACGTCGAAATGCCATTTGGTTTAAAAAAATGCTGGAGCTTCTTTTCAGTGTTTGATGCAAGTGACTTTTTCACCTCAACTAGGTCGAAATTTAGAAGCCTATGTTGATGATCTAGTTGTAAAAAGCAGTAAACGACTTAATCATATCACCGACTGGCAAGAAACATTTGACAACCTCAGAAAGCACCGCTTGAAACTCAATCCTGATAAGTGTGTGTTCGGAGTCTCTTCAGGAAAATTGCTTGGATTTCTGGTCTCTGCGTGAGGAATCAAAGAAAATCCTAAAAAGATAAAGGCCATCATGCAAGTCCAGAAACTCACAGGATACATGACGGCTTTAAGTCATTTCATCGCATGCCTAGGAGAAAAAGGACTATCTTTCTTCAAACTTCTGAGAAAGCACAAGGGTTCCGAGTGGTCAGAAGAGGCTAACGCTGCCTTTGAGGATATCAAGAGGTATCTTACGAGTTCTCGCTCTTAATTTATCTAGCTGCCACGCCACAGGCAGTGAGCGTAGTACTAGTCGTAGAATGTGAAAATGTACAACGACCAGTTTACTATGTTAGTGAAGTTTTACATGGGCCTAAGGAGCATTACCCTTAGGTCCAAAAACTTCTATATGCCCTCCTCATATCTTCGAGGAAACTGAGGCATTACTTTCAGGCACACAAACTAGTTGTGCCGTCTGAGTTTTCCTTGGGAGCGATCCTCCAGAATAGGGAAACAGCGGGACGCATGGCAAAATAGTCAGTCGAACTTGGGGAGTTCAACATCCATTTCGTGTCCCGAACGGCCATTAAATTCCAGATCTTGTCAGACTTTGTTGCTGAATGGACAAATCCTGAACCTGTTCAGGATCCCCAGTACGATTCCCACGACCAGTGGATGATGTACTTTGACGGGTCACTTACTTTAAGTGGCTCAGGGGCCGGGGTGGTCCTGGAATCTCCTACCGGAGAGACCTTAAAGTATGTCATACAATTAAATTTTTAGGCCACTAACAACGTGGCAGAGTATGAAGGTTTGCTAGCTGGCATACGAGCTGTGAAAATGCTCTCGATTCGCTGACTACTCGTGAGAGGAGACTCTCAACTAGTCGTGAATCATGTCAGAAAAGAGTACCAGTGCTCTAATCCAACAATGTCTCAGTACTTATCGAAAGTTCGAAAGCTTAAAAAGCATTTTCTTGGTTTCAAGGTAAAATTTATCCCTTGAAAGGATAATTTTCTCGCAGACCAACTTGCTCATATAACTTCTTCCCAATCCATAGTACCCAAAGGAGTCTTCTTGGAGCAACTCCAAAAGTCGTCCCTGGTCGAAGAACCAAAGACACCTCCTATTGAGACAGCCTCTCTAGAATACGAGGATACCTGGATGACTCCCATCTACGAGTATGTTAAGATGGGTTCTGTACCTGACTATGATCTCGAGGAAGATCATTTATCCCGAAAGGCCAAAATGTATACTTTGGTCAAAGGAGTACTCTATAAATGAGGCACTCAAGGGGTGCTCATGCGATGCATTCCGTAGAGCAAAGGATTAAAGCTCCTTCACGACGTACACGGAGGCATCTGTGGAACTCATGCTTCCTACAGAACGCTAGTCGGTAAGGCCTTTCGATAAGGTTTCTACTGACCAACAGCCCTCTACGATACCAAAGAGCTGGTTAAAAAGTGTGTACAATGCCAGTTTTATAGCAGGCAAATACATCAACCGGCTTAGGCATTACAAACAATCCCTCTATCTTGGCCTTTTGTAGCCTAGGGTCTTGATATCCTAGGACTGTTACCCAGAGCTCTAGGCAGATTCGAGTTCCTTTTTGTGGCTATTGATACGTTCACAAAATGGATAGAAGCTGGGCCTGTGACTGGGATAACAACGGAAGCAACAAAACGGTTCATGATGAGATGTGTGTTAACTCGATTTGGGGTAACAAATCAAATAATCACAGATAATGGTAAGCAATTTTTGAGCGCAAAATTTCAGGAATTTTACAACGAGTTGGGTACCAAGCTGTGTTATGCTTCCGTTGCCCACCCCAAAGCAATGGGGTAGTCAAAAGAGCGAACAGCCAAATAATGCAGGGAATCAAAACTCGAGTATTCGACCAGCTTGTCAAGCGCTCGGGGGTTTGGGTACAAGAATTACCCTCAGTATTATGGGCAATTCGTACGACTTCTAGTCGGGCTATAGGTGAAACACCCTTTTTCCTAATTTTTGATGCCGAAGCCATGCTTCCACTAGAACTAAAGATCAGGTCATTCAAAAACTTTAACGACTTTGCCCAAGAACAATTTCGAGCGAACGACATCAACCTGCTCAAAGAGAAGATAAACCAAGCTTTAATCCATTCAGCGGTCTATCAACAAGCCCTGCGTAGATACTATGATCGTAAGGTCCAACCTCACAGCCTGGCTGTAGGTGACTTGATATTGAGGCTTATCCAATTCTAGTTTAATCGAAATAAACTTTCCCCCAGGTGGGAAGGTCCTTACACTGTGATCGAACTTACACGTCCAGGTTCAGTACGACTAGCAATGGAAGACGGCCGAGTTCTCTCAAACTCTTGGAACATCGACTAGTTGTGCAAATTTTACGTGTAACAAACTTCCATGCCAATAAAGTATTAGGTTCTTTCTATCTTTATTGTCTTCTTTTGAGTAGTGCTTTTCTAATCTTTCGACCATTTTTTATACGCTCAGTTTTTCTTTAACTGGTCAAAGGAAGGACACAACAACTAGTTAAAGTCTTTCCTCTCTGCATGTGGTCCTGCCCGCTAGAAGGAACTTCTTAGTATCGCCTCGTTTCTATCTTTTGCTACCAATACAAAGATATTGGGCTCAAAAAACATGGTTGAATGATTTTAAGCCAACTCTTCTCACCTTAGTTTTTTTCTTCCTTTTGAAAAATATTCTAAGAAGAGTGCACTTTTGAGATTTATTCGACTGCTTTTGGTCAACTCGGTCAGTTCTAACTTGTGGGCGCCCAGGTTATTGGAAATGTACTTAATTAAATTCATACTGTAGCACAATTATTAATGAAGGAACAGTACTGTCCCTTAATTAAAGATCATGCTAAAGGTATAAATTTAACAAGTAACAATTCCAATAAACAGATCCTATATATATATATATATATATATATATATATATATATATATATATATCTCACAATGGTTCCCACGATCAACGACCATTGCATATATATATCCTTCAACAACATTGCATCATACACATCCAAGTCATACCTTTACATAATTAAACATAAGCTTACATCATTCGGTTTAGTACTACAACATTAAGTGACTTGGTCACTTCAAAAGTCTAACAGCGGAAGCAAAAACAAAAGATTAAAGTCCACCAATGGCCTCATCCACCCGCAGGCAATTGCGTGGAGGAAAGAAGTAGCTTTACTCGTTAGCGTCACTCTGATCAGCGCTAACGGGTACTTCATAAAGATAACCGTCCTCACCTGCAACAATAGGTGGTAGCACCTTGAGTACGGAGGGTACTCAGCAAGTCTTACACAAACTAATAAAATAAAGTGTTTATTAGAACCTAATCAAAGGAATAGAATTGTTACATGCATAAGGTCACGACAGGAAGGTAAAATGGTTAGATTTTTGCATAAAGTAGGACATCTTAACCTACAAAGACTAAATTTTTATAAAGCAATTTAATAAATCAAAGTTGGATTAGAACAGTAAGTAAATGGCATAATGTAAACAGTACAGTGCATGAATCCCTCATGCACAGCCATAAAAACCAAAAACCAGATTTTGAAAATCAAAACTTCTATACAGGTGACATCAACTCAAGTTGTCGTCCATGACCGTGGACACGGCTATTCGAACGCTTTATACCTGCAGGGGTGTACATCTTTACCCACATGACTTAGCTAGCCCGTTGCCTTCGGATGCCTCCGAATGATGACATACTTCCTTTGGTATGCCGACCGGGGAAACTAAGATTTGGTATTTTTCAACAAGCTAACACTATTGAGTTGGACCCCCATGTGTGAGCTGATCCCGCTTAAACAACGACTGATAGCATCCGCTAACCGGGCACACATGTTGCGCCGAATGCCGATCCAAACAATTAAATGCGAATCGGGCTCACTACCCATATTAGAATGCAATCGGCACCATTAAGGTATCGTATATGCTACGGAGCACATATACGCTCACCCTTCTAAGAACATCTGATACTGACATACAAGCTCACATGGCATACAACGCAGTCATAAGACTAAAGCATCTATGCCATACAAGGTCAATACACATATTCTTACTCTCCTGTTTCCAACCCAATAGTCTTAACATTTTACTTAACCAAACAGCGCCCATACACTGCATGTGGAAGTACGTGGGGGACTTGAATTGAATAGTCAGAGTTCGGTCCTTAATTAACCCGGACAAGTCCACCACAAAACCCAATCTCGTGCACAAAAGCACCATCACTAGCTTCCTCTTGTCCAGATCAATTTGAATTTCAAATACAAGTCGATTTAAAGAAACTGACAAAGAGTTTAAAATAACAAGAGTTCGCTAGATTCCCATGTTTGACAAGATATGCTTGTCAAACTCTAAAATCTCTAGACTGCATGTCTAAGCCAAAACTGAAAATATAGGTTATAATATACAGTACTATGCTAAGGTTGAGTGTATGGTGACAATTGAGGTAATCCTTCATGTTAGGTCATAACTAACTACTAACAGATCAAAATTTGTATTTTCGTAAAAATAGCATGCACATTGTCACCGAATTTAGAAAATCTAATGTATAAAATTTGGGATCAACATGGTGCAAAGAGGAAGCTTGCCTTGGTAGTAGTATACTTACACAGGTGTTCTGATTGTTCAGAGGCGATTCAAAAACTTCAAATGAACCGATTCTATAGGTAGCAAATAAATCCAATAAATGCCAAACCGACAATAAGTTCAAAATGAAAGAAATATGCATGATCAACTGAAATGCATGGTTACAATATGCTTAAGCCGAACTACCCATAATAGTGATAATAACCCATTTTATAACCTCTGTTTTCAAAAGACGAAACTAGGTTTTAGTGCAAAGTTCCAGTTTTTAGATTTTAAAAGAGCTGAAAACAGGACAGATTGCAATTTTCGGAAAAAAGGAATATAGAACATGCAAAAGTTCATAAATGAAACTTAGCATGCTCTTTTTAGGGTAATTAATATCCCAAGCTAACCTTAAGCTAACCCTAATCGATTAGATCTCATAAGCTAGAGTAAAACCTATTTTGCCGGTTGAGCCGACAAAAGAGAACAGAGACAAATTTCTGTTATTAACCTAAATAGATGATAACAAGGATTAAAAGAATAACTTGTTATGCCACTAGGGTTTAGTCTAAACCTAATTAGGTTAACAAGTTGACAGGAGAAACCCTAGGCCTTGAAAATGACATGGAAAACCGAAAAGTTATAACATCAACTTTTCAGTTTAGAGCAAGTTAAAGCTACTGATGCTCAAAAGAATGATTCACAGCAGCTTTTAAAGTCCTTAAGATGCTCAAGATGTCATAACCAGGGTTTTTAGCTTACCAGGATGGGAAAGGAGCCAAAGACTCTGAAAACCGATGATGATTGACAGAGAAATAAACTCTGGATTTAACCTACAAAAGATAACCAATCTTTATTGCAAGGTGGAACCAGAGTTTAGGATAGATAAGCAAAAGAAACAAGAGCAAGAACTCCACTCGCCAACAATGGAGGATGAGCCGCTTTGGCCAACAATGGCAACAAGAAAAGTTAGGTTTATATATAGATGTTGAGCTACAGGCAAGAGAGAAAGATCTAGAGTTGATGAGGTGTCCATTTAGGCTAATTATCCCAAAAATTAGTTGCATAAACTTTGGGATAAATCCTCTCCTCTGCTTACAGAGAGATCTGCGTGAGAGAGAGGGAAGAAGATAAGAACACTCTTACATGTGGGTCCCATTGTCATTCTCAGCCCCGCGTGCTTCATAAAGGCTCAAAAGAATATCAGCCGTCCGATTGGAAATGGGCGGCTGTGATAAATAGAGAGATTAAAATGTTTTAATCGGTACCAGTTAATATGGACCGTGCGATCTAGATCGGTCGATCGAGATCTAAACGAAATCCCGAAGGGCTTCGGGGCCCCGCTTTCAAAGAGAGACGTTGGATTAAGATCCAACGATCAATTAAAAGGAATACACGTCACCCCTTTTTGATGCGATGACGCGGCACCGTCCGATTAGATTTCTACGGTCGAGATGGGGCAAAGAACCGGATGGTCCGATTGCATACACTCATATGGACCCTACGATTGAAATCCAACGATCCACCGAATTTGGGCTTTAAAGGCCCACGGTCAAAAAGAAGCGCAGAGGATTTAAATCTAAAGGCCCATATAAACGCCGCGCCTTTGATTTCAAAATGAAATAAGCGACGCGTTAGATCAAGAATGGACGGCCGAGATCGTGAGGGATCCGGAGTTGTCCGAATGCATACACCAACCTCGGCCGTTAGATCAAGATCCAACGGCGAGATTAAAATGCACACGTGGACAGCTCGCGGGCGTTATAGCCTCGCCCGCTCGATTGAAGATCGACGGTTCACATCACGCGTGGAGTTCGGGCTCGCGCCAACGTGTGAGCCGGACCAAGTCGATTGGGTTGACCTAGACCCATGGTCCGAAGTCGCTACGAAGACTAGGTTTGGATTCAAACCAGTAGAGTGACCAAACCTTATTCAGATATTCCAAGGTTTGACTGGCTTTTAAAAATAGCAAATAAATTTGTAAAATCATGAAATTTTTACTGGAAGCTACTGAGATAACATATTTCCCTGATAAATTTTATATACCACATTATCACTTTGTAAAATACATAAATATTTATTTTAGCCCGCAAATATTCATTTGAAGACAATAAATTTTTCTTTAAGACAAAATAATTTCTAAAAATGCAACAAAGTATTTTTAGCCAAGATAATTTATCTAGGCTTTAATAAAAATACTTCCCAGTCATAATACAAGTTTTATCTTGTATTCCTTTAAGACTTTAAATGTTCCTTTTGAGATTTTTGGCAAAAAGGAAGGTTTTAATTTGTAACATGCCGCCTAATTTGTAGAAATGAACAGTAATGCTATGAACAGCACCTCATTACTGTTCTTAAAGCATTTTATTACTGTTTATAAACTTGGGACTGTTACAAACCTACCCCCCTTAAGATAATCTCGTCCCCAAGATTTGGAACAGGTTAAAGATTAGAAAGAAGTGAAGTGAAAATGAATTATAAGGAAATTCAACATCTGTTGTCTTGATTTCCTTCAAAGATAACAAAGAAGAACTTTACATAACAACATAGTGTTATCATTACATTGCTTTGTTTAAACTTTCCTTTCTTGATTCAAAGGAAAGTTCTAAACAACAAAAAGATGGGGGTGCTCAATCTGCATTAGATCTTCGCGCTCCCAAGTGGCTTCATCCTCGGAATGATTAGCCCACTGAATTTTCAAGAACTTGACAGTACGATTTCTTGTCCTGCGTTCCATTGTGTCGAGGATACGACCGTTGTTCTTGATAGGAAAGATCAGTTGAGATCAAGATGCTCATAAGCGCTTGTCTCAATAGGAACACGAAGGCATTTCTTCAATTGAGACACATGAAAAGTATCATGCATCGAGAGAGATTCTGTAGTTCCAATCGATAAGCTACGACTCCCGCTTAGCAATGATTCGAAGGGTCCGATATAACGAGAAAGTAGTTTCCTTTTCAAAACGATGGGTACCCTTCATGGGTGACACTTTAAGATAGACATGGTCTTCTACCTCAAAGCTTAATTCACGACGACGATGATCAAGATAGCTCTTCCGACGAGATCATGCGGTTTTCAAACAATCTCGAATCGATTTAACTTGCTCTTCGGCTTCTTTTACCAAGTCCGACCAAAGAATGATCGCTCACCGCACTTGACCAATTCAATGGAGTCCTACAAGCTCTCCCATACAAGGCTTCAAAAGGTGACATTTGAATACTTGCTTGGTAGCTATTATTGTAGGAAAATTCCACATATGGCAAAGATTTCTCCCGTCTTTGCTATAAGATAGCACATAGGACCAAGAAGATCTTCCATTACTTGATTCACTCTCTCGCTTGACCACTAGTTTGAGGATGATAAGCAAGATCGAAAGAGAGTTCGTCCCATAGCCCGATGAAGACAATTCCAAAAGTGGGACGTGAATCGAGGGCCACGGCCGAGACAATGACCTTGGGAACACCATGAAGACAAACAATTCTAGCCATATAAAGCTCTGCTAGCTGCTTGCCACTGAAATTGGTCCTGACCGGAATAAAATGAGCCACCTTTGTCAAACGGTCAATGATTACCCAAATGGCATCTGACCCATTGGAACTTTTGGGAAGACCAGTAACAAAATCCATACCGATCTCTTCCCACTTCCACTGTGGAATAGGCAAAGGCTGAAGGGTACCAGCTGGCTTCAGATGTTCAGCTTTAACCCTTTGGCAAATATCACATTCAGCAACATACTGAGCAATTTGCCTTTTCATTTGGCTCCACCAAAATGTTTTCTTCAAATCCTGATACATCTTGGTACTTCCAGGATGTAGAGAAAACTTGGAATTATGAGCCTCTCTAAGAATTAGACTCCTTAGATGAGGATCTGCAGGTACCACCAGACGATTGCGATATCGAATCATACCGCGATCATCTTCAGAGAATTCGTTGGCTTTACCCGCTTTCAAGTTCTCCTTGATTTCGGCTACCTCGGCATCAGTTTTCTGGGCCTCAAGAATCTGAGATTCTAAGGTAGGCTCCACTTGTAATACAGTAAGAAAACCTTTTTCCACCAAGTCAAGACTTGCTACCAAAATCAGCACACAAGTCCTTGGCGCAGTAGAGAGAATGTGCGATTGCATTGTGACTTTCTCGCTAAAGCATCCGCCACCACATTGGCTTTACCAGGATGATAATGAATACCCATGTCGTAGTCCTTGATCAGTTCAAGCCATCTTCTTTGTCTCATATTCAAATCAGATTGAGTGAATATGTACTTTAGGCTTTTATGATCAGTATAGATCTCACAACGATTGCCAAGAAGGTAATGTCGCCAAATCTTCAATGCATGGACCACGGCAGCCAATTCCAAATCATGAGTAGGATAATTAACTTCATGAGGCGCGAATCGCCTAGATGCATATGCCACAACTCGGCCTTCTTGCATAAGCACACAACCAAGTCCATGGCGAGACGCATCGCAATAGATGTCAAAGCTCTTATGAATATCCGGAAGAGTGAGAACTGGAGCTTTAGTCAAGAGAGTTCTCAAAAGCCGAAAACTCTCCTCACATTTAGCTGACCATTCAAATTTCTTCTCTTTCTGCAAAAGCTGAGTCAAAGGTCTAGCAATTTTGGAGAAATTTTCAATGAACCTGCGGTAATAACCCGCAAGTCCAAGAAAACTTTGGATCTCAGGGACACTCTTAGGAGGCTTCCAATTTAGTACATCTTGTACCTTGCTTGGATCAACAGCAATACCTCCCTCAGATAACACATGTCCCAGAAATGCAACTTCTCTGAGCCAGAAAGCACACTTGCTAAACTTGGCATACAATCGATGCCGACTGCCGTTTCTAGCACAAGTCGCAAATGTTGTTCATGATCCTTATCGACTTAGAATAAATAAGGATGTCGTCAATGAACACGACAACAAACTTATCCAAGAAATCCATGAACACCGAATTCATAAGGTTCATGAAATAGGTGGCGCATTGGTCGCACAAAGGACATGACAAAGATACTCGCATAAACCATAACGAGTAGAGAAAGTCGTTTTAGGAATGTCCTCAGCTCTAACCTTGATTTGATGATAGCCCGACCTCAAATCAATCTTTGAAAAGACTCGGGCACCAACCAACTGATCAAAAAGATCATCAATGCGAGGCAAAGGATACTTATTCTTGATAGTGACCTCATTTAACGGACGGTAGTCCACACACATCCGCAAAGTGTTGTCCTTTTTCTTGACAAAAATTGCCGGGCATCCCCAAGGTGAGGAGCTCGGTCGAATAAATCCTTTGTTAAGCAATTCTCCGAGTTGCTTCTTCAATTCAACCAACTCGTTGACGGGCATTCGATAAGGACTCCTGGATATAGGAGCAGTTCCAGGAACGAGTTCAATAACAAATTCCACTTCCCGATCTGGTGGCAAACCGGGAAGGTCTTCAGGAAAGACATCAACATACTCGCAAACAATTGGTACCAACTCCAAAGAAGGAGTAGTATCAGCTTGGTGAGCACAAAGGTGAGAACCCATTGTCCTGGATTGAAAAACAACTGAAGTGCCGCTTTCATTAGTTAAAGAAATGGATTTGTGAGCACAATTAATTTGCCCAAAGTGCTTGGATAACCAATCCATTCCCAAGATAACATCCATCCCTTTAGAATCTATCACAATCAAATCAGCCCAAAAGTCTACCCCTTCAATATTTATATGGACATTACGGCAGACTTGATTAGTCATAAAGGTGATCCAGTGAATGGATGATATGAGGTGGATGAAGATGATGCACCAAGAATGATGTTGAGTAGCAACCGCCTACTAACAAATGAATGGGATGCTCGAATCAAATAAAACGATTGCGAGTGTTGAAATTAACTAGGAGCATACCAAGCACAACTCAGAGTGACGGTGCTTCCTCAAGCAGAATCGTTCACCGCCTCGAACCGAACAGTCGCTTGACCACAGTCGGTGAAGGTGGTGCAGGACGCACATTGGCTGGGGAAGGTGAAATAGGTGGTATCCCCTGAGCCCTGGCATAACACTGATTGGCAAAATGCCCTGGGCGGCCACAGTGGTAGCATACAACTCGGCCCGACAAACACAATAGTGGTGGCCGGTTTCCACTGGGCCTTGGTTGATTGGTGGAAGAGGATGGACGAGGGGCAAACACCGCAGGCCTTGGTACAAATGGAGCTGGTGCTCGCGGTGGTCTGGACACCCACATGCGAGGCCTTGGTGAGCTGCCACCAGGAATAAACTGAGAAGTCCGCTGTGGCTTGCGTGACTCATCCACTGCCTTGCTCTTGCTTTCAGCCACAATTGCCTTGTTGACCAAATGAGAGAAATTCCGGAAGTCATGCAAAGCTATAGCCATCTGCAATTCTTCAGATAGCCCATTCAAGAACCGGTTTCGACGACGAAGGTCAGTCGAAACATCATCAGGGGCATATCTGGCAAGGAAGTTGAACTCATGAAGATATTCGGTCACTGACTTCCGCCCTTGCTTGAGAGCGAGAAATTCTTGTTGCTTGATCATCATGACCCCTTCAGGAATATGAGCTTCGCGAAAAGCTTCCACGAACTCATCCCAAGTAGGGACATGTCCAGCAGGCTGAATGGCAAGGAGATTATCCTACCATATGCTAGCTGGTCCATCAAGTTGATAACTAGCTAAAAGGACCTTTTCCTCTCTAACACCGAGCAATTAATAGCTTCTTCTCAATGGTCCGGCCAATCCTCGCTTCCATGGGATCTCGAGAGCTAGAGAACACCGCGGGTTAGTCCATTGAAAGTCGCAAGACCGCCTCGCACATGGTGACCTCCGCTCGATACCGATGCAACAGAGAAGAAGTATTGCGCGCAACCGCTCCAAGATGCGCTGTCGTCCATTCGATTGCGCCAATTTGCATAAGCACATCGCCATCGAAGGTGGTGGAGGAAGCTCCTCTTCCCGAGAACCACCTTGCGGACTTCGAGAGCCGGAAGGTTCGGCCGGCCCTCCACGAGAATGAGGCACGGAGTCGACATGCCCTTCCCTTGTTGCGCTTGCGACGAGTAGTAGGTCCTGTCATCCTGTTACCACACCATGGTTAACAACATAACAAGGATATACTGCAAACACAAACAAGGTTACATTTAAAAGAGAAACAAACATCGGTACATATAATGCATCATGTTATGTTATGCATTCAAGTTAACACCAAACCAGAAACTTCATATAAACAGCCAAAAGGTTTCGGTCACAGCCGCACATCAGAGTCGGCCATAAAAGATCATATTACAACCCCAAAAGCCAAATTTACATACTTTGTACAAAATACTACTGCCCTATTACATACATTTTATTTAAGGGCAACTACTAGACTAAAAGATACTTAACCACGAGGATTCATCGTCGAGGTGCTAGCATAAAGATCCCGATTAAAGTTCACCGGAAACTCATTCAAAAGATGAGCTCCAGGGGAACCCGTGTCAACAGGATCCAAAGGGCTAATAAGACGCCTCGGGGAACCCAACAGTGGCTGATGACCTCCCGGAGGTGCAGTCCGTAGAGTGCGAGGAAAGACTGCAGTCACCCGGGCTTGGCGCACTTGTCCATAAACAGGTACACACCCGGCCACTTCTGGAAGTCGATAAAGAGGCGGTGCAGCAGCAGAGGGAGAGGTCTCGTTGTCACCATAAAGCACGTTGCGAGGAACGCGGTTCATGTTGACTCCAAGAAGCAGGTACTCCTGGGCCTCATTAAGGCGATGCCGAAGTTTCCCATAGCTCCCTCACAAGACAATGATGGATTTGGTCCATAATGCGGACCATCCTCGCCAACCGCCGCACTGGGGTCTTCGCCAAACTATATCTCAGCGAACATGTTCACTTCGGAGGTAGGACCTTGATTCGGAAGTGGTCGAGGGTGGTTGAGACAATTCCGTCGAATCATGACGAAGAAGGCTCATCATCCTACTCGCAGACTTCCGAACCACCATAGCCTCGTGAGGTGGCAAGTGCTTGGACACGATGAGGGAACACCGCCACTACATGCCTAGCGATGACGTTAATGAAGGCACGGTACTTCTCCATGCCCGGTCCTCGGTCTCGCCGATAGATGGCGACTCTACCGATAGGTGAAATTAGCCCGCCACATCATGTCCCAAGTAAAGCCGAAATCCATCAACATCTTCGCTCGGGTCTCCTTGACCAAATACCACCCACTCATCTATAGAAAAAGGACAAGGTAAGAGACAATTCACTTTTAAATAAACCAACAGAAAGTTGGGCAAGAATTGATATTAAGGAAGATAAGAAATAAAAGATGTCATACTTAAGCTTTAAAATACATTATCGCTTGAAAATAGGTTTATCGTAAAACTCTCTAATTGTTTCGCCAAAGCTACTTCTAACCTACAGCAACGATGCTCGATACCAACGCTGTGGCGCCTGTGTTATTGGAAATGTACTTAATTAAATTCATCAGAGCACAATTATTAATGAAGGAACAAGATCGTCCCTTAATTAAAGATCATGCTAAAGGTATAAATTTAACAAGTAACAATTCCAATAAACAGATCCCTGATATATATATATCTCACAATGGTTCCTGGGATCAACGACCATTGCATATATATATCCTTCAACAACATTGCATCATACACATACAAGTCATACCTTTACATAATTAAACATAAGATTACATCATTCGGTTTAGTACTACAACATTAAGTGACTTGGTCACTTCAAAAGTCTAACAGCGGAAGCAAAAACAAAAGATTAAAGTCCACCAATGGCCTCATCCACCCGCAGGCAATTGCGTGGAGGAAAGAAGTAGCTTTACTCGTTAGCGCCACTCGATCGCTAACGGGTACTTCATAAAGATAACCGTCCTCACCTGCAACAATAGGTGGTAGCACCTTGAGTACGGAGGGTACTCAGCAAGTCTTACACAAACTAATAAAATAAAGTGTTTATTAGAACCTAATCAAAGGAATAGAATTGTTACATGCATAAGGTCACGACAGGAAGGTAAAATGGTTAGATTTTTGCATAAAGCAGGACATCTTAACCTACAAAGACAAAATTTTTATAAAGCAATTTAATAAATCAAAGTTGGATTAGAACAGTAAGTAAATGGCATAATGTAAACAGTACAGTGCATGAATCCCTCATGCACAGCCATAAAAACCAAAAACCAGATTTTGAAAATCAAAACTTCTATACAGTGACATCAACTCAAGTTGTCGTCCATGACCGTGGACACGGCTATTCGAACGCTTTATACCTGCGCAGGTGTACATCTTTACCCACATGACTTAGCTAGCCCGTTGCCTTCGGATGCCTCCGAATGATGACATACTTCCTTTGGTATGCCGACCGGAAACTAAGATTTGGTATTTTTCAACAAGCTAACACTATTGAGTTGGACCCCATGTGTGAGCCGATCCCGCTTAAACAACGATCGATAGCATCCGCTAACTGGGCACACATGTTGCGCCAGAATGCCGATCCAAACAATTAAATGCGAACCGGGCTCACTACCCATATTAGAATACAATCGGCACCATTAAGGTATCGATATGCTACTGGAGCACATATACGCCTCACCCTTCTAAGAACATCCGATATCGACATACAAGCTCACATGGCATACAACGCAATCATAAGACCAAAGCATCTATGCCATACAAGGTCAATACACATATTCTTACTCTCCTGTTTCCAACCCAATAGTCTTAACATTTTACTTAACCAAACAAATACCATACATTACATGTGGAAGTACGTGGGGACTTGAATTGAATAGTCGAGTTCGGTCCTTAATTAACCCTGACAAGTCCACCACAAAACCCAATCTCGTGCACAAAAGCACCATCACTAGCTTCCTCTTGTCCGGATCAATTTGAATTTCAAATACAAGTCCGATTTAAAGAAACTGGACAAAGAGTTTAAAATAACAAGAGTTGATTAGATTCCCATGTTTGACAAGATATGCTTGTCAAACTCTAAAATCTCTAGATCGCATGTCTAAGCCAAAACTGAAAATATAGGTTATAATATACAAGACTATGCTAAGGTTGAGTGTATGGTGACAATTGAGGTAATCCTTCATGTTAGGTCATAACTAACTACTAATGATCAAAATTTGTATTTTGGAAAAATAGCATGCACATTGTCATCGAATTTAGAAAAATCTAATGTATAAAATTTGGGATCAACATGGTGCAAAGAGGAAGCTTGCCTTGGTAGTAGTATACTGCAGGTGTTCAGATTGTTCAGAGGCGATTCAAAAACTTCAAATGAACCGATTCTATAGGTAGCAAATAAATCCAATAAATGCCAAACCGACAATAAGTTCAAAATGAAAGAAATATGCATGATCAACTGAAATGCATGGTTACAATATGCTTAAGCCGAACTACCCATAATAGTGATAATAACCCATTTTATAACCTACTGCTTTCAAAAGATGAAACTAGGTTTTAGTGCAAAGTTCCGCTTTTCAGATTTTAAAAGAGCCAAAACAGATGATTGCAATTTTTGAAAAGGAATATAGAACATGCAAAAGTTCATAAATGAAACTTAGCATGCTCTTTTTAGGGTAATTAATATCCCAAGCTAACCTTAAGCTAACCCTAATCGATTAGATCTCATAAGCTAGAGTAAACCTATTTTGCCGGCTGAGCCGACAAAAGAGAACAGAGACAAATTTCGTTATTAACCTAAATAGATGATAACAAGGATTAAAAGAATAACTTGTTATGCCACTAGGGTTTAGTCTAAACCTAATTAGGTTAACAAGTTGACAGGAGAAACCCTAGGCCTTGAAAATGACATGGAAAACCGAAAAGTTATAACATCAACTTTTCAGTTTAGAGCAAGTTAAAGCTACTGATGCTCAAAAGAATGATTCACAGCAGCTTTTAAAGTCCTTAAGATGCTCAAGATGTCATAACCAGGGTTTTTAGCTTACCAGGATGGGAAAGGAGCCAAAGACTCTGAAAACCGATGATGATTGACAGAGAAATAAACTCTGGATTTAACCTACAAAAGATAACCAATCTTTATTGCAAGGTGGAACCAGAGTTTAGGATAGATAAGCAAAAGAAACAAGAGCAAGAACTCCACTGGCCAACAATGGAGGATGAGCTGCTTCGGTCAACAATGGCAACAGCAAAAGTTAGGGTTTATATATAGATGTTGAGCTACAGGGCAAGAGGGAAAGATCTAGAGTTGATGAGGTGTCCATTTAGGGCTAATTATCCCAAAAATTAGTTGCATAAACTTTGGGATAAATCCTCTCCCGTGTTTACAGAGAGATCTGCGTGCTGAGAGAGAGGGAAGAAGATAAGTGTAATACTCCAGAGTAGATTTTGAGAGAAAGCCGAATATTCGAAGAAAAGGACTAATTAGAAATTGATCCAGGAGAAGGACCTAATGGAAAATAGCTAATTAATCAACTGGAGAAGGGGTTAGCAGCGCTTTGTAGACAACTGGGTCGGGGCCTCCGCCCATGTGCTCAGCCCACAAGTGGAAGGGGAGGCCGGCCTTAAAAGAGGCCAAAACCCTAGCCGCCTCCCATTTTTCCCTCTCCCCTTGTGTGGCCGCCACCCCTGCTCTCCCTCCCACTTGGGCGCCTTCCCTGCCCCTACGCCTCCCATGGTGCTTCCCCTGCTGGTCTTCACCCCATCCATTGGCGCCGGCCACCTCGGAATTGGTGTTGCCCTGCCCATTGTCGGCGATCGTGAAGGAAGAAGAAGGGGAAAACAGTGGGTGCTGGCGATTCAAGGAGAAGAAAGGTTCTTCTTCTTGGGGAGTTGATCCACGCCTTCCCACGGGCCTTCAAGGGTAACGACGTGTTTTCCCCATTGTTTGTTGAGGATTAGAGGCGAAATCGATTATTTGGGTTCAATTGTTTTGCTGTCAGCAGACGTTCAGATCTGTCCAGTAGGATGCGTGGCTGTTTTCGGGTCCTTAAGGCCGGAATTAGAAGTTTTGATCTCCTAGAGAATTGTGGATAATGCTCTTAGCTTTCAGTGGCCGCCAAGAACATCTGATTCCGACATTCGAGTCAAAAGTTATGTTATTTTTAGTGTTTACTGTTTAGAATCCTGACGAGAATCTGCAGTCATCTTGTTTAATAAATAAGAAATTATTAAGTGCCGAATTAGAACTTGGGATCTCATAGAGAGTTGTAGGTTATCTCGTTAACTTTCATTGCCGACAAGAATCATATCATTTGGACCTCTGTATCAAAAGTTATGATTTTTCTTAGGGGGTTTGTGCTGTGGAATGGTGGTTGGTCTAACAGGTTTTAGTGTTTCGACTTAAGCGTGTAGTTAGAGGAAAAATCAGAGGGCTCACCATAATAAAAATGTAGATAATCCTTCCAGCTTTCAGGAAAACTAAAGATCATGAAATTCGGACGAACGTAGAGAAAGTTATGATAATTTCATTGTTGCTGTCCAGAGACCCGACGCGAGAATTGATACTCTTTTGTTTGGTTTGGTAGGGCTAGTAAAGGGCCGAATCAGAGAACCTCACCAACTAGGTTTAGAAGGGGAATTCAATAACCTTTTCCGATTGTCCAAGATCAATCCATTTGGATTTCTGTGCATTTAGTTATGATTTTTCGAAGGGGGCTGTTCTCTGGAAAAGAAAACTGACAGCTAGCAATAGAGTTGGGGATCGCGTTTAGTGGACGATGTGCTCATTTTGTGTTTATGGTTTTGTTATTAGACTTATATGGTAGCCTTAGCATGTCTCAATTGTATGTCCAGTGTGGGTTTGGCTCCGGAGCAGTACTTATCCTCGACATCCACCTTCGCACGGTTGAGGCAAGTGCATTGTTGTTAAATGGGTGTGATTGATTGGCTATGTTGTGTGCTATTTGATATATGGTTGCATAGCAAGATGGATTACTTGATGAATGCTTAAGTATGGTGATGGCTCAAATTATGTCTATGTTTTACTGTGGTTCAATGTTGTTGTCTTTTGGTAAGATTGATGATGAATGAGAGATGAGCATTTGCATATTGAGAGCATATTGAGGCTTGGTCACGCAGTGACCAAGCATGTTTCCTTGAGATCCCGTCATGAATGTGACGGGCCCGAGATCCTCACTCGTGGAGTGTGGGTTGAGGTCCCGTTACTTGCGAGTAACGGCAATTGGTCCTCGTATGCGCCGCACGTGCATGGGTATGCGCGCGGCGGTTGCATACTCTGACACGTGTAATGCACACGTAAAGTTAAAGATAATGGTTCCTTGAGCATTGCATTTGCATATGAGAAGTTCTATCGTTGATCTCCTTTACATGGATGCCGATGTTATAGTTTCTTTATGTACTTGCTGAGTCAATGGACTCACTCTTGCTTTTATTGTTGTTTTAGGTACCCGAGCCAAGAACGACATGCATGGGGAAGTAGTATCGCTAGTCACACACATGCCACATGAACTAAATAAAGTTGAATGGTCTTCGATCGTAATTGTTTTTAGTAAATGGACGAGATGCTCAAAGGTTTATTATAGCTTGTGTCTTGAGGTGGTTTAAGTGTAATAATGATGAGTAGTGGAACTTTATACTTCACCGAATTGCTGGAAATGTAGCATATCTTTGATTATCTTTGATGTCTCTAGATGGTAGTTTGGTTAATTTATGATTCATTTGAATGTTGGAACCTCCGTGTAATTAACTTTACAAGGGTGGTTCCACGAAATTTATTAAGTTTGTTTTGTTTAGAATTAGTAGGGTTTGTTTAGTAGCATTCCGTGCTCATGTTGGGTGTTACAGCTTGGTATCGAGCGGCTTTAGGTCCGTGGTAGTTGAAATATTAAATTGACACACCGTGTACTGATGAGGTGGGTTGGGTTTTGCATTGCATATACGCTCGTTATGTTGTATTGTTGATCTCTCATGATCTAATATATCTATGATATAATACTATTGTTATCTTGTGTGGGGTTAACCCACGCTTGAGAGGTTGTGGTCGTGGTTGTGACCTTGAGCTTTACTCAAAGCTACACCACCATTCACTGTATAAGAATAGTGAAGTGCTACCTCGGATATCTTAGTACAAGTGTGGTTAGCGAGAATCTTCGTAAGAGTTGTTCTCTCTCTTGGGTTTAAATTTGGTTACTCTTATCCATTGTGATTGATGTTTTCTCCGGGTTATTGGTTTATTGCGGTTGACGGGTTGTCTTGAAAAATGTTGGTGTGTTTCCATTTGCTTAATTGTTCCATAAAGTAATCGTTGCTCTTCCGATCAATGGGTTCTTCTTATGGTTGGTGAACTTGGTTGATTGTCAAGTTTGATCTTTACATTGGAATTGTGTCTTTCGTTAGAAATCTTGACCCGCTTATTTGCTTGATGATTTGGGCTATGAACATTTCCTATTGCAAGACCTTTAGTACGTGGAGGATTTGACTTTATGTAGCTCTTTTGGGTATGATGAGTGTTGAAGTTTATTGGTTCGATTTTATTAAACAAGATGTTCAACTCTTTAGCGGTGTTTTGCTATTGTTAAGTGAGAGGTTATAACCAAGACAATTAATTGTTATGGTATGAGTTATCAACTTATAGTGTGGAACATAATTGGTTTTAACCAGTTCCTTGGAATTGAAGTTGTTTAAGTCGAGGTTGTCTTCTAGTAGTTCCCGATGAACTCGTGAGTAAAAGTATGCTTATACCTACTAGAAATCCGAGATTTATTAAGAAGTGTGAGATATTGATGACTTAGTCTAATCATTAAGATTGTGAAAATTGGTAGATTTGTTGGGTAATATGGAGTAATGTGTTTCAATGGATTAGTCTACCCATTCGAGATGGTTATGTTAAGGATGTGTTGAACGATGCCTTAGAGAATATCCATTTGGAAATTTTCTTAAACTAGTTACTTGTTGAGCATACATAAATTTCTAGATTGAAACATGTATAATGATTAGATGAATGTTGAGGTAGCATCTTGTGAGACCTGTTTTACAGAGATGATATTATTGAATGTCTAATTATATTTTGCCCTAAAACTCCGAGCATAAAGTGGAATGTTAACTTTGTGTTTATAGGTGGTTTGTGACTGTAAATAGATTGCATACATGATAAATATAATTGTCAAACGTTAATGATAGTTGGTGTGGGTGTTGAGCAACACTAATGGTCAAGTGGATGATTGAATAAGTAGTCTTTGGTAGCATGAACTTATTAAAAGAGATTTGCTTCAACCTCATAGTTGTGTTTCTTTTGGAGAGGTTATTGATGGGATTTTAATTGGTGACCCGTGGTTGCATGATGGTGAAGTTGTCGGATTATAGTATGCCTATGATGAGAGGGTCTTGGTATAACCTTTAATGTGGGTAGTAGATTCCTCTAAAAATAATAATAATAATAATAAAGGTGGTTGTTGTAGTGAGGTTGAAGATTTTGGAATACTCTCAATTGAGGATGAGATGATAAAGTGGTACATAAGAGTTTGGTGAACTTTGGGGACTTTATAATGGAGAAGTAGATGATGGCGATTCGCGTAAGAATGTATCATTCTTGATGTTAGTAAGATTGTCGCAAGGGATTGTGACTAGTCGAAGCGATGATGATTTTCTCGGGAGTATTACTTTGGTGTTAGCAAGATTGCCAGAAGGGATTATAATAATATTATGGAATGTATTGTGTAAAGGGATTGGATCGCTTGTCGATATGGATTAAGTGAAAATATTTCTAGCTTATGATGTGATCTTCTCGCACTTTGTCGATGTGGTAGCTGAATTTGTTTTACGCCGCTTGAGGTTTTTATTCTCGCTTGTAGGACGGTGCCCTAATCTTGATCTTATCTTTTGTTTTCGATATCATTATTATTTGATTGTCTCTCTTGAACTTGTTACCACTGCTTGTGGTAATGTTTTCCTTCGTGTTGAATTTTATTTCTTTATGCTCTCCTTCTAAGAAGGGTTTAACCAAACTGCATTGCAAAGCTCCTTCAGATGTGTATTGGCAGCTAATTAGTGGTGATCTAGTAGATGACTTTGTGAGCCCTTGGGAGTTGTTTGAGAGGCATTGAGTAATAAATAGATTTATTAGAACAGTTCTTGGAGAGGAATTAAGTTAAATAGAATGTTGTCGTTGAGCCATCGACACGATGTCACAACTAGTAGAACCTATAGCAAGAGGTGGCCCAAGATCTTGTGATCATTTTCACATAACATTAGAATCAGAAAGTTTGGAATTCGTGATCAATTCATTGAAGTATCGCAATTGGGTACTTGATAAGATTGTATAGAGAAATTATAATGATACAGTTCATGACAGTAGTAGTGTGGAGAAAATTAATCGCTATGCTAATTAATGGGATAGTAGGAATTATTGAGTTATCATCAAGTATGACTGCCTCATGAGTAACCCCATAGGAGTTAGATTATCTTGAAGAATGACTTGGTCAAGAATATAATTATCTTTGACGTTAATGATTGAGTATGTTTGAATCTTGGTCAATCGGTTTGGGTATTGCGTAAGAGGTATATTGCAATTGTGTAATTGGATTGGATTGGTGTGGATTAGAGAAGGTCTAAGATTGGTGAAATAAATCGCTGTGGCGTGTTACTTGATTAATAAGGAATGATGATATTAATGAATACGGTTATTGTTTAATCGTGTGAAATATTAGTAAACGAATGTGAAGATTTCTTATCCACTAAACCAGAAACTCATGGTAGGGGATTTAGAGATTAAATTTGGGGCAATCGCATGTTATGCTAGGACCGTGGAGATCCAATAATATGTGTAGAGGCGGATGAAACAGGCTTAATTTTGTATAGTGTGTTGTTTTGGATAGAATACTTTGGGTAAAGTGAATAAATGTGATTGTGGATGAAATTTATATTGAGGAATGTTGAGAATTATTTGTCAAAATAATTCCTTTGTAGAGAAATTGATCCGAGTATGTTATTGTGAGATGAAAGAGTCTCTACATAGGTGTGGATTTTGTAATCGGTTTGAGCATAGCATTGAAGTTGTCAATTTAAGAGAAATGCATTAGTGTGAGATGTGATGATTTGAAATCTTTGGTTTAAGAAAAAATGAATTCTTACAAGAAAGGTTGAGGAAAAGGTGGTATTCTCTGATAATGAAATGTTCTCCGGTTTTTTTCTTGGTTTGCCTGATTCTTTTGGTTAAGAAAAAGAAAGGAAATGGTTATTTTGGATATTCGAGTGATTTTCGCTTAGCTTATGTGGTGTTCTTTGGCATGTCGCCTACTTAAAGTGGAAGAGTTTCATGATGAATCTTTGGTTTTGAATTTAACTCTTTTGGTGGGAGTTGGTGATGTGTGTTTGTGATGAGAATCCTTGATTTTTAATCGAGTTCTATTGTGCATTCCTAGTGAAAGGAGGTGTCTATTGTTAAAGTGAAGAGATCAATCAAACAAGGAACAAGAGTTTTGTGTGTTTTGTGCAGGTTGTGTGGTTTGGTACTAAAGGAAAATGTTGGCCTTTGGTACATTGGTTGTTTCAAATAGGCGGTTTCGGAGAAAGCCGAGCGTGAAGTTTCGTTAGGGCCGTGGCCCACGAGTAAGATTGTGCCTTCAAACGTGTCCGCTGAGTGACTCATGAGAGGTTGAGATGAGCATTAAGGCGTAAAACGTTAGTTACGCCAAGGGACGGTGGTCTCATGAGTTCGAGGGGAACCGACTTGGGAATTGAAGTCTCGTATGTGGAGCTTTATCTAGTAATGTTCACAGCAGTACGCCGTGAATGAATGGTAAATTTTAATCGGGATTGTTCTTTGGTGCTAGCGTGGGTAGAATTCGGGTCGAATCTGTTTAAGGGGTAGAATGTAATACTCTGAGTAGATTTTGAGATAAAGCCGAATATTCAAGAAAAGGACTAATTAGAAATTGATCCAGAGAAGGACCTAATGGAAAATAGCTAATTAATCAACTGGAGAAGGGGTTAGCAGCGCTTTGTAGACAACTGGGCCGGGCCTCCGCCCATGTGTGCTCAGCCCACAAGTGGAAGGGGGAGGCCGGCTTAAAAGAGGCCAAAACCCTAGCCGCCTCCCATTTTTCCCCTCTCCCTTGTGTGGCCGCCACCCCGCTCTCTCCTCCCACTTGGGCGCCTTCCCTGCCCCTACGCCTCCTCCCATGGTGCTTCCCTGCTGGTCTTCACCCCATCCATTGGCGCCGCCACCTCGGAATTGGTGTTGCCCTGCCCATTGTCGGCGATCGTGAAGGAAGAAGAAGGGGAAAACAGGGTGCTGGCCGATTCAAGGAGAAGAAAGGTTCTTCTTCTTGGGGGAGTTGATCCATGTCTTCCCACGGGCCTTCAAGGGTAACGACGTGTTTTCCCCCATTGTTTGTTGAGGATTAGAGGCGAAATCGATTATTTGGGTTCAATTGTTTTGCTGTCAGCAGACGTTCAGATCTGTCCAGTAGGATGCGTGGCTGTTTTCGGGTCCTTAAGGCCGGAATTAGAAGTTTTGATCTCCTAGAGAATTGTGGATAATGCTCTTAGCTTTCAGTGGCCGCCAAGAACATCTGATTCCGACATTCGAGTCAAAAGTTATGTTATTTTTAGTGTTTACTGTTTAGAATCCTGACGAGAATCTGCAGTCATCTTGTTTAATAAATAAGAAATTATTAAGTGCCGAATTAGAACTTGGGATCTCATAGAGAGTTGTAGGTTATCTCGTTACCTTTCATTGCCGACAAGAATCACATCATTTGGACCTCTGTATCAAAAGTTATGATTTTTCTTAGGGGGTTTGTGCTGTGGAATGGTGGTTGGTCTAACAGGTTTTAGTGTTTCGACTTAAGCGTGTAGTTAGAGGAAAAATCAGAGGGGCTCACCATAATAAAAAATGTAGATAATCCTTCCAGCTTTCAGGAAAACTAAAGATCATGAAATTCGGACGAACGTAGAGAAAGTTATGATAATTTCATTGTTGCTGTCCAGAGACCCGACGCGAGAATTGATACTCTGTTGTTTGGTTTGGTAGGGCTAGTAAAGGGCCGAATCAGAGAACCTCACCAACTAGGTTTAGAAGGGGAATTCAATAACCTTTTCCGATTGTCCAAGATCAATCCATTTGGATTTCTGTGCATTTAGTTATGATTTTTCGAAGGGGGCTGTTCTCTGGAAAAGAAAACTGACAGCTAGCAATAGAGTTGGGGATCGCGTTTAGTGGACGATGTGCTCATTTTGTGTTTATGGTTTTGTTATTAGACTTATATGGTAGCCTTAGCATGTCTCAATTGTATGTCCAGGTGTGGGTTTGGCTCCGGGAGCAGTACCTTATCCTCGACATCCACCTTCGCACGGTTGAGGCAAGTGCATTGTTGTTAAATGGGTGTGATTGATTGGCTATGTTGTGTGCTATTTGATATATGGTTGCATAGCAAGATGGATTACTTGATGAATGCTTAAGTATGGTGATGGCTCAAATTATGTCTATGTTTTACTGTGGTTCAATGTTGTTGTCTTTGTAAGATTGATGATGAATGAGAGATGAGCATTTGCATATTGAGAGCATATTGAGGCTTGGTCACGCAGTGACCAAGCATGTTTCCCTTTGAGATCCCCGTCATGAATGTGACGGGCCCGAGATCCCCTCACTCGTGGAGTGTGGGCTTGAGGTCCCCGTTACTTATGCGAGTAACGGCAATTGGTCCTCGTGCGCGCGCGCCGCATGTGCATGGGTATGCGGCGGCGGTTGCATACTCTGCATTACCGGTGTAATGCACACAGAAAGTTAAAGATAATGGTTCCTTGAGCATTGCATTTGCATATGAGAAGTTCTATCGTTGATCTCCTTTACATGGATGCTGATGTTATAGTTTCTTTATGTACTTGCTGAGTCAATGGACTCACTCTTGCTTTTATTGTTGTTTTAGGTACAGAGCCAAGAACGACATGCATGGGGAAGTAGTACTGCTAGTCACACACATGCCACATGAACTAAATAAAGTTGAATGGTCTTCAGATCGTAATTGTTTTTAGTAAATGGACGAGATGCTCAAAGGTTTATTATAGCTTGTGTCTTGAGGTGGTTTAAGTGTAATAATGATGAGTAGTGGAACTTTATACTTCACTGAATTGCTGGAAATGTAGCATATCTTTGATTATCTTTTGATGTCTCTAGATGGTAGTTTGGTTAATTTATGATTCATTTGAATGTTGGAACCTCCGTGTAATTAACTTTACAAGGGTGGTTCTGCCGAAATTTATTAAGTTTGTTTTGTTTAGAATTAGTAGGGTTTGTTTAGTAGCATTCCAGGCTCATGTTGGGCTGGGGTGTTACAATAAGAACACTCTTACATGTGGGTCCCATTGTCATTCTCAGCCGCGCGTGCTTCATAAAGGCTCAAAAGAATATCAGCCGTCCGATTGGAAATGGGCGGCTGTGATAAATAGAGAGATTAAAATGTTTTAATCGGTACCAGTTAATATGGACCGTGCGATCTAGATCGGTCGATCGAGATCTAAACGAAATCCCGAAGGGCTTCGGGGCTCCGCTTTCAAAGAGAGACGTTGGATTAAGATCCAACGATCAATTAAAAGGAATACACGTCACCCCTTTTTGATGCGATGACGCGGCACCGTCCGATTAGATTTCTACGGTCGAGATGGGGCAAAGAACCGGATGGTCCGATTGCATACACTCATATGGACCCTACGATTGAAATCCAACGATCCACCGAATTTGGGCTTTAAAGGCCCACGGTCAAAAAAGAAGCGCCGTAGGATTTAAATCCAAAGGCCCATATAAACGCGCGCCTTTGATTTCAAAATGAAATAAGCGACGCGGTTAGATCAAGAATGGACGGCTGAGATCGTGAGGGGATCCGGAGTTGTCCGAATGCATACACCAACCTCGGTCGTTAGATCAAGATCCAACGGCGGAGATTAAAATGCACACGTGGACAGCTCGCGGGGCGTTATAGCCTCGCCCGTTCGATTGAAGATCGACGGTTCACATCACGCGTGGAGTTCGCTCGCGCCCAACGCGTGTGAGCCGGACCAAGTCGATTGGGTTGGACCTAGACCCATGGTCCGAGTCGCTCTGAGACTAGGTTTGGATTCAAACCAAGTAGGTGATCAAACCTTATTCAGATATTCCAAGGTTTGACTGGCTTTTAAAAATAGCAAATAAATTTGTAAAATCATGAAATTTTTACTGGAAGCTACTGAGATAACATATTTCCCAGATAAATTTTATATACCACATTATCACTTTGTAAAATACATAAATATTTATTTTAGCCCGCAAATATTCATTTGAAGACAATAAATTTTTCTTTAAGACAAAATAATTTCTAAAAATGCAACAAAAGTATTTTTAGCCAAGATAATTTATCTAGGCTTTAATAAAAATACTTCCCAGTCATAATACAAGTTTTATCTTGTATTCCTTTAAGACTTTAAATGTTCCTTTTGAGATTTTTGGCAAAAAGGAAGGTTTTTAATTTGTAACATGCCGCCCAATTTGTAGAAATGAACAGTAATGCTATGAACAGCACCTCATTACTGTTCTTAAAGCATTTTATTACTGTTTATAAACTTGGGACTGTTACAAACCTACCCCCCTTAAGAAAATCTCGTCCCCGAGATTTGGAACAGGTTAAAGATTAGAAAGAAGTGAAGTGAAAATGAATTATAAGGAAATTCAACATCTGTTGTCTTGATTTCCTTCAAAGATAACAAAGAAGAACTTTACATAACAACATAGTGTTATCATTACATTGCTTTGTTTAAACTTTCCTTTCTTGATTCAAAGGAAAGTTCTAAACAACAAAAAGATGGGGGTGCTCAATCTGCATTAGATCTTCGCGCACCCAAGTGGCTTCATCCTCGGAATGATTAGCCCATCGAATTTTCAAGAACTTGACAAGACGATTTCTTGTCCTGCGCTCCATTGTGTCGAGGATACGACCGTTGTTCTTGATAGGAAAGATCGAGTTGGAGATCAAGATGCTCATAAGCAGTTGTCTCAATAGGAACACGAAGGCATTTCTTCAATTGAGACACATGAAAAGTATCATGCACTGCTGAGAGAGATTCAGGTAGTTCCAATCGATAAGCTACAGCTCCTCGCTTAGCAATGATTCGGAAGGGTCCGATATAACGAGGTGCGAGTTTCCCTTTTACCTGAAAACGATGGGTACCCTTCATGGGTGACACTTTAAGATAGACATGGTCTTCTACCTCAAAGCTTAATTCACGACGACGATGATCAGCATAGCTCTTCTGACGAGACTGTGCGGTTTTCAAACAATCTCGAATCAGACGAACTTGCTCTTCGGCTTCTTTTACCAAGTCTGGACCAAAGAATGATCGTTCACCAGACTCGGACCAATTCAATGGAGTCCTACAAGCTCTCCCATACAAGGCTTCAAAAGGTGACATTTGAATACTTGCTTGGTAGCTATTATTGTAGGAAAATTCCACATATGGCAAAGATTTCTCCCAGTCTTTGCTATAAGATAGCACATAGGACCAAGAAGATCTTCCATTACTTGATTCACTCTCTCGGTTTGACCACTAGTTTGAGGATGATAAGCGATCGAAGAGAGTTCACCCCATAGCTTTGATGAAGACAATTCCAAAAGTGGACGAATCGAGGCCACGGTCGAGACAATGACCTTGGGAACACCATGAAGACAAACAATTCTAGCCATATAAAGCTCGCTAGCGCTTGCCATCAAATTGGTCCTGACCGAATAAAATGAGCCACCTTTGTCAAACGGTCAATGATTACCCAAATGGCATCGACCCATTGGAACTTTTGGGAAGACCAAGAACAAAATCCATACCGATCTCTTCCCACTTCCATCGTGGAATAGGCAAAGGTCAAGGGTACCACTGGCTTGGATGTTCAACTTTAACCCTTTGGCAAATATCACATTCAAAGAACATCTTGAGCAATTTGCCTTTTCATTTGGCTCCACCAAAATGTTTTCTTCAAATCCTGATACATCTTGGTACTTCCAGGATGTAGAGAAAACTTGGAATTATGAGCCTCTCTAAGAATTAGACTCCTTAGATGAGGATCTGCAGTACCACTGCACGATTGCGATATCGAATCATACCGCGATCATCTTCGAGAGAATTCGCTGGCTTTACCCGCTTTCAAGTTCTCCTTGATTTCGGCTACCTCGGCATCAGTTTTCTGGGCCTCAAGAATCTGAGATTCTAAGGTAGGCTCCACTTGTAATACAGTAAGAAAACCTTTTTCCACCAAGTCAAGACTTAAGCTACCAAAATCAGCACACAAGTCCTTGGCCGAGTAGAGAGAATGTGCGATTGCATTGTGACTTTCTCGCTAAAGCATCCGCCACCACATTGGCTTTACCAGATGATAATGAATACCCATGTCGTAGTCCTTGATCGGTTCAAGCCATCTTCTTTGTCTCATATTCAAATCAGATTGAGTGAATATGTACTTTAGGCTTTTATGATCGTGATAGATCTCACAACGATTGCCAAGAAGGTAATGTCGCCAAATCTTCAATGCATGGACCACGGCAGCCAATTCCAAATCATGAGTAGGATAATTAACTTCATGAGGGCGAATCGCTTAGATGCATATGCCACAACTCGGCCTTCTTGCATAAGCACACAACCAAGTCCATGGCGAGGCGATCGCAATAGATGTCAAAGCTCTTATGAATATCCTAAGAGTGAGAACTGGAGCTTTAGTCAAGAGAGTTCTCAAAAGCCAAAACTCTCCTCACATTTAGCTGACCATTCAAATTTCTTCTCTTTCTGCAAAAGCTGAGTCAAAGGTCTAGCAATTTTGGAGAAATTTTCAATGAACCTGCGGTAATAACCCGCAAGTCCAAGAAAACTTCGGATCTCAGGGACACTCTTAGGAGGCTTCCAATTTAGTACATCTTGTACCTTGCTTGGATCAACAGCAATACCTCCCTCAGATAACACATGTCCCAGAAATGCAACTTCTCTGAGCCAGAAAGCACACTTGCTAAACTTGGCATACAATCGATGCCGACGAAGCGTTTCTAGCACAAGTCGCAAATGTTGTTCATAATCCTTATCAGACTTAGAATAAATAAGGATGTCGTCAATGAACACGACAACAAACTTATCCAAGAAATCCATGAACACCGAATTCATAAGGTTCATGAAATAGGCTGGCGCATTGGTCAGACCAAAGGACATGACAGTATACTCGTACAAACCATAACGAGTAGAGAAAGCTGTTTTAGGAATGTCCTCAGCTCTAACCTTGATTTGATGATAGCCCGACCTCAAATCAATCTTTGAAAAGACTCGGGCACCAACCAACTGATCAAAAAGATCATCAATGCGAGGCAAAGGATACTTATTTGTAACAGCCCTAACTTAGGGTTTGTATTTCCAATGTAAAATTTTGAGGAGAAATAAAAACTTTTGTTGCCTCTTCAAATCATTTGGAAGTTTTCCAAATTTTCCCTAGCAATTTCCAGTTTTCTAAGAAGTTAATTCTTGTGATTGGAAATTGTTGTCAGCAAATTCTTAGCTTTCAAACTTGTGATCATCCTCTGAAATTATTTTTCCTATCATCTTGATCATCCTATCTACCTCCCTGAATTATTTCACAATTTTTAGATTTTGTTTGCTATTTCAAATGCCCAAGTCAAACCAGTTTAGAAATCTGGTCAAACCTCTGGACAGCAGCTTGTGAATTTTGTTGGGAAAAATCTAGTGCATGAAAACCCCTGGAAAAATTTCACAAGGTTGTCCTCTGTCCCTAGTAGCTACCATAAAAATTTCGAAATTTTTGGAGCTCTGGAGCTACCTCTAAAAATTTCCCAAACCTTCTCTGTCTTTTAAATCAAAAACTAAAATCACTGTTCCTCGGGCTCGGACCCAACCTCAGGCTCGAGTCCGACTCGCACCGCTTGGCTCGGTCGAACCAACTAGTTGCACCGCGCGCGCTCGATGGCTGTCAGCCGTCCGATGCAGATCGAACGGTCCACGCGTGCGTATGCAACCGACCTGTCCGAATGCATACATCAATCTCGACCGTCCGTTCTAGATCCAACGGTCGGCGCGATATTGATCGAGTCTAACCGCCGGTTCGCGCCGCACTTGACTTGGGTTCGCACCGCTTCGCTGCTGTCGCCGACATGTGGGCCTCACACGCCGCCCGTCCTCGTCTTCTCCGCGTCTCACCGAGCTCTCGCCGCTTCGCGCATGTGTGCCACGACGCCGCGTCGCCGCCACGTCGTGGGACGCGTGTCCCCCTCCGAGGATCGCCAGAGTCCATCTACCCCGTGGTCATCCATTCTTCCTCGCATTCATTCTCGTGACTTCTCCGTCCATCTTTTAGCCGGTGGGAGAAAACCCGAGGGCGGCACCACCACCTCACCGCTGCTCGAGCAACGGCGACCCCGCCGTCGTGCTCCTCTTGCCTCGCCGCCTCCATTTTGCCCATCCCGAGCCCTCGGTTGTCGCAGTATCGCCGGGCGTGTTCGTAAATCTCGCCTCCGGTGATCTCGGCCCGCGAGCTCATCTGCGCTCGTGAGTTTCTAGTTTCGCCTTTGGTCCTTTAGGATCGCAATCGACCACCGAGTCTAAGCGTGACCTTGTTTCACTCTTTGGTGCTTCACCGAGGCTTCGCGACGCTTTCTTCTCCGGCTCGGTAAAGCGCCGTGTCAATTCCGGCGCCACCGTCCTCCTCCATCATCAAGATCGTGGGCTTATCGCCTCTGGTGTCTCCGCGATCTCGAGGAGCTCCTTCGAAGCTTCGCCGTCAGAAGCGCCATCTCCGCGAGCACCGCACCTTCTTCTCCGCCCGCCGCCGTGAGCTCATCTCCGGCACCATCGGGATCCGCAACACCGCCACCGAAGTTCGCGAAGTCCTTGTGGACCTCAAGGTATCGCCGCTCGTCTTGAAACCCACTAGGTCGCGTGATCGGCCGCACGCGCGCCGCCGCCCTCGCACCGCGGAAGCCACCGGTGGTAATTGATTTAGCGCTAACCCTGCTTTAGCCGAGTCACCGATTTGTGGGCCCTCTCGGTAATCATGTTTAGTAAACTCTAATCCAACCGTTATATTTCCTCTCGAGTCATTGCCATGTGGGCCCATGTCGGTTGTTGGTTGTGTAGCTCTGTGCGTTTTCTCGTTTGGAAACGTTTTTCTGTGAGTATATGTTAGAAGTACACTTTGATAAGTCAAAGACGTATTCTTAGAATACGCCTTCGACGTCACCTTATGCGGGCGGGCTGTCCTGGTCAACACTCTCGCTGGGCCCGCTGTCAGCGGCTGGGGCTGGCCGTGCGTCGGTAGAAGTAGTATTAAGTGCTTTAGTATTTCTGAAATGCTTTTCTGTTGCACTGTTAATTCAATTAAACTTAGAAAATGCATAACTAATTCAATTTTTATCCAAATTGCATGAAACCAGTGCTGTTAATTTTCATTTTAAGTGTACTATTTGATAAAATTAGTTTCATCCTTGTCTCTGTAGCAAAAATCTGTTAATTAACAAAATGATGTCTTATGTATCTTCTAAATTAGAAAATGCATACCTCTTTCAATATTTGTCCAAATCCAGTGAAACCAATTTTGTAATTTGTCATTTTTAATGTACTAATTATTAGGATAGGTTTTATACACTGTTTCTATTCATGAAAATTTGTTAAGTAATTAACTAGTGTTTTGATGTGTTTTTAGCTTAGAAATTCATAGAAAATTCTTAATAACTTAAAATGATTTGTTCTCTGTTTCTTAAATTTTGGTTATATCATGCTTAGGCTGTTGTGAAAAGTTTAGTGTGTTTTGTTGTTGTTGTATTGTTTGAGTTTGGTGGTGTTATTCGCTCTTATTTGTTTGTTTTGTTCAATCGTTAGGATTCGATATTTGCGGCAACCCCGAGAACGATCCTAACATATTGAGCAACAAAGCAGCCGTGCAAGCGTTTGATCATGTTTAATCCCAGTATTTTAAAGATTAATATTTTGTTTCAGCTGTATGTATGCATTGCTTAATTTTTGTTAAATTGATTAGTTAAATCCGTAGCTGCATATCCTGTAGACAAAATATTGATCTCTACTACCGAGCCTAGGTTATTTGTTGTGATTAGAGGTCGTTGGATGATCTCTTGTCACTTAGTAGATCCGGTCAACTTGCTTAGACATGCTTAGCTATCGATAGAATCAGGCGGTTATCGACTTTAGTCGGTAACCTTGATCACATAAAATCTGCTATAACTTTATGTTTCAGCATCTTTGCTGTGTTTAATTGCAAAACTAAAACTGAAAACAAAAATGATTTAGACTTGGGCACAACGGTATGATTGGTGTGATCTGTTGGGTGTGATCGAATGGTGCCCGAGTCAACAAGGACCGAACATCTTGTTACATCGAACCAAGCATTTTGCGTGCTAACCACACTAGAGTATATGGGACCTCTCTTGACCTAGTACTTTGGCGTGTATTGGCCCGGTCGCAGGAGGTCGCGGGAGGGATGGAGGTGGGAGCATGGTAGTTGTCCGAAAAGCTTTATCCTGAGTGGGTAGTTGTCTTTTCGGCTTTACCATGTAAGCGTATGGATTTTCTATCCATACGAGCGGCTCGTAGTTAATACACAATATTGGAAAGAGTCTCGTAGGACTTAGCTGTGCCGGCATACCTTGGAAGTGTGCTTTGGCTTAAAGGCGATCCAAGTGTGGGTACATTGGTACACCCCGCAGGTTTAAAACTATTCGAATAGCCTCGCCCTAGGTTATGGACACGCTTGGCAAGGTCTTCCAAGAGTTAGACTACAACATTTAAATTAAAACTTGTCGGGTGGTACGAACTGGATTCGTGCTATTGTTGTGGTGACTATTGGGATAGTCACTACTAGGTTGTTTTATCTTTACTCTTTTGCTATTATTATCCTTTTCTGTATTTCAACATTAAAAATGAATTGCAAACTTGCCTTTAAACTGTACTACATTATTGCAAATGAAAATTGGCTTTATGCAAATGAAACATATGACCTCCACCAAATAAGCTCGCATGTAGCTTATGAGCAGTCCGCTAGTTCACACGTCGGTCTTGCGGGTACAAAGACAATCTTTGTACTCGTGTGCTTTGCTTGATATTTTTGTTGCAGAGGAGGAAGGTGAGCCTCGTGGGCCTCTACGTGAGTCAGTCTTTGCCGCCGTGGGTGACGACTAGTCTTGGCGGTCGGTCCGATGCCTTGTGGGTTGGAGGCACACCGATTGGCTTTGTTTATAGCCATCTTATGGCACTTTTGCTTCATTGTCGTTCTTGTTATTTGTGTATCTCTTGGCACGTCTACCGTGTGTCGTAATAACCTCTTCTATTTGTTTATCTTCCGCTTGGTAGTGTTGTGTTTGGACTCTATGTGTGGAATGGAGTTGATGTCTAATTTTGTCCCGGGTGTATATCTTGCTTCAGGAAGTATACATATCTCGAGGATCAGTTTATTTGATTTGTGATGCTAGGACCAGGTGGTTGGTTAAGCATTACAAACCAAATAAATTGGGGTCCTCACATTATTCTTGATAGTGACCTCATTTAACGGACGGTAGTCCACACACATCCGCAAAGTGTTGTCCTTTTTCTTGACAAAAATTGCCGGGCATCCCCAAGGTGAGGAGCTCGGTCGAATAAATCCTTTGTCAAGCAATTCTCCGAGTTGCTTCTTCAATTCAACCAACTCGTTGACGGACATTCGATAAGGACTCCTGGATATAGGAGCAGTTCAGAACGAGTTCAATAACAAATTCCACTTCGATCCGTGGCAAACCGAAGGTCTTCGTGAAAGACATCAACATACTCGCAAACAATTGGTACCAACTCCAAAGAAGGAGTAGTATCACCTGGTGAGCACAAAGGTGAGAACCCATTGTCCTGGATTGAAAAACGACTGAAGTGCCGCTTTCATTAGTTAAAGAAATGGATTTGTGAGCACAATTAATTTGCCCAAAGTGCTTGGATAACCAATCCATTCCCAAGATAACATCCATCCCTTTAGAATCTATCACAATCAAATCACCCAAAAGTCTACCCCTTCAATATTTATATGGACATTACTACAGACTTGATTAGTCATAAAGGTCGATCCGGTGAATGGATGATATGAGGTGGATGAAGATGATGCACCATAAATGATGTTGAGTAGCAAACTGCCTACTAACAAATGAATGGGATGCTCCAGAATCAAATAAAACAGTTGCAGTGTTGAAATTAACTAGGAGCATACCAAGCACAACTTCAGAGGACACCGCTTCCTCAAAGAAGAACTGTTCACCGCCCTCGAACCGAAACAGTGGTCGCTTGACCACGGTCGGTGAAGGTGGTGCAGACGACATTGGTGGGGAAGGTGAAATAGGTGGTATCCTCGAGCCCGGCATAACACCGATTGGCAAAATGCCCGGGCGCCACGGTGGTAGCATACAACTCTGGCCCGGCAGTCACAACACCGTGGCCGGTTTCCACCGGGCCTTGGTTGATTGGTGGAAGAGGATGGACGAGGCAAACACCGCAGCCTTGGTACAAATGGAGCTGGTGCTCGCGGTGGTCCGACACCCACATGCGAGGCCTTGGTGAGCCGCCACGAGAATAAATCGAGAAGTCCGCCGTGGCTTGCGTGACTCATCCATCGCCTTGCTCTTGCTTTCACCACAATTGCCTTGTTGACCAAATGAGAGAAATTCGAAGTCATGCAAAGCTACGACCATCGCAATTCTTCGATAGCCCATTCAAGAACCGGTTTACGACGAAGGTCGGTCACTAAACATCATCGGGCATATCCGCAAGGAAGTTGAACTCATGAAGATATTCGTCACCGACTTCCGCCCTTGCTTGAGAGCGAGAAATTCTTGTTGCTTGATCATCATGACCCCTTCAGAATATGAGCTTCGCAAAAGCTTCCATGAACTCATCCAAGTAGGGACATGTCCAAAGCAGTGAATGGCAAGGAGATTATCCTACCATATGCTAGCTGGTCCATCAAGTTGATAACTAGCGAAAGGACCTTTTCCTCTCTAACATCGAGCAATTAATAGCTTCTTCTCAATGGTCCAAGCCAATCCTCGGCTTCCATGGGATCACGAGAGCTAGAGAACACCGGCGGTTAGTCCATTGAAAGTCGCAAGATCGCTCGCACATGGTGACCTCTCGCTCGACGGTGATGCAACAGAGAAGAAGTATTGCGCGCAACCGCTCCAAGATGCGCGTCTGGTCCATTCGATTGCGCCAATTTGCATAAGCACATCGCCATCGAAGGTGGTGGAGGAAGCTCCTCTTCCCGAGAACCACCTTGCGGACTTCGAGAGCCGGAAGGTTCGGCCGGCCCTCCCGAGAATGAGGCACGGAGTCGACATGCCCTTCCTTGTTGCGCTTGCGACGAGTAGTAGGTCCTGTCATCCTGTTACCACACCATGGTTAACAACATAACAAGGATATACTCGGCAAACACAAACAAGGTTACATTTAAAAGAGAAACAAACACTGTACATATAATGCATCATGTTATGTTATGCATTCAAGTTAACACCAAACGAAACTTCATATAAACAAACCAAAGGTTTGGCCACACACCACACATCAGTCGGCCATAAAAGATCATATTACAACCCCAAAAGCCAAATTTACATACTTTGTACAAAATACTACTGCCCTATTACATACATTTTATTTAAGGGCAACTACTAGACTAAAAGATACTTAACCACGAGGATTCATCGTCGAGGTGCTAGCATAAAGATCCCGATTAAAGTTCACCGGAAACTCATTCAAAAGATGAGCTCCAGGGGAACCCGTGTCAACAGGATCCAAAGGGCTAATAAGACGCCTCGGGGAACCCAACAGTGGCTGATGACCTCCCGGAGGTGCAGTCCGTAGAGTGCGAGGAAAGACTGCAGTCACCCGGGCTTGGCGCACTTGTCCATAAACAGGTACACACCCGGCCACTTCTGGAAGTCGATAAAGAGGCGGTGCAGCAGCAGAGGGAGAGGTCTCGTTGTCACCATAAAGCACGTTGCGAGGAACGCGGTTCATGTTGACTCAAGAAGGTGTACTCTGGGCCTCATTAAGGCGATGCCGAAGTTTCCCATAGCTCCTCACAAGGCGATGGATTTGGTCCATAATGCGGACCATCCTCGCCAACCGCCGCACTTTGGGGTCTTCGCCAAATCGTATCTCGTGAACATGTTCACTTCGGAGGTAGGACCTTGATTCGGGAAGTGGTCGTAGGGTGGTTGAGATAATTCCGTCGAATCATGACGAAGAAGGCTCATCATCCTACTCGCAGCTTCCTGAACCGCCATAGCCTCAGAGGTGGCAAGTGCTTGGACACAGTAGGGAACACTGCCAGCTACATGCCTAGCGATGACGTTAATGAAGGCACGGTACTCCTCCATGCCTGGTCCTCGGTCTCGTCGATAGATGGCGTACTCCGGCTGATAGGTGAAATTAGCCCGCCACATCATGTCCCGAAGTAAAGCTGGAAATCCATCAACATCTTCGGCTCGGGTCTCCTTGACCAAATACCACCCACTCATCTATAGAAAAAAGGACAAGGTAAGAGACAATTCACTTTTAAATAAACCAACAGAAAGTTGGGCAAGAATTGATATTAAGGAAGATAAGAAATAAAAGATGTCATACTTAAGCTTTCGAAAATACATTACTGCTTGAAAATAGGTTTATCAGAAAACTCTCTAATTGTTTCGGCCAGGCTACTTCTAACCTACAGGCAACGTATGCTCTGATACCAACGCTGTGGGCGCCCAGGTTATTGGAAATGTACTTAATTAAATTCATACTGTAGCACAATTATTAATGAAGGAACAGTACTGTCCCTTAATTAAAGATCATGCTAAAGGTATAAATTTAACAAGTAACAATTCCAATAAACAGGATCCCCGGATATATATATATCTCACAATGGTTCCCAGGATCAACGACCATTGCATATATATATCCTTCAACAACATTGCATCATACACATACAAGTCATACCTTTACATAATTAAACATAAGATTACATCATTCGGTTTAGTACTACAACATTAAGTGACTTGGTCACTTCAAAAGTCTAACAATGAAGCAAAACAAAATATTAAAGTCCACCAATGGCCTCATCCACCCGCAGCAATTGCGTGGAGGAAAGAAGTAGCTTTACTCGTTAGCGTCACACACGATCGGGCTTAACGGGTACTTCATAAAGATAACCGCCTCACCTGCAACAATAGGTGGTAGCACCTGAGTACGGAGGGTACTCGGGCAAGTCTTACACAAACTAATAAAATAAAGTGTTTATTAGAACCTAATCAAAGGAATAGAATTGTTACATGCATAAGGTCACGACAGGAAGGTAAAATGGTTAGATTTTTGCATAAAGCAGGACATCTTAACCTACAAAGACTAAATTTTTATAAAGCAATTTAATAAATCAAAGTTGGATTAGAACAGTAAGTAAATGGCATAATGTAAACAGTACAGTGCATGAATCCCTCATGCACAGCCATAAAAACCAAAAACCAGATTTTGAAAATCAAAACTTCTATACAGGTGACATCAACTCAAGTTGTCGTCCATGACCGTGGACACGGCTATTCGAACGCTTTATACCTGCGCAGGTGTACATCTTTACCCACATGACTTAGCTAGCCCGTTGCCTTCGGATGCCTCCGAATGATGACATACTTCCTTTGGTATGCCGACCGGGGAAACTAAGATTTGGTATTTTTCAACAAGCTAACACTATTGAGTTGGACCCCCATGTGTGAGCTGATCCCGCTTAAACAACGACTGATAGCATCCGCTAACCGGGCACACATGTTGCGCCGCAATGCCGATCCAAACAATTAAATGCGAATCGGGCTCACTACCCATATTAGAATGCAATCGGCACCATTAAGGTATCATATATGCTACGGAGCACATATACGCCTCACCCTTCTAAGAACATCGACATCGACATACAAGCTCACATGGCATACAACGCAGATCATAAGACCAAAGCATCTATGCCATACAAGGTCAATACACATATTCTTACTCTCTGTTTCCAACCCAATAGTCTTAACATTTTACTTAACCAAACAGCGCCATACATCGCATGTGGAAGTACGTGGGGACTTGAATTGAATAGTCGAGTTCGGTCCTTAATTAACCGGACAAGTCCACCACAAAACCCAATCTCGTGCACAAAAGCACCATCACTAGCTTCCTCTTGTCCAGATCAATTTGAATTTCAAATACAAGTCGATTTAAAGAAACGGACAAAGAGTTTAAAATAACAAGAGTTCAATTGTGATTCCCATGTTTGACAAGATATGCTTGTCAAACTCTAAAATCTCTAGATCGCATGTCTAAGCCAAAACTGAAAATATAGGTTATAATATACGAGACTATGCTAAGGTTGAGTGTATGGTGACAATTGAGGTAATCCTTCATGTTAGGTCATAACTAACTACTAATAGATCAAAATTTGTATTTTGGAAAAATAGCATGCATGATTGTCACGAATTTAGAAAAATCTAATGTATAAAATTTGGGATCAACATGGTGCAAAGAGGAAGCTTGCCTTGGTAGTAGTATACTTCTGTTGCAGGTTCAGATTGTTCAGAGGCAGATTCAAAAACTTCAAATGAACCAGATTCTATAGGTAGCAAATAAATCCAATAAATGCCAAAACTGACAATAAGTTCAAAATGAAAGAAATATGCATGATCAATCTGGAAATGCATGGTTACAATATGCTTAAGCCGTAACTACCCATAATAGTGATAATAACCCATTTTATAACCTACTGTTTTCAAAAGACAGAAACTAGGTTTTTAGTGCAAAGTTCCAGTTTTCAGATTTTAAAAGAGCTGAAAACAGGACAGATTGCAATTTTCGGAAAAAGGAATATAGAACATGCAAAAGTTCATAAATGAAACTTAGCATGCTCTTTTTAGGGTAATTAATATCCCAAGCTAACCTTAAGCTAACCCTAATCGATTAGATCTCATAAGCTAGAGTAAAACCTATTTTGCCGGTTGAGCCGACAAAAGAGAACAGAGACAAATTTCTGTTATTAACCTAAATAGATGATAACAAGGATTAAAAGAATAACTTGTTATGCCACTAGGGTTTAGTCTAAACCTAATTAGGTTAACAAGTTGACAGGAGAAACCCTAGGCCTTGAAAATGACATGGAAAACCGAAAAGTTATAACATCAACTTTTCAGTTTAGAGCAAGTTAAAGCTACTGATGCTCAAAAGAATGATTCACAAGACTTTTAAAGTCCTTAAGATGCTCAAGATGTCATAACCAGGTTTTTAGCTTACCAGATGGGAAAGGAGCCAAAGACTCTGAAAACCGATGATGATTGACAGAGAAATAAACTCTGGATTTAACCTACAAAAGATAACCAATCTTTATTGTAAGGTGGAACCTGAGTTTAGGATAGATAAGCAAAAGAAACAGAGCAAGAACTCCACCGCCAACAATGGAGGATGAGTCGCTTGGTCAACAATGGCAACAAAGAAAAGTTAGGGTTTATATATAGATGTTGAGCTACAGGGCAAGAGGGAAAGATCTAGAGTTGATGAGGTGTCCATTTAGGGCTAATTATCCCAAAAATTAGTTGCATAAACTTTGGGATAAATCCTCTCCTCTGTTTACAGAGAGATCTGCGCGCTGAGAGAGAGGGAAGAAGATAAGAACACTCTTACATGTGGGTCCCATTGTCATTCTCAGCCGCGCGTGCTTCATAAAGGCTCAAAAGAATATCAGTCGTCCGATTGGAAATGGGCGGCTGTGATAAATAGAGAGATTAAAATGTTTTAATCGGTACCAGTTAATATGGACCGTGCGATCTAGATCGGTCGATCGAGATCTAAACGAAATCCCGAAGGGCTTCGGGGCTCCGCTTTCAAAGAGAGACGTTGGATTAAGATCCAACAATCAATTAAAAGGAATACACGTCACCCCTTTTTGATGCGATGACGCGGCACCGTCCGATTAGATTTCTACGGTCGAGATGGGGCAAAGAACCGGATGGTCCGATTGCATACACTCATATGGACCCTACGATTGAAATCCAACGATCCACCGAATTTGGGCTTTAAAGGCCCACGGTCAAAAAAGAAGTGCCGTAGGATTTAAATCCAAAGGCCCATATAAACGCGCGCCTTTGATTTCAAAATGAAATAAGCGACGCGGTTAGATCAAGAATGGACGGCTGAGATCGTGAGGGGATCCGGAGTTGTCCGAATGCATACACCAACCTCGGCCGTTAGATCAAGATCCAACGGCGGAGATTAAAATGCACACGTGGACGGCTCGCGGGCGTTATAGCCTCGCCTGCTCGATTGAAGATCGACGGTTCACATCACGCGTGGAGTTCGGGCTCGCGCCCAACGCGTGTGAGCCGGACCAAGTCGATTGGGTTGGACCTAGACCCATGGTCCGAGTCGCTCTGAGACTAGGTTTGGATTCAAACCGGTTTAGTGACCAAACCTTATTCAGATATTCCAAGGTTTGACTGGCTTTTAAAAATAGCAAATAAATTTGTAAAATCATGAAATTTTCTTGGAAGCTACTGAGATAACATATTTCCAGATAAATTTTATATACCATATTATCACTTTGTAAAATACATAAATATTTATTTTAGCCCGCAAATATTCATTTGAAGACAATAAATTTTTCTTTAAGACAAAATAATTTCTAAAAATGCAACAAAAGTATTTTTAGCCAAGATAATTTATCTAGGCTTTAATAAAAATACTTCCCAGTCATAATACAAGTTTTATCTTGTATTCCTTTAAGACTTTAAATGTTCCTTTTGAGATTTTTGGCAAAAAGGAAGGTTTTTAATTTGTAACATGCTGCCCAATTTGTAGAAATGAACAGTAATGCTATGAACAGCACCTCATTACTGTTCTTAAAGCATTTTATTACTGTTTATAAACTTGGGACTGTTACATAACTGGTCGAAGGAAGAAACACACCTAGTCGAAGTTTCTCCTCTCTACACATGGTCCTGCTCACTAGAAGGAACTTCCTAGCGTCGTCCTGTTTCCTACTCTTGCTACCAGGGCGAACCTATCGAGTACACCAAGCAAGGTCGAATGAATTTTCAAAGTCCTCTAGATGTTTTTCTAACTCAAGTTGCCGTTCTTGGTTTGATTAATCTGGTCGGAGATGGTAATATTACCTAGTCGAAGCCTTTCCTTTCTCCATGTGGTCCTGCCCACTAGAAGGAACTTGCTAATGTTGATTCGTTTCTACTCTTTCGACCAGTGCAAGATAATCGTGATCGAAAACTATAAGTTTAACAAATCTCTTTGTTTTCATAAACCCATTTTCACTATTTACTTAGTTTATTCAAATAAACTAAGCAAATAGTCAGGTGCTAGGATAAAGTTACAAAAATGAGTTCAATTTTTAGTCTTGGTTTCTTTTTCCATCCATTATCATATAAGTTACTAACTACTCAACAAGATGATTTGCAGCAAAAAGGAAGAAGGAAGGATTACGTGTATCTGGTCTAATTATCTTTTCCATTCATTATCTTATGAGTTACTATCTACTCTACGAGATGATTTGCAGGAAAAAGGGAAGACTATATATATATCAACAAAAAGTTTGTCTTTACAGGATCCTTTTGACAGATTACTCTGATGGAGGAGATCCTATTTTCATCTCCTCCGTGACCTTCTCGCCAATCGACTGCATCTCTTCAATCAGTCGCTCTGCTTCTGCTTCAATACAGTTAAAGTCGGCTTCAACTGAATGAGGGTTAAGGTTGGGGTCATGAGCTTTAAATTTTGCTAAGACATAGTTTACAGCCCCTTTGACCGCTTCCTTTATTGAGTCGGTCTGGTTAGTCTTCAGAGTGGTCACCAACTCTTGCAAAGTACCGACTTGCTTCCCAATGGCACTCGTATGAGCAGCTATCGTGTCTTCATGAAGAATGACCTCTTCAGCACATAGCCCACCGAGTACACTGTTCAAGAGAGAGATGTTGTCTTGAAGATTAACCTTCATCGACTTCATCTCCTCCTGGGTACAAGTCGAAGCCTCGTTGAGTCATTTTATTTTGACCAATCGCTCTGAAAGGAGTGAGGTTGGTTAGATAAAATGACCCTTATGAGACAGGAAAACCAAATGGGTAGTAGGTAAAGAATTACTTACCAGCTAATTGAGAATCCAGTTTCTCAATTTCTTGATCTTTATCCTTGGCAATGCGGGAGATCTCATGAACAACCAACGTCTTTTCTCTGACCTCGGTTTGAAGAGTTCCCACTTCGGTTTGAAGAGCCCACTTCTTTTTCTGAAAAAGAACGAGAAGTTAGGAAGGTAAAGATCAATATCATAAGCAATCGTAACTTCAAGGAAGTACTGTTTATTTCTTCCTGTAACTGTTGGGTGGCAGAGTTGGCCTCTGAAGGTTCTTTAGAAGGTTATATACTTCTTCCCTTAGCTTTTTCGTCTCAGCTTTTTCATAGTCGAGCGAATTAGCTAGGGTCTTTTCATCACTCCTGAACCTGCATAGTTTAAAGGTAGATATGAACACATATCCAAGTGGTCGTAAGTTTTTCTACGACCACCCTCACAGTCGTAAGTTTTTCTGTGACAATCTTCTGGCCGTAAGTGTTTCTACGACTAATACCAAAGTTGTAAGATTTCCTACGACTTCCCTTACGAGTATTGTACAAGTGGTCGAAACAAAAAACGACTACAAGTATTAGTCACTTACCATTTCTCTGCCTGCTTGCAGAGCTCCGCTTTCTCCTGTTGTAGCTTGAAAAGTTGCCGGTTGTATTCACAAACCGTAGCGATTTGTTCCAAAGCTTTCTACAAAGAAGGAAGACAGTGAGAAGTGAGAAAAACCACACTTAGAGGTATCGTCAGATACTTACATTCATGCTTGTCCGAGTAAACATGGACACAATCGTTGTTGGATTATTTAGTCTGTCCATCTTTTCGATACGATCTCGCCAGACCTTTTCAAGACGTTCGTTATTGAAAATTTCCCCGCTGTCAAGAATATCCTTTGGGTGAGGGGATTGGTCATAGGATCTTGTGGCAGAAAACTCCACAATAGAAGCAGGGCTAAACAAATCAAAGCAGAAGTTAAACTACTCCACTGATTCAGTGACAGCAGCTTCTTCCCGGGGACCGGGAGGAACATCTTTGATGACTTCCTTCCTGGTGCGATGATCAGATGATCCACCACCTTGGTCAGAAGTTCTTGCTACTGCTCCCACCGTCTCTATCTCCACGACCACTTTAGTGGTCGTAGCAACTTCAGAAGCCACAACTTCTTCCACCACAGGAAAAGTGGCTGGCCCTTCGACCACTACCGCTGCCGCCCCTTCATTTACTGAAGAAGTAGCAGCGGGCTATTTAGTTGAAGCATCCTTATGGATTGAAGGAGTTGGGCTAAGATCACAAAAATGAAAACACGTTAAAATTGTGAGAAACAAAAAATTAAATGTTATCCTTACACTTTTGTCTTTTCACATACCTCTGCATCCTGGACCTAACCAGGAATTTGGAAGCAACCTTTCCAACAGAAGATTTCTTTGACTTTTTCTCGACCCCTACGGGTCGGAACTCAAGCAAAGGAACAGGAGTGACTACCTCCTGAACCTCCTGACTCCCCGGGTGACCGAGACCCATCTCGACCACTTCAAGAGCACTGCTCCCCTTGGCCTCAGGCTCTGCTGGAGCAGCAATTTCCTTTACAAAAGACATAAAACTTTTTTAGTTCTCCTTTTTCAGTTGCTTGACAAAGCCACAGAGGCATAAACTGCGAAAGTCTTATTGTCGTAATAGAAATGTACCTTGGCCTTGGGGGCTTTGCGCTTAAGATCCATGGCTACTTCAGCCACTTTTGCCTTCTCTGCAGCAGCTATGTCTGCAGCAAATTATGCAAAAGGTTTGCTTGGAACAACCAGGCTCGAGCTTGTGGCGTTCTTATCAGCGACCCTCATAAGTCGACACCTCTTGGTTGGAGGAGCTTTTGCTTGCTCCGTTTCTACCACTGCCCCAATATCCACCAATTCGACCTCTATGTCGTCTTGGCGATCTTTCATGCCTACTTTCTGTTAAAATTGGAAAAGAAAAAATTACTAAGTGGTCGTAAGTCATTCTACGATCATCCTGTGGTCGTAAGTCATTCTACGACCATCCTCTGGTCATAAGTTCTTCTACGACCAGCTCATAGTTGTAAGATTTTTCTACGACAAAACTCCTAGTCGTAAGTCCTTCTACGACTATAAAAGCCTAGATATGAAGTCGATTTCCAATTACCGTTAGGTGTTCCTTCTTTTTCTCTACGGTCAAAACTGCTAGGAATTGAGGACCTGCCATATTTGATGGATCCTTCTCACAAATGAGCTTGACACGAGTGTCAAGCTCCGCTTGTGAAAGATTTGTGCAAACAGATAAAATATTCAACAGACCAATTCTGGATTTACCAAAAAGAGAGCCAAAAGTAAGAATTTCACTTACCCTCCTTGTAATCCCTGGTCGGGTTTGTTGTCCCCGAGTACCTCTACACGGGAGGAACTTGTTTCTTTAAGGGACTAATGCGGCGCGTGATGAAATCCTTCACCACGTGCCATCCGGTCAGTCCCTCCGCCTTCAAGTCCTTAATAACTTGAATATAGGGGGCGATCCGGTTGAGATCCCTCGGGGTCAAACCCCAGAAGGAAATCCTCTCAGCAACATTCCCAGCAAATGAAAGGCTGTCCTCTTTGGTGACCTCCCAGTAGAACCACTTCTTCTTCCACCCCAGCCACGAAGACCAGGTGAACATCTGAATGTACTCCTTCGACTTCTCATCATGAAGCTTCAGACCACAACTCCCAGCAATTCCAACTTCTTGGGCCATTCCATAGTAATACTAGAAGAGCTCGAGATTCGCTGGAATCCCCAGGTATGCTTCACACAAGTACACAAATATACTTAACATTGTGATGGAATTGGGACCTAGGTTCACTAATTCCACCCCAAAGTGCTCGAGTACGAGTGTAAGAAAAGGGTGAGCAGGCAATTGGAGGCTGCACTCACGGCATGCCTGGAAGACAGGGATTTGCCTAGTTTCCCCCGACGGCCAGTGTTACCCACGAAATCCACTTCACGAGTACCTTTTCAGGAATCTTCCCGGCAGCGACCAAAGCTTTCATCTTCGCCGTGTCCATCTCCGATTCGGCCCACTGAGAAATGGTTTCGGCCATTTTTTTCTCAAAAGAAGGAGGTTTGAATTTGGAAAGGCCTCAAGAAAGTGTAAGGTTTTGCTAGCGGCGGAGAGGGTGAGAACCCGATGAACAATCGAGGTGAATTGGGGAAATGTAAGAACCCTAAAGTCACCCCTGCGGTCAATTTTTATAATCACGAGCTCGAAATGAAACACCATGGAAACTCAATGGTTCCCACAGCTTCGGGAATTGCTCTAACGGATAGATTTTCTTATATTTGCCTGTTCGAGAAAACCGAGGCTATCTTCACACCTCAAGCAAAATTATCTTCTTGGCCAAGTATAGTTCTGGTCAAATGAAATACCAGTCAAAAAGGTTCTACTTCCGATCATCATACTATGAACACTTCGTGTCGTAAGATTTTCTACGACTACCTTGTAGTCGTAAGATTTTCAATAACCTTCTTGACCAAGTATAGTTCTGGTCAAATGAAACACATGTTGAAGAGTTTTTCCTTCGACCTTCACCATACAACCACCTTTTCCAAGTAAGTTATTTTCACTTGAATCTAGAGGGCTAGATGACGAGGATCTAATAATCCTCATTTTACTATTTATCTATAATCAATATTATGGGTGAATATGACATCATACGGCTATTAAGTATACCCCTTATAGTCTTAAGGGGGAAGCCAACCAGTTGGTCGTAAAGTTCTTCTACGACCACCCTCATAGTAGTAAGTCCTTCTACGACTACCACGTGATCGTAAGTTCTTCTACGATCACCTCTGGTCGTAAGTCCTTCTACGACTAGTACCCAGTCGTAAGCTTTTCCACGCTACCTCTTGGTCATAAGTCCTTCTACGACCAGCTCAGTCACGACTACCTTGTGGTTAGTTGGGTCCACTTGCCTGTAGGCTCAATTAATTACGGGATCTAATCAGTCAATATACGCTATTATTCTCTTAAGTAACTGCATATAACGCACAATTATCTCTGATTAGTAACTGCCAGCGACGTGGGGAGGTTATTACTCTGGTGATTACTACAATTATTACATCTATTATATAGAATAATGAGGCGCCCCTTGACCTAGAATGACTACCTCTTCACGTACTATAAAAGGACAACAATTAGAGAGAAATGGGAGGGGCGATTGAGAGGCAATCAGTAGTAGTACAAGCCTAAGTCTTTTTTACTGATTGTAACCAGCATACACAATACAATACACACAGGAGTAGGGTTGTTATTCTCTCTGGAGAAGGCTCGAACCTGTATAAAAACCCCGTGTCTTTTTTGTCTACGTGATCAATTGTAGAGACCCCTGAATCAATAAATCTTTACGTAAGATCGGTTCTAAAACACCGACAACCACTTTTCTAAATAGAGAGTTGGATGAGGACATTTATATGCAGAAGCCCAATGGATTTGTGATCGAAGGGCAAGAGAAGAAAGTATATCGATTGATTAAATTCTTGTATGGTCTAAAGCAACCTCCCTGGCAATGGCATAAGCAATTTGATAGTACTATGACCTCGAGCGACTTTTGTGTAAACAAAGCCGATAAATGTGTCTACTATCAGTTTAGTGGGGGCGAAGGTGTCATTCAGTGTCTATACGTAGATGACATATTGCTTTTTGGGATGAACATGGATGCAATCAATAAAACAAAGTCTTTCCTCTCCCAAAATTTTGATATGAAAGATCTGGGCGAAGCTGATATTATCTTAAACATCAAGCTGACAAAGGTTGAGAATGGGATTATTCTTTCACAATCTCATTATGTGGATAAGGTCCGAACCAGATTTGGATTCATGGATTGTAAATCAGTAGCCACACCCTATGATCCAAATGTTAAGTTACATAAAAACACTAGACATGGAAAAGACCAACTTAAATATTCTCAAATAATTGGATCCTTAATGTATCTAACTAATGCAACGAGACTGGACATCTCATAAGTTGTAAGCAGATTGAGTCATTATACATCCAATCCAGGATATGATCATTGGATAGCACTAGAAAGGGTACTTAGGTACTTAAAGGGGACCACAAACTTAGGAATACATTGTTCTAGCCATCTGGCATTCTTAGAAGGATTCAGTGAATCTAACTAGATCAATGACTCGGATGATATGAAGACTACGAGTGGCAATGTTTTCAATCTAGCAGGTGGGGCTGTTTCGTGAAAGTTTTCTAAACAGACTATCCTTACACGGTCCACGATGGAGGCTGAGTTGGTAACTCTACACTCAACGACTGTAGAGGCAGAATGGATTAAAGAACTCCTTTCTGACCTACCTGTGCTGGAAAACCCAATTCCAGTTGTATTAACCTATTGTGATAACCAAACCATTTTGGTTAAGGTGAAGAGTAGGAAGGACAATATGAAGTCCTCAAAATAGATACAGAGATGATTTAAGTTGGTAAGGCATGCCAGAGAAACGAGTGTTATTTCTGTGGAATACATCCAGTCTGAAAGGAACTTGGCAGATCCTTTCACCAAAGGATTGGCACGGAAGGCCATCTTTGCAGCATCAAAGGGATTGTGGCTCATACCAGTGTAAAGGCTCACATTGGTGATAACCTATCCTAGTAGATCGGAGATCTTGTGAACTAGGCTCTAGGATAACAAACTATGTCGAATTAGAGAGAACATCAAAGGGTCCCATTAGCTGTAATGCTCTCTCTGTATGGGAGGTTCAACAATAGCTCTTAATGAATTCGATGCCTATATGGCATCGAGAATCATCCTATAGGATTCCCGGAGGAATTCACCTACTTGAGTATGATCGTGAGGTCGTGATCAAAGGAAGATAAGGATGTACTTTCTTAAATACTCATGAGCTAGATATGGGGACAAGACCGTAACGTCCCAACCCGAGAGGAAAAAGGGCAGGCCGCCCAGTACAAAATGTAACTTGGGCGAAAACTCTCACACCAAGGTATTTGATCAAGGCTAAGTCCCCATTTATCTATGCAGAGTCATAGTCCTTGTTGCTATGCTTTGGGTTCAAACCCGCAAGGTACCCATCGTCGAACAACTGTATATATTAAACATGTTTTTGAGCATCTTTTATCAAATTGATAAATTGGTAGGGACTATTGTCTTTGTAATGGCCATTTCGTAATTTCTCATTTGAGAAAAGAAAAAGAAATGGAAAAAGAAAAAAGTTGGTGGGGTCCACCTGTCATTGGGGATAAGAAGATGATAAGGTTGAGTCTCAACCGGCGATGCATTCGGATGGGGCTTTCCCATTGCGGGCGACGGCGGAGGCGCGGGGTGTTGGTGATATGCCCTAGAGGCAATCATAGAGACGATTTATCACGTCTAAGTTTATAATTATTGAATAAATGTTATTCTATTCCTTGAATGAATCATCAGTTATATAGATCAATGAGTATGTGATTTGTTGGTTAAACTGTTTAACTTATATGATATCGTTCTAAAAGTATTCCTGGTCGAATATCACTGGTCGAAACACTAGTGACTCTATGACCAGTATATGCATTGATTGATGATCATGTTTCATCGGTCATGGATATAGATATATCAAATCGATAATGTGAACACATATTAGAGAACATGGGGTTGGATAGACCCACCTTAAGACACTATTGAGATTGTTATTATTCTATGTGTCATTAGTTGGTCTCAAGTAATAATGATGTATAATTCTTAGACCTGAAATCAGCACAGTTCCCTACATGTGTAATAGCACTCTTAGGGGTTGCCAAATGCTACTCAAAACTGGGTAGTTATAAAGGTAGCTTTCGGGTATGTTATGAAATATGCGGAGGGATATGACTGGTCGAATATGGGATTTGCCCCTTCTAACATAACCGGAGAGATATCTCTGGACCCCTCAAAGTGGTCGGATAAAAAAGTGCATGGCCATGCCACTGGTGGTCGAAGAGTTCGACCATATGAGGTTATCCGACACTCAATCGAGAAAGTATTGAACAGTCTATGGATGACATATATCTCACCTTGAGTTCAAACCAGATATCGTGAGGCAAAGGGAGAATGCACGAGTAGGTTGCTTAGTTCGATAAGTTACATACTAGTTGTATGGAGATACGAGCTGGTCGTAGACTGGTCGAACGTAATCACAGAGTGGTTGAAACCTGGTCATAAGGAGTTATGAACTGGTCATGACCAATTACGAACTGGTCGTAATCAAGTACTAACTGGTCGTAAAGAGTTACGAACTAGTCGTAACTAATTATGGACTGGTTGTGACTAGATACGTGCTGATCGTAAGTGATGAGGACCTGTTCCTAGATCATATTTCATTAAGGTTCATCCGATATAATTCGTGTGTATTTAGAAATCGTTATGTTCTGCTAGGAGTTACTGACGACTCGTGATCGGAAAGGAGTTTTCGAGTCACAACCGAACTACGCATGAACATAACGGGTCACACACTTAACGGGTTGGAACAAAACATGTTCGGATAGGATTCATCATGGGCACTATATAAGGAGATACTTGAGGCTGTTGGGAAATACATGAGAGGCGAGTGATGTGAGTTGCTCCACTGAAACCCTAACCGTCATCTTCCCGAGAGAGCCCCGTCATGCGACTTAGTGCTAACACACTGGCGTTCAGTTATTCCTTTCCTGGGCAGTTGCTATTGCGCTTAAGGACGATCCACGATCTTCACAGGGAACTTCAGAGGTTGCTGGAGGAGACGATTGACTCACGAGGGCGTTTGACGATCGACTACGACTGCTACATCGATGTGCTCTTCGTTGGACCAGGCTGCTGACTCTTCTTCTGCTACACTGTGCGTCTGGTGGTAATGATCTGTGATCATCTACTTGCTTGGCATCCTGGTTTATGTGGTAGAAATTTTTGAATTATTGCTATCGTAGCCTACCCGTATCTCCTCAGTGGTATCAGAGCCACCTGCATAGTTTTTGATCTAGATCGGTCGCATATACTTGATATGTGGCAGTGGTAGATTGGATCTATCACTAGTTTGGTCTGATGACCTAGATCGATTCATATGGATGGAACGATTTAGGCACTGGTCGATAGGATCGATCAGTGTTCGACGATAGTAGATGGATTTTTTGAGGAGGTGCAAGTTAAGAGCACCAGATGATTTACTCGACTTGCTTTCGACTGCCTTGCATGATACTCCTACCAGTTGAAATTCTACCATCAGAGTATGCCATAGTGTGTGGTCGTCTCAAGGCAGTGATCAGATTGGTTCGGAATAGGGTTAATATGATTAATACGATGATTTCTAAGGCTTGGTTACGTGAATAAGATTCATGTCCCGAAAAAAAATTTAGAGCGGGACCGCCGTGCTGGGTAATCGTACCACACGTTATAGGTAGTATGTGTTCATGTCGCCGGATAGAATTGGATTCTATGCATAACTCGTTTTTGTAGGGTTTGATGTGAATAGTATAGCCCATTGTGTATGTAATGTATAAATGGATTTTCATGGCATGCGTGTCATGCTGCGAAATATCCAACGAGCTAAATATTATTGTATAACGGTTTGCATACCGACATGAGATGCTTGATAATATTCTATGTATTTTATTACTAGCTCTTAGGAGTAATTGCTTAGTAGATGAATACAGTCGGAGACTTCAAGCATGGTGATGGAGATTGACATGTTAAGGGCTATACTATTTCACAGTTTAATATGATTATCTGTGAATATTTGTGTTTATTTCTATTATACTATTTGATCATATTTTATCATTAGATGTTTTGACATGATAGAGTAGTATCCCTCAGGAAAAATTAAGTAAAATTAATGCCTTCCCAATTGTGCGTCTATCACGATTTTAATCGTTAGTTGGCAGGTCTACCAAAGTAGGATGTCATTAACTATCTTAATAAGATGGGGTGGGTATCGGACACCCACATGTATAGTGTTAGTTTGACTTGACAAGGCTATCAAAATAGTTTTGGACCTTGGGGCATAATGTTGGTTGCCGGGGCATAGAGATGCCATCCAACAAATAAGAGTCATATATGATATGATTGGCAAGAGATTGCCTACCTTAAATTACTAGGTTTCTAGCAGTGATGCCAAAGCTCACTAGGACTTAATGACTTTTGGATCTTTAACTCACTAAATGATATTAGAGGGAAACGTGGTTTAGAACATTTAGTGGGAGTATCTTTTGTTGACTGTTGATGATTAAGTCCAACCAAGTATGAACTGGTCGTATAATGATACAACCAGGTTCAGACTAGTCGTATGGAGATACGACCAGATACAGACTAGTCGTATGATGATACGAGCTGGTCATAGACTGGTCGAACGTAACCATTGACATGAATATCTAATAGAAGATTTTACATAAACATAGTATTGAATCTTTGCATATTTTTCTATTGTAGATCATGGTACCTACTACTTCTTCTGCACCTACCTGTAATTTGTGATCTATTCTTGAGAAAGAAAAGTTGAATGGTTCAAACTTCATTGACTGGTTTCGTAATCTAGGAGTTGTTCTCAAACAAGAAAAGAAGGAATATATTCTAAAGGGTCTCTATCCCGAGGAACCGAGTGCCAATGCTCCTCGTGCTGAAAAGAATGCTTATGAGAAGCATTGCAATGATGCAATCGATGTGCACTGCCTAATGCTTGCTACCATGAACTCTAAGCTTCAGAAGCAATATGAGACTACGCATGCTTATAATATGATTGTGAGTCTGAAGGGTATGTTTTAGGATCAAATAAGGACAGAGAAGTTTAATACCTCTAAAGCATTGTTTTCTTGTAGGCTATCAGAAGGAAACCCCGTCAGTCCTCATGTGATCAAAGTGATTGGTCTTATTGAGATCTTGAAAAAGCTTAGTTTTCCCTTTAGTCAAGAGTTGGCTACCGATGTGCTTCTCCAATCGCTCTCTGCAAGCTTTGAGTCTGTCATATTGAATTTTTCATATGAACAGTATGGAGAAGTCAATGACCAAGTTACATAACATGCTTAAGGGTGCTAAGGAGAGCATAAAAAAAAGTTCTAATCATGTGATGATGGTTCAAAAGACAACTAGCTTCAAGAAGAAGGGTAAGTCAAAGGGAAAGGGAAAAAGCAAAGGAAAGACTCAAGATGAGATCGAGAGTCTCAAGGCTAAGCTTAAGAAGCTCAAGCTGGGTCCTAAGCCTGACACAGAATATTACTATTATCATGAGACTGGGCACTGGAAGAGAAATTGTAAGAAGTACTTGGCAGAAATAAAAAAGAACAAAGAAAGTAAGACTTCTAGTTCAGGTATAAATGTTATAGAAATTAATATTGCCACTTCTCCAACTAGTTCTTGGGTATTTGATACCGGATCGGTTGCTCATATTTGTAATTCGATGCAGGGACTAATAAGGAGTAGAAGTTTGGCAAGAGGAGATGTTGATCTTCTCGTGGCAATGGAGCAAGAGTTGCTGTATTAGCTATTGTCATTTTACCATTAGCTTTACCCCCAGGATTAGTTTTGGAATTAAATAATTGTTATTATGTT